>JAMPIV010008326.1:0-377672 GCA_024509875.1 Oreohelix idahoensis | reverse complement strand
TACATAGTTCATCAATGCATTTGGCATATTCTAAAGATGATGTGGCGCCACGGGATAATATGGTTGGCTCCAAATACAAAAGTACATCAACAAAAAATCCTCTTACTGTTCAGATGTGCTAAATGAGTCAAATCATAAGTCGCAAGAGGATGGCATTCCAGGAGTGCAGGTCAAACTGACCTTTACAGGCATTCCTAAGTCTAACCTTGACGTAGGCATAATCGCTGACACACAGCGACGTTCATAGAACAAAGAACTGTCCTTCGGGCTGAGTATGACCCGTGTACATATAGATCTCAGGTATGAAGATACCTGAGGCGTGACTTCTATTAGAAGAACCTCCCTTTCTGTAATGCATACGTGAGCAGAGATCGACCATTGTCAAACATAAAGTTAAGTTACAGATTGGATGTAAATGAGGCATTACCTTCTGATAGTGGTTTATTTACTGATAGAGTTTCCATAGATGGTTTTCTATCGTGCTGATAATAAAACGCGAATCCACACAACTGTCAAATAAGTTCAACACACAACGATGTAAACTTCAGGCATGTTAATCAAAGCCTGCCGTGAAGTGAAGTAAACTGTGAAGGCTGGTAGAACAGTTAACATGGTTTATTGACGACATAAGTTCAACGCTACGATACACTGTTCTTGACTAGGACAATCACATAAAAATGCATGACAAGAATACTCTGGTGAATGATGATGGTTTGGTACTGTGGTGGGATCCTTTCAAACATGTTCCTTACATTCAATTAATACGGATCCAGTAATGTTCAAGCTAGATAAAATGTCCGTTGACCTTGCTTGAGGTCATCCAACTAAGCATGTACTCCCATACCACGAACTCCCGCATTCGTCCAATAATAGACTGTTTCTATCCAAGACATAGTTCCATATAACGTATACTCAATATATATTCACTGGTACATATATGAAGAGGTATCTGAGTTAGTATCTTTAGGTTTTAACTAACCTCTCAAAAATCATGCCACGACTTTGGCATTACAATAAAGGCGTTTACACATATGAATACTGCAATCAAATTAACTTCTTTCCGTCGTAGGAATCCTCCTTCTACGATCGATCTCAGAGGCTATCAACTCCGTAGGTCCATTCTAGGGATAACATTACAAGATGGATCCCCGCTAGACTGATACAAGGAGCAGCCTTAAACTACACGTTTCACTCACTAATCATACAAATATGAGGGGCGACAACTTACATAATACTTTCCATATTGGCTTCGACCTGAAGACCAATATCGCAATAAGGATGGCTTCCACCATACTTGCCACAACACAAGAAATATTCCACGGACATCACAATGGTCCGTACTGCCCCATACAAAACATGACGTCATAATCTTCAAACTAGGTTACCCGTGCGTCCAAAAGCAACTCACACTGCTTTGTGCACGTCAGTGCGTGAATCAATCGAACGCACAAATAATATAACTATATTGAGACTGGTGCGTACATTTGGCAGGACCGAAGACTACCCCCTTAGGTAATAAATGTACGTAACAGCTCCCTTATTACCTCCCCTTAAAAAAATTAATTCTATTAATTTTTTTGAACTTAGTACCCGAGAGAGGTGAGTCAAAACTACAACAATATATATGAAATGCATAAAGTTATACCATATTAAGAAAAGAATATTAAACGAAATCAATATAACTAAATGATAGTATGCATTAAAGCACACATCCACCATCGACCTACTTTGGAACGATGTGGTAATATTCGAAGTAAAAGAAGTCGACAATGAAAATGAAAAAACCATAAAAAAAAGATGATAATAAAATTCAACTAAGTTTTCTAAAAAAAAAATTTGAAACATATGATTTCAAAAATGAAAATGAACAGCAACACTGATGATAATCAATGACAAGAGAATCAATAAAACAGAAAAATTGAAAACACAATGTGCAAAAATGAAGCAATGCAAAATTAAACACTTTAAGAATCAACACACTTAATGTTTTCTATCACTAGTATGGTTGACTAGTGATCTTAACAGTGAGATATCATAACTAAGACCCGTGAATGCAGGTATTACGTGACAACTAAGAAAGTTAGTATATGTGTGATCCATAATTAATTAAATAGATTAAATTGAATTATAGTAATTTATATATATCTTAATTACTAACAAATAACCAGTTACTAATATATTCTAAGTAATTCCAATATTACTCAATGTCAATGTTCAGTTACAACTAGTTAGTAATCGACGAGACGATGTTCTCAATGTTCCATACACGATAAAATATATTCTCGAACACGATATGTAGTGTAATATGTTCCATAGGAATAACAAATGTATATTTGTCGCTTTTAACAATGTTTCCATACTAATAAAAAGTTACTGTAGTACCAATGTTGCAATACTAATAAAATGTTACTCTAATACCACTGTTCCCGTTCTAATAAAACGTTACTACACAAGAAGTAATGTTATAATCCATAAGTAAGTATATCCTGAAAGATATATTTATACGAATACTTCAGTTATATGATCAGTCTTTATAGATGTATAATCAATGAAAATGTACACAGTTATTCATGTTATCGGTGAGGATGTTTCAACATCTGGAAGTGGTTTAGTTTCGACAAGTTCGCTTGGGCATCTCGACAAACAGTCTGCGAACACATTCTTCACTCCAGGAATAGCTCGTATTTCAAAATTGAATGGTTGAAGCGCTATAGCGTAACGCGCTGACTTCGATGATTTTACGTTTTTCGAGTTCAGTGCGGTAAGAGCTTTTTGATCAGATTCCACCACAAAGTGTGAGCCGAGGAGGTAACGTTCCAGTTTTGTGATTGCCCACACTAACGCAAGGAGCTCTTTATCTAGAACGGAGTATTTGAGTTCGCTCTCCGTAAGTTTTCTGGACACGTACATCACCGGAAATAAGGTGCCGTTATATTCCTGCATCAAAACTGCAGCAATAGCGTAAGAAGATGCATCACTGCGAAGAATGAAAGTGAGATTTTTGTTAGGCAACCTCAAAAAAGGTTCTTTTGAAAAAAATCGTTTTATATAGTCTAACGCCGTTTGGTGATCCTGCGACCACTTTATTACATTAGATGTGCCTTTTTTCAGTAGAGACGAAAAAGGTGCAGTTATAGTAGACAAATGAGGGATGAATTTTGAATAGAACTGTATTAGTCCTAAAATAGACCTAACTTGTTTTTTTGTCTTAGGTGCTGAGATGTTTAAAATTTTAGAGACGTTACTGTCTTCTGTATACATGAAACCATGACCTATGCGGTGACCCAGAAATGAGATGTCATGAAAACCGACAAAAGCCTTTGAAGGTTTTGCTGTTAAGTTATAATCTCGTAAGGTAGAAAGTAAAGCTTTTAATCCATGAATATGTTCATCCCAAGAGTCACTGAAAAGACAGATGTCATCTATATAAGTAATGACATCGGGACGATGAGACAATATGCGGCGCATCATGCGTACAAAGGTAGCTGGCGCATTCATTAGACCGAATGGCATAAAATTCCATTGAAAAAGACCCCGTGGCGTCGAGAAAGCGGTGAATGGCTTTGCTTTAGGAGTTAGTGGCACTTGCCAATAGCCCTTTGAAAGGTCAAATTTCGAAAAGAATGTGGCATGAGATAACCTCTCCAATAAGTCGTCTAAAAGAGGTAACGGTTCCGCATCGAATTTTGTAACTTTGTTCAATTTCCTGTAATCTACGCAAAGACGTATATTATTGTCCTTCTTCCTAATGATTACCATAGAAGAAGAATATGGTGATGAAGATGGTTCAATTATATTTAATTGAAGCATCTCATCCAATTCCTTATCAACCTTATCACGAAAGTGTAAAGGGATAGGATATGGGCGAACTCGAATAGGCGTATCGTCAGTCAGAATAATGTCATGTTGGATGACTGACGTATGACCTGGGATGTCAGTGAGGACATCCTCATACGAGTGTAGAATATTAGAGACTTGCTGACGTTGATCAGCCGAAAGAGTAGATGAGATTGTAACATCATTCCATTTCTCAGTGGAATGGAGTGGTACAACTGGTATTGGTAGTTGTACATCATCGAAAGAAGATTCTTCTTCTTGGATGACTGACAAACTAGAATAGTGTTGAATAGGAGGTGTAGGATCGTCAGTTGCCTGGAACACTGACTGTAGATAATCAGGACGTGAGTAATACTCCTTCAACATGTTAATGTGGAAGGTTTTATGTTTACCATTAACATCAACGATGTAGTCGACATCGGATATTCTTGAGATGATCCTGAAAGGACCTCTCCAGGTAATTAAAAGACGATTGTTATGCGCAGGTAGTAAGACAAAAGCTTCATCACCAGGTATGAGCTGGCGAAGACGTCTATACTTGTTTGCAAATAGACGAGCTTTTTCTTTGGCTTGTTCAGATGATGCAGTAGCTAGTCTACAAGCATCTATGATTCTCTTTCTCAGAGAGATCACATACTCATAAGAGGATTGAGTTTCCTCTTCAATATTCTCGTCAACCAATAAGTCGTGGATTAACGACATCGGACCGCGTGGTTGCATGCCAAAAACAAGCTGGAATGGAGAAAACCCCGTGGCTTGATTTTGTACTTCGCGATACGCAAACAGAGCCGCGGGTATGACCCGATCCCAGTCTTGGGGATGGTCTTGGGTCATCTTACCCAACAACTGCTTGAGTGTCCTATTGAGACGCTCAATTAACCCATTTGACATCGGATGATAAATAGAACTAAGAGATCTGTCTATACCTAATGTCTTCATAACTTGAGACATGGATTCAGAAATGAACTGAACCCCATGATCCGACAAGATTTTCCGTGGAAAACCAATGCGTGAGAAGATTAACATCAATGCCTCTGCTACACTGGCAGATGAAGTGTTCTTGAGAGGGATGGCCTCAGGCCAGCGAGTGCACATATCAATGCACGTAAGAATATGCGTATGCCCTCTAGCAGATGGAAGCATCGGACCAATAATGTCTATAGCCATTTTATCAAATGGTCTAATCGGGATGTCCGCAGCTTGAATAGGAGCCGCATGAAATGGACCCCGTACCTTAACTTCCTGACATATCAAACAAGACCGACAGTAGAGAGTGATGTCCCTATGGACGCCTGGCCAGTAGAATGCCGAAAGCACTCTGGATTTGGTACGCGAAAAACCCATATGGCCCGCACATTGCGAGTCATGCGCATGTCGTAATATACGAGATCTCATAGAGGATGGGACTAAGATCTGATAACATAAGGATGAATCCTTTTCCCGTATTACTCTAACCAAAATCCCATTTTTAAGTATAAAGTCATGTCTAGATTTTGCAAGTTTGTTGCTGGTATTCTTTTTGTTCACATACTGAAAAAATTTTTTTTTAATGAATCATCATTCTTTTGCAATGTTGCAAACAACTCCCGTGAAATAGGAGCATCATCATCACAAGTAGTATGAACTGTAGGTTCAATAGGTGTATCATGCGACATATTAGTAGCTTGCGCTCTAGTCACTACTGCATTTGCAGTTTGAATATGTCGCTCTTCCCATTCAGCAATTTGCTGTGGTGTACACTCTTTAATACCATGTATGCGACCAAGTATTACGTCACAAATTGGATTCGGAAGGAGACATGCCTGGATCTTTCCTGAAAAAAATGGTGTATTAAGGTCAATAATAGCGGTGGGAAATGTTTCAATGGTGCCACCGAAAGTCACACACTTGACAACCCTGCCCGTGGCACAACTTGGGTTGATCAGCGAAGTCCGGACGCCCACAGTGCTACAACCTGAGTCAAATAGGATAGAGCATGAAATGTTATTGACAAATCCCTTGTTAAACGTAAGAGAGCCCTGTCCCTGGTGTACTGACGCAGCAGTGGCCGTACAGACTGCAGGTAGACTAGGCAAGGTATGTCCGCAACGCAGCGTCGTGATCGCCTTAGGCTGGAAAAGAGTCGAGCATTCTGGACAGTCTTTCACCTGGGTACAATCAAGAGAACAAGACATAGCATTGTGAGTTTCAGCTACTTTACCCTGTTCAATGTTAGCCTGTGTATCACTTAAAGCGACATTAGAATGTCTACGTGTATTACTCGACGATCTATCTCGTCGGCGCGATCGATTTTGATTATTGTCATTAAAATTGCCACAATTGTAGTTTCTGCCTGAGTTAAAATTTGGATGAGTCCGATAATTTGTAGAATGATCGTTATGATGTTGGTTAAATGGTTTATTTCCAAAAAATTGTCTGTTTTGTGAACCCTGAGATTTTGATCTCCAGTTTTGTTTATTATAATGTCCTTGATTATTTTTTAAAATTATTGTTACCAAAATCTCGCGATCTGTGAGCTTGGTTCCAAGAAACATTAAATGGAGCAGATTGTTGAAATTGCTTCCCTTTGTAAAAGTTATCATTGTTAAAATTGTAATTATTTCCCTTATTGACATACCTGTCAGTACTAAAGGAACGATTGCGTGGGAAATTGTTTTGTTGTGCTGCAAAAGCAACAGGCAATTCACTCTTAATCTGCGCATTACTCAGATCCATGGTTGGGTGAGCAGTGCAAAAATTTTTTGCATGTTCTTCTAAGTTTTTCATTGATAAAGGTTTCCGTTCGTGTAAAAATGCGAGAAATGTAGGATTTACAGACGATAGTACCTTATCGCGCATCAGTAAATCGAAGAGACCTTCATACGACTTTTCAATTTTGGATAATTCGATCCATCTTTCGAGGGTGAGTCGTATTTGTGACAGAAAATCACTGAAATTTCTGCTTGATTGCGGTAGCAATGTACGAAATCTTAATCGGTATTCATCTTCTGACATTTGAAATTTCTTCAGAAGTGCGGCTCTAAGAGCATTATAATCATTCTTCTCATTAATACTGGTAGTATGATAAACTGCTAAAGCATCCCCAGTAAGTAACCTGGATAAATATGTGCAATACAGTGTTTTATCCACGTTATAAGACACACAAGTGGCCTCAAACCTATCTAGGAAGAATATCACGTCATCAGACGGGGGATTAAATTTTGGTAATTTAAGGTGAATTTCCTTAAAATGGTCATGTCTGGATGAAGTTTGGCTTTCAAAAGTTCTCTGAGAATTAGCTTCCTGAGTTAACCTAAGTCTCTCATATTCTGACTCTGCTAATTTCAGTTCATGCTGTCGTTTTCTATCATTCTCTTCCATCTCAAGCTGAAGTCGTAATGTATTTTGTTCAGCTATTAATCTTCTTTCTTCCATTTCCTTTTGTTTATTTTGCATTTCCTTTTGTTTAACTTCCATTTCAATTTTAAGTCTTTCTTCAGCCTCCTTTTGCTTCTGTTCTGCCTCTCGCTGAAATCGTTTCTCTTCTAATTCAGCGGCTAGTCTCATTTTTTTCTCCTCTTCCTCAGCTATAAATTTCCTCTTCTTTTCATCTTCCTCAGCCTCAGATTTCAAATTTTCCAAACGTAACTTTTCAGCATCCAATCTTTGAGATTCCAACCTTTGAGATTCTTTATATTCTGTCATAGCAAATGATCTAATCTCTTCCGGAGGTATATTAAGCGCCTTAGCTTGCTTAATAAAATAGTCTAAGGTAGACATTATTCAATATTATTATGTAATAATACTACTTAAAAGTGTTACTACAACTAGTGGTCTTCGTTCCTGTCCTAGAACGGTAAAATCAAGTTATATAATAGGCAATAATATTAATAATTAATAATGTAATTTATAACATGTAATGGTGTGAAAGCAATAACGTGACAGACAACAGTACAATACTGACACGACACGATAATCAAGACAAATGACTACAGTCGTAGAAATCAAATAAAATAAAAATGTGGAACTAAAATAGAATGTCGTAAAAAATTACGATGACATCTACGATCCAATAATGCACAAGACAATTGACAACACAGTGTAAAAACATAGGTTTTGTAAAAAACTGAATGATAGTCAGGTTAGACGGACAATAATCACATACAAAATACATCATGAAACTAAGGTACAAGTAAAAATAGCTACCAAAACAACAATTAAACGTGACGAAACAGCTAAACAACTACTATCATAAGGAACAATTAGCGATCGGAACTTCGGCAAGGTTTCTAGCCTTGTACCGGAATTATCGCTCAATTGAAACTTACAAAATGAGCCCTACAGAACGTCTGACGAAGAGCCCGAATTGGCTTCGAGATGGATCTCGTTCGTCAGATCAACCTCCCTACCTCCCACGAAGAATACAACACATATAACATGTAACATGAAAAATATAAATGTGGACATAACTACATGAGGCACAGCTAAACGTAATAAAGTGTACAACGAAAACACGTTATACTCATCTCGCGTGCAGGTAAAAAATCAATGTGCCTCGTCTCCGTGGATGTACGCTTGAGACAACGAAATACTCTGTTTCGAATACTTGAGTTCTGCCAGATGAGGACTAACAGCTGAGGTCCCACGTAGTCATACACTGATGTAGAACTTGAGATTGAGGTTCAATGTACCTTGACCTTGAGGTAGCCGTTATAAAGGATATGAGTTGTTAGAGAATCCACGTACTTTCAACTAGTGTGGAACTTGTGAGGTAATTCCCGTTTTGAATCTTGAGCAATTCAAGCCACACCGGCCACCATTTACTGATACTGGTTTATTTACTGATAGAGTTTCCATAGATAGTTTTCTATCGTGCTGATAATAAAACGCGAATCCACACAACTGTCAAATAAGTTCAACACACAACGATGTAAACTTCAGGCATGTTAATCAAAGCCTGCCGTGAAGTGAAGTAAACTGTGAAGGCTGGTAGAACAGTTAACATGGTTTATTGACGACATAAGTTCAACGCTACGATACACTGTTCTTGACTAGGACAATCACATAAAATGCATGACAAGAATACTCTGGTGAATGATGATGGTTTGGTACTGTGGTGGGATCCTTTCAAACATGTTCCTTACATTCAATTAATACGGATCCAGTAATGTTCAAGCTAGATAAAATGTCCGTTGACCTTGCTTGAGGTCATCCAACTAAGCATGTACTCCCATACCACGAACTCCCGCATTCGTCCAATAATAGACTGTTTCTATCCAAGACATAGTTCCATATAACGTATACTCAATATATATTCACTGGTACATATATGAAGAGGTATCTGAGTTAGTATCTTTAGGTTTTAACTAACCTCTCAAAAATCATGCCACGACTTTGGCATTACAATAAAGGCGTTTACACATATGAATACTGCAATCAAATTAACTTCTTTCCGTCGTAGGAATCCTCCTTCTACGATCGATCTCAGAGGCTATCAACTCCGTAGGTCCATTCTAGGGATAACATTACAAGATGGATCCCCGCTAGACTGATACAAGGAGCAGCCTTAAACTACAGTTTCACTCACTAATCATACAAATATGAGGGGCGACAACTTACATAATACTTTCCATATTGGCTTCGACCTGAAGACCAATATCGCAATAAGTATGGCTTCCACCATACTTGCGACAACACAAGAAATATTCCACGACATCACAATGGTCCGTACTGCCCCATACAAAACATGACGTCATAATCTTCAAACTAGGTTACCCATGCGTCCAAAAGCAACTCACACTGCTTTGTGCACGTCAGTGCGTGAATCAATCGAACGCACAAATAATATAACTATATTGAGACTGGTGCGTTCATTTGGCAGGACCGAAGACTACCCCCTTAGGTAATAAATGTACGTAACACCTTCGTTCGAAAATCCACACCACAGAAAACATACGCCTCCAGGCGTTTTTGAATACTCAAGGGAAGGACCTTGTAAGCTAACTATCTCACAATAAGGCTCCTAATTCCCTAACAAAATCACAGAGACGCCAAAACGCGTCTTCTCTGCTTCACAACTTTCCCTCGACTCCCAGACAAAAGAAACTTCCCAGACGCCTCGCGTCCGGACATGCGCAGAACGCATCCACTTGAATAGCAGTCAAACAAGACGATCTAGGAACATTCCAGATAAAGATTTATACTAGATCAAGCCTTATATGGACATGAACAGAGACCTCAACACTGGTTTCAGACATTCCAACAACAGTTGACCGATACTACCAAATAAGGAGAATGATCACACTTCGTTCAAAAAATATGGACCGAACGTGTCTCGTCACAAGAGGAGGTAACATCATATTAAATGATAATCTCAATTATCCAGAGTTATGTAGCTTTGACCGAAAAAAAAATTAAAGTGTACATTTCAGTCAATCTAATAATACAATGTCTTTAGCAAAAAATGATCATACAATGACTTTAGGAAAAATGATCATATAATGACTTTAGAAAAAATGATCTGTGCGTAACAGATGTACTAATGACTGTCTAATGCCTATGGTGGTTGATCCGGAATCTCTCAACACTGATACCATTGTACCGTTGACCAATGCTCTGTTGAAGATCAACGTGCCCGTACCGTCGTTCGCGGCGAGACTAACTGCTGAAAGAGGATGTACACACTTCAACACCGTATGGATGTCTTTCTGAAAAATAGTTAGGCATTTTTGGCAACGATTTGCAACATCAACATCAACCGTACAACAGGAAGAAGAATGAACCAGATTAGTATCGTCTTGATTACACGAGGGTGTACTGTTAGTCAGTGCCGCCCCTGCGTTGTGTTCGAACCGTTGTGGTCCACGTGAATTAGACCGTTGTCGGTGACGATCACCGGAATTATTTAGTTGTCTACCATTATAACTATTGTTTCTGGATCTATAATTTTGATTATTATTATTCCAGTTATTGTTACCATTATTTTTGGGAGTGAAGTTATATGGTTTCCTCCAGTTTGAATTTTGTTGACAGTTGTTGTTATTTCTATGTTGAGGTGACTGATGCCTGAATTGTTGTCTACCTTGATTGAAATTATCAGTCTTATTGTAATTATTAGGTTTATAATACTTATTGTCATTATATCTCTTATGGGTAAAATTTCTATCAAGACTTTGGGCTCTTGATCTATTATTACCATGCCATGTCGAAGCTGAAGCTACTGGTAACGCTTCTCTCAAGTGAGAATTAGCTATACAAGCACCTGTGTGTGCAGTGCAGTAATTGACTGCAATTTCTTCTAAAAGAGATATAGTGGGTATTTTGCGTTCCTGTAGAAATGACAAAAATGGTGTGCTGACGGAGGATAGAACTTTATCCCTAAGCAATAAATCTACTAGTTTATCATAAGATTTCCATCTAGTAAATGTAATGCGTATTGTAGCAATAAACTCTGCAAAATCTTTGCTTGAATCTGGGAGAATAGTTTTAAACTTCATTCTATACCCTTCTTCGTTCAGTTGAAATCGTCTTAATAGTAACACTTTTGCAGCTTCATAGTCATTTATAAATGCCTGATCCATAGTCTTTATAGCATTCAATGGTTCACCATCCAAAAATTCACTGAGTTTTAAAACCCACAAGGATTTATCAGTTTTGTTTGCCTTACATACCTCTTCAAACCTTATCAGGTAGCATGACAAATCGTCAAAATTATGTTTAAAAACTGGCAGTTTAAACATGTAATTACTTCTAGTCTGGTTGAATGAAGAAGTAGTAGGTGAATCACCATTATTGATATTCGTAGCAAGTTGAGTTTTTAATTTCAATTCTTCTATCCGTATAAGCGCTAACTCTTTTTCTTGTTGCCTCAATTCTTTTTATTTTTTCATTTTCCTGTCTTCTTCTATACGTTTAATTTCATCTTTAGCTTCTTGTGCTGCTAATTCACGTTTCAATTCAGCTTTCTTCTTCTCTTCTTTGGCTTCACGTTCTGCCTCTTCTTGTTTCGCTATTGCTTTTTGTTCCTCTAATTCTCGCTTTGCTTTGGCTAGTTCCGCCACTGCAAAATCTCTAAGTGTTTCTCCTTTGTAAGCAAATTCTTTACAGATTTTCATGAAATGTTCCAAAGTCGCCATGTTAAATAACTAAGATACTTACTTAGTCAATATATATATATATATATATCTTCAATCCCAATGGCTAATATGGTATTGTGACTCACCTAGTCAATCATATACCTATAATACGCTTTATAACTTATGTGTAAGCAACAAAATTATTATGTTCCCAATATTTTATAATATTATGCTCCACTCAGGATAAACAACTAGTGGTTACATGACCTACTAGTGCAAAATACTGAAATTATTTCAGTCATTTTAATATTTTCACTTAAATAGTAATAAGTAGTATTTTCTTGTTATCTTATTTACATATACTACTGGACAAAAGTTAAGGGCCACCATTCAGTTTAGACAAGGTTTATATAATTGATTGGCAAACTGTAAAGACAAGTAAAAATGTCATTAAAACTGAGCTCAGAGAAATGTATATACATTTCTGTGTGCACTAGGTTAATTTTTTTTAAATGTCCAAAAACTGGGTCACTTTAACCCGCACGTGAAAATTGCCATTGTTGCTGCAAAAACTCGTGGTTTTTTGCAACACGCCCCACTAGTTCAAAAGGTGAAAAAGTGAGTTGAATTTGAATGCACGTGGAAAATGATCATCGGTAAAGAGTGTTCACCGTTGGTATGCAATAAATCAGTATGACAAGTGGTCGAAATGATCACTGCATTAGCCATGCCACCAAGGAGAAGTCTCAGCACTGTAGACCGTGGTCGAGCCATGGCATGGATTCAGGATGGTCAATCTGTTCGTCATGTTGCAAGACGTTTAGCAGTGTCCCACTCTTCCATTCAGAGACTTCTTGAGAGATTTCAAGCTACCGGACATTTGGAAAATCGACCCTGCTCACGAAGAAATATATAAACCTTGTCTAAACTGAATGGCTGCCCTTACCTTTTGTCCAGTAGTATATTATAATATTATTAATATTTGTGAAGAATTAACACATAAATAGTAAACAAAAGAATGACAAGTACAGTATCCCATCACAATTTCGATTTACAAACATTAAAATGATATATAAGAACTAAATAAAAGTCCGGAAGTGACAAAGTGTACAGAAATTCAAAGTAGGTCACGGAAATCTAAAAAATTGGACTAAACATGGACTCTATAGTAGACGTTACAATTTTACATGTAGAACTGAAAAATAGATAGATCATGGTGACAATATAGATGACAAAAAAAGGACAAAACTAAGTAAAATGAAACTGAGGACGGTAAAAATACACAGTGCATATACACGATTCACAACTAAACAGATAATGTTGACTAAATTCGAGTACGAACAAAGTATGCCACGAAATTTTGTTTAATGGATTTTTCGTAGGTCGAAAATAGTCAAACAGCCTTAACAGAACGACCTGGATCTCTGCGGTCAGCCGACAGCGACATAACAGAAGTCCTAGGTTCCCAAACCAACCTCCCGCTTAATTAGACAATACATATTCATATACAAAATATATAACATTCATAGAAATAAGTGGCTTGACATGCCTGCAAATAAAAATGGACCAAAATTGCCTTAAAGCCACAAACGGGTACTTATCTTTCGTAATCAATTCCAATTATTCGCACAGTGCTGGCATGCACCATTGTAATTAGTTCATAGCTTGACGGTTTGATAGACCTGGCTCATCAGTTGTAGTCCATTGAAGCCTGCTGCCTTTTTGATTTGATATTGATTGATTGAAGATTTCAACGGCCGCAAATTTGTACTTGATAAGGTCATTACGTCATATTCTCTCTCTGGTGCGCTTGCGTAGTGCGTTGAATTGTTATTCATAGTTTGCCACGTACTGGGAAAATACGAAGATTACTGACTAATTGAAACTTCGTTCTGAATTAATATTGATGTATCTTGAAGAAAAAAATCGCTCCCCGCACTGAGGCTGCCAAATGTTAAAGACTGCTTTATTGGCTATCGATTGTTAAAGTCAGTTTTAGTGAAAAGGGTTATTCCTTGTAATGAGGATTCGTATTACTTATTCTGTGCCTCATAATTATCATTGTTCTTGATTTGTTTGGCTATCGTGCTGTTGTTGTTTTGTCGCAAATGGTGGTGAATGACTTCAATATAACTGGATGAAGTTTACAACTCCGTTTTGGTAGAGTCCACAAAAGTCATATAATTTATTACGTATACGGAGTTCATCGAATTCATGACATAAATATAATACATTCAATCTGTGTAGTCCATTACAGTTCAGTGTAGTCTCGTGGATTAATTTATGTATCGTCAAAATGACTGACTATTTACACGCGATGCCGTGTGACGGTCATCTGGTAGCGAATAGTTATAGTTTTGGCGATATAATAATTCTGATAAATATTAATCATAATACTCCCTTCTATTCCTAATTCAAGGAAAAATGATACATCAAATAAGCTGCTCCATTACTACTCTGGCCGACCCTATGGCATATCTTCAATAAGGAGAACATCTGCACGACTGCTAAATATCGGGAGCGCTGAAGATCACGTCTCACTAGGACGGAATTCAAAATATGAAGGGTGAAGGAAGATCGTTGTCATGCGGTAGCATAACAACGCCCCACGTCATGTCTAACCATAGACAACCATAAAAATTCGCGTTCAATAAAAATATCTTTAAGCACAAAATATCTTTTGTTTACAGCCCACCAATATGTTAACGCGTCACTTTAAAATGCTAACATATTGTAGTGGCCAACATAATTAAACATGTCGTAACACTGACCAACACACAAAGTTAAGTTTCTTTGTTGTTTATTATCATTTAAACTTGACAACACCAAATATCTAAAGAGAGATCAAATAAAAATCAGATTTACATACATATGAAATAGCAGAATAAATGTGCCCTCCCCCTATGGAGAAAAGAACCCAAAAAGTTAATAACCCAAAGGTCGAAGGTTTGCACTATGTTACAGAGTAGACAGTAAAGTAAGCAAGTTCCTACTATATGCTACCAGTAAAGTAAACAAATCCAATGTTGGTAACTTCCATGAAACAAAGAAAAATACTCACGCACTCTTTCATACAGTGGGCACTCAATCACTCTTTCCTACTCTTGGTGATATCCCTTGGAAATACAATTATCCCTGAATATATGTTTTATCAGGTTCACTTCCCTAATTGGCCCCAGTCCATCCTCTAACAAACAAAGACTAGTGAGGTGAACGCCGAATCTGGTGTGTTTTGTTTTTCTGGATGAACAAAATGTCACCGTCAATAGTTTATGTAGGAACGTGCTCTTGGGGCTCACAGTTAAAAGAGGAAAATACTTCCAGTATTGGGAAACATCTGATTGCTAAAAATATGTTACAATTGATAAATGATGATAATCCTATCGACTGACTCTATGCTAGAGCGCCGATTTCTGAACAGCGTAAATTTTCTTTGTTTCATAGATCTGGAAAAGGCGTTTGACAGGGTCCCCTGGAGCAAACTTTGGGACGGTTTGGCAAGGAAGAACATTCCAGTACCTCTGATTCATGCTATACAGAGCTTCTACAAGTCTTGCAGAAATTATGTGAGGACAGCAAACCATAAGTCAGAAGAGTTCAGGACCACCAATGATGTAAGACAAGGTGATATCCTGTCACCTTATCTTGTCATACTCCTCATGGACGATGTTATCAAATCATGTACGGAGAGAACAAGAAAGTATTCAGTGGGGTACAGGAAGATAAGACAGTTATGTATTTCAGAGCTGGCATTTGCTGATGATGTTGCCCTGATTGCTAAATCAGAGGCACATCTCCAATCCAACATGCAAGTCTGAAAGGAAGAGCTGGAGAAAAGAGGGATGGTCATAAGCAGCTCTAAAACAAAATCCAAGGTGATATCACGCGAAGAAAGAAGACATCAGATTAAGCTGGGAGAACAGGTCCTGGAGCAGGTCGACCACTTTAAATATCTCGGAGCTATTATAGACCGAAAGGGAGGATCAAAGAAGAGTTGGCCACTCGAAAAGCTGCAACTGGGAGACTTTTTCAGGCCATAAATCGAGGATTCCTCAGCAAGAGAGAGGTTGGTAAGAAAACGAAGATGGCTGTATACCGCTCCACCTATGTCCCAGTCTTGACATATGGATGCGAGTCATGGGCTATGACTACAACCCACAAAAGCCAGATCCAAACCTCAGAAAAGAGGTATCTGAGGAAGGTGGTTGAAGTAACAAGAAGAGACATGGTCCGCAACCAGACGATACGTCAAGGCCTAAAATCCCACCCCCTTCAGACCCAAGTAGAACAGTCCCAACTAAGATGGTTTGGCCATGTCTGCAGAATGGGAGAAGATCGGCTACCACGACAAGCATGGGAAACAAAGAGCCAGAGATCCAGACCCCCACGACGACCCAGAGTTCGCTGGGAGGACAACATTAGACAATCTTTGAAGGACCGAGGACTAGAATAGAACTAGGTCAGGAGGAAGACAGCCGATAGGATAGTCCGGAGCTCTCTCTTCCAAACCTCTACACCTCACGGTAGAAGGGGAACGATTAAGTAAGTAAGTAAATTTATGGATGCTTCACTTGAATACGACTGTCAGAAGTCGGGAATATAAATGTTATTTTGTACACCCCAGTGGGCTGGTAAATATTGGAAAAAATATCTGGGTTTGGTAAGTCCAGTTAAACTTATAAGTTAAAATGTTTCTCATGTATCCTTGGCAAATACTCGGTCACAAATGAAATTGGTGACGTACAACCCAAGAAAAAGAGACAACATTAACCAATCAAAAAAAAGACCGCTGAACGCTATTGATCAGGTCTGCTAGGAATATAAGAAAATCATTTATGGAAAAATGCTACTATTCTATATAGCTACATGTATGCACACAGACGGGGACAAGACGATCTCTTATCCACTCCGTCAGTCCTGATTAAATTTAAAAGGCACACGGTGTTTTCCTTTATGCCTATACGGTCAGCCTACACTAGCGCTAAGTTTTTAGGTCGGAAGGAGTTATGCAACTCTCCCACCCCTTGCTCGCGCCGGCAGTCAGCGTACAATGTTAATTATTATTTAATGATCCATATGCGCACTTCACAAAGTATCGTCTGTCTTTAATAGCTATTAAATTATCGGCGTCTGTTAGTCATCGTATGGTATTAAAATAATAGGCACTTATAATAAATACGCACAATGAAATAAAGCGTGAATTCTTTTCTGTCAATATCAGTCGCACCTAGCATATGATAGGAAACTCTTTACAGAGCGATACAACAGGAAGCAATCTGATCATCAGAAGAAGTCCCCCCATCCGACAAGTGTTTCGGCCCGATTACTCCTTTACACTCTAAGGGGGGCGGGCCCACTTGGGTCATGACTCCCAAGCGTCTCAGCTTCCTGTTGCCTTGTATCGAAAATGAACCCATTTCACTTATGGTAGCAACTTTTAAATCCACAACGCCAGCCGCGGAGGCAATTGTGAAAGTAACAAAGAGAAGACAAATTATTCCGTTCGTTCCGTCGCCCTTCACAACTAAGGACACACACTGAGACATTAGCGCGCAGCCGACGAGCTGCGCGCCGCAAGCCACTGAAATTTACCTGACACTCTCCCTATAGTATACATCGCCTGTTGCCCCAGAGTCGCATCTCTTTCACTCGTACACCAAAAAAAACTCAGCGTTGTGGACTTAGAAAAATTTTGGTGTTTTCTGTACCGCAGCGTTTATTGTTACGATGTCCATCGTCCATTGCGGTTGTTCCACAGCCAGCCTGATGCCTTTTCGGCAGTTTCACTAAGCCTCTTCAGTGCCCTTGTTCTAGACTGTCCCTTCAGCCCCAACAGTTTCAATAAATCATACACTGATGCAGCCACAAGCCCTCTTGCGCCCACTTCAACCGCCATGACCCTTGCACTGAATCCATCGTGTCTCAGATCCGCGGCCAGATCGCTATACTTGGCCGCTTTGAATGAATGTTGCTCGTCTAATCTGGATTCAAATGGCACGGTCAGTTCAATCAGTATGTCCTGAAGCGTTGCTGCAGAATGAAGCACTATATCCGGCCGTCTCCGCGATTTTCTGATACACTCTGGATATGCCCCCCGTCCAGGTAGGTCTACCGCCATCTCCCAGTCGTTTGCACAGTCATGAAGAGATGGTAAACTGCTACCAGGTTTACTCGGTTTGGGGTGTGCTGACTTTCCTGCCCTCAGAAAGTATGTGTTTGCGGTGTTTGGCAGGACTTTGCTATTCGCTTTCATTCTTGCCTGATCTATTGTCGCAGCAAGCTCATTTAGCACTTTGTTATGGCGCCAAGTGTATCGTCCTTGCCCTAATGCCACCTTACACGCTGAGAGCACGTGTTCAAGTGTCTGCCTCCCCTGGCACAGGGGGCACTGCTCATCATCCGACTTTCCCCATTTCACAAGGTTGGTGGCCGACGGCAGCAGGTCATACATTGATCTAAAAACGAAGCTGAGCCTAAGAGGTGCCATATGCCATATATCATTCCATGTCAAGGACCTCTGCAGAGCTCCTTCCCATGTGGTCCATTGGCCTTGTTGGACCTGCTGCACTGCTTTTTGCAACCTCTTATCATTCTCAGCTCCTCGTATCTCCTGAACTACCATGTCTCTGCGCTCCCTGCTTGATGCCTTGGACCACCAGCGGATGTCACCATGCCCAAATCCCCGTCTATTCGTTTGTGTGTATCCGATTACCTCTCTCAGTTTGAGTGACTCTTCAGCAGCATCAACAGCTTCTTCCACTCTCCACTTCCTTCCCGTTTTCAGTGTGGGCTGAATGGACTTAACCACGTCAACAACTGACTTGAAGGGAAGCAGAAGTTTTGACTTTTTGCAGTACAGTGCTACATCTGACAGACCTGGTGGTACCCCTAGCCATTTTCTCATGAACTTGTTGACCTTCTGCTCTATAGCTTCCACTGTACTTGTGCTTATTTCATATATAAGCAGTGGCCACAGCAACTTCGGCATCAACATGAACTGGAGGCACCACAGTTTGAACTTTCCCAGGAGTCTGCTTTGGTCTATGATCTGTAGTCCTCTGTCTGCCATTTCTATTGTCTGTTGCACTGCCTTCGAGTCTTTTAAAGAGGCATCGTACACCCTGCCAAGACTTTTAACAGGTTCCTCAATGACAGTAGGGATTCTTTGGCTGGAAACCGTGAATATGACCTCTGCTATCTTCCCTTTCCTGACTGATAGGCTTCTCGACTTCTTGGGTGTCGTGAAACATTCTAAATCCACATATATAAATTAAATAGTAGATGTAAAGCCTAACGAAGTAATTCAATAAAGGAAAGAAGAACGGTAAAAGAACAGGCGGACACCATAGCGTACGCCTGTGTTATAGAACGTCATGCTAGTTAAAAAAGAAAACCCCTTTTTATGCTCCGCCTACATAATTGTAACGCTTTCACATTTACTAGTAAAGCCTACTGCATCAACTACACGCGTTTCAAAATAAAATAAAACTGGTACTGTGTTTCTTAGAAAACCTTGAGATAGACACACTGCGTAATGATCTAGATTTAATATTCCATTAATGTCATTATATACACTGCGTAAACTAAAAGACAGACGGGCTTAGAGAGAGAGAGAGAGAGAGAGAGAGAGAGAGAGAGAGAGAGAGAGAGAGAGAGATGTACGGAGGAAGGCACGCAATACTACCACAGTCTCGCGATATAAAATTAATGCCACCCCACGCGAAAGGCACGCAGGCTTGCTTTTTTCATATAAACAGTGACAAAAAACACTACCAATACGAGGTTAGGTTTTAAAAAAACATGGTTAATTCTTATTAGGAAACATGACCCAATACTGTTTTACGTCTGAAATCCTGACATTAGCCTGACAGTACAGAAGACACCCCATCGTATAGAAGTGAGCGGGTGGTAGAAGAAAATACATATTTTGAACGCAGCCACTTAGCTCCATTAAACTTATATATTTGGGTGCCTTAGGACTTGCTGACAAAGAATATGTTAGGTGTTAAGCAAATAGTCCAATAATTAACAAATTATAGCCAAAATACTATACTGGTGTTGTCTGACAACACAGGATCATATTTGCTCATAATAGCGTGTTTGGACACTGCTTTAGAGGAAATGAGGCCACCACGTTAAATTCGATTTGATTGGCTAGAATTATATGTAAGGCGAAACATGATTAGTCGACTGCAAATACTATTTTTGGTTGTTAAGGGAAACGGTAGGAAGGGTACTTTTTTCAAATGCTTTTGTAAACATGGTCTTATTGGCTAGACCATTTAATATATTCAATTAGGAGCGTCGGTTCAGTGCCACTTTTTTGAAATTTAACTGTGTAGAAGCAAGTGCGTTGAGAACCAGTTCATATTTTTCTAATGAAAGCCTGGGACAGAGGCAGATCGGAATTGTGCCATAACTCATCGCCAGTCAACGTATTTGTTTAATATTTCCGTGAATTGTGGTAAGCTAGACATATTTGATCTCTTTTAGATGACAATTGAATGTGAATTGATAAATTATGTCTGTATGTGTGTGGTTCAGTAACAAACATGAGGCAAAGCCTAGATATTGCTCCCCCATGAACAAAACTTGTCGGAGAGGAGTATAACTGCATGGGATTGCCAAATAGTACTATGACACCTATCTTATTGAATAGAAGGAAATAATGCTGGAATTACAGAGGCGTTGTAACCATTGGGGAGAGGAATACTGGTGTATACTGTTACATGAGAAGCTAGCAGTTGGCCTACCGCGCTGAACTCGGTGTTTGTTATGTATTGTGCTTCAGTGTGGAAATAGATTATAAATTAGTTCTGAAGTAGGAGGTACAACCTTCTTGTTTCAGGGACCGTGGTACTAACGTATTAAAGCAGCACATGGTCTGAGTTTTGCGGAATCCATAGGCTGGTAGCATACTCCTTGGTCAAGTTATCGACCAGTGTTGTTTCTCAAGAACACGGTGAAGCAAGCGAGCAGTGGAGACTGTTTCCTGCCGCCCACACAGAAGTTAAGATTTCGTGGCCAGAGCAGCTCAATCTTGTGTATACCCCTTCTAAAAGTGACTTTACCTTAAATCAAGAGGCACATTTATTTGTTTCAAATAAAAAGAAACTGTGAACCTTTCCAATATTATTTCCACCAGAAACAAACACTTGAAGTCATGATGACAAACAACAACATAGCTTGAAAAGCCAGTATTACCTCATAGTACTACAGCACAACTTACACACATATTGCAATAATAATATATGTCAATACAAAAATCCTATCTATAAATTGTGTACATACAACTTGTGATTACATTTGATTGTGATTCCTGGTTCACTTTGTAGTTGAATCAGGATATCTATTATTGACAGGAATTAATACATATTTTTAAAAGTTACACTTGACTTATTAAGATAGCCTTATAGAGTGTTCTATGTATGTGAGTGTCACAGTGTTGTAAAGTATTGTGGATTAAATTAAATTGTTTATCTGTCTGTTGGTTGTTGGAAACATACACTTCATCACTATCATAACCCTAGACATTCAACGTAGTCATCACATATATTCCAGAATAAGTCTGACTGAGGTCTAAATGTGGTAGCAAAGTAAGGTCATCTGTAATACACCACACTTATTAGATACAGATACCTTCACAGCTGATCTCAGTCAGTACACTAAGTCCCCTATAAATATTTATATCATCCCACTTTACCACATTGGGTTTGAAGCTCATTCTGCACCAGCTGACTAGTTCATCCAGGCGTGCTAACATCCTCCGGGCCTGATGTTCATTTGATGTCAGAATTGTTGTGTCATCCATGAATGCTTTGAGCGGTGGCATGTGACACATTCCACCGAGCTTTGGGCCTATAACCATTCCTTCAGCCGCATTGAGGATTACCTGCATAGCCATGACGAATAGTATCGGAGAGATGGTACATCCCATCGCAATTCCAACTTTAAGGCCAATCCACTTCGTTGTGTAATCTCTGGTTGAAAATCTGACAGAAAACCCTGCGAAATACAGCTTCAGCATTGCTGCAGTCTCTTGTAGAACATGATACATTTCTAGGGCCTGCCACAACATCTGGTGTGGAACGGATCCATAAGCATTTGCTAGATCCAACCAGATTACATGGAGGTTTGTTCTGTCAGACTTTGCCTTTTGGATTGCTTCCCAAATCATTGCGGCATGCTCTAGACATCCTGGTGTACCTGGGATACCTCCTTTCTGAATTGTAGTGTCAATGTACCCATTTGCCAGGAGGTATGTAGTGAGTCTTTTCGCCATTACTGAGAAGAATATCTTCCCTTCCACATTGAGTAGTGAGATTGGCCTGAACTGACTGATGTCTGTGGAATTCTGTTCCTTCGGGATGTAGACTCCGTTTGCCTTTCTCCATTCCTTGTTTACGAGTTGGGTTTTCCACGCATTCTTCAGTAAACGGAGCAGTCGTTTGAGAACCTCAGGGCATCTTTTATACACCATATATGGAACACCATTAGGACCTGGAGCTGACTTGCACCGAGCTTTCTGGACAATGCTTTCTACCTCTTCCTTCCTTCTCTGTGGCAACTGCGTTTTTGAACAGTTTTCAGGCATGCTTCTTCTGTTTCCTGATTTCTTCTATTTTAATTTGTCTTCTACTTTTCCGTGGTGGGTTACTTTCCCTTGCCTCCCTCACTCCGAACATTTTGCGACAGTGCAATTATATTATGTCGCCGAAGATATCCAGCTTCTTCTCCAAAGTTAGCTGCTTCAGGTTGTTATCCAACTCTTTTGTCAAGGCTTCGTCCAGCTGTTCCCAAAGCCCTTTTGCACTGGCAGGTGGAAACTTTATTGCATCTCTCTTTCCGTCCAAGAAGTGTGTGAGATCATCATCTGGCAGATTAACTTGAATGTACTCAGCACTGTCGATTGACTCCTGGCTGCGTTCTTCTAACGTCTTATCCGTCGAGACAGAGCGCTGTTGATCTCCTCCCCCTGATGACCTCCCACACCCCTTTTTCGTTCTGTGGATTTTCATTCCTCTCTGAGTAGAGAATTCCCTACCACAGGCACATGGAAATTCCAGCCGTTGTTCAGAGTTCGAAGTCCGTGTAACGGGTCTGGTCGATTCCATTGAGGCGCCTGTGGATTCATCATCCTCCCCCCTTTCGGTGAATCCTGGGGGCATCTATCTTTTTTGGGTCCTGTAGCAATTGAATACAGCTTACGGGGTGTTAACCCGGTCAGCCGGTTTCTTGTCTTTCCCAGTGTCTTCTGTCTTTCCAGAAGTCAATCGGTCTTTTCCCGATCGTCACTGGTTTGACCATGCAACTATGATAGGAAACTCTTTACAGAGCGATACAACAGGAAGCAATCTGATCATCAGCAGAAGTCCCCCCATCCGACAAGTGTTTCGGCCCGATTACTCCTTTACACTCTAAGAGGGGCGGGCCCACTTGGGTCATGACTCCCAAGCGTCTCAGCTTCCTGTTGTCTTGTATCGAAAATGAACCCATTTCACTTATGGTAGCCACTTTTAAATCCACAACGCCAGCCGCGGAGGCAATTGTGAAAGTAACAAAGAGAAGACAAATTATTCCGTTCGTTCCGTCGCCCTTCACAACTGAGGACACACACTGAGACATTAGCGCGCAGCCGACGAGCTGCGCGCCGCAAGCCACTGAAATTTACCTGACACTCTCCCTATAGTATACATCGCCTGTTGCCCCAGAGTCGCATCTCTTTCACTCGTACACCAAAAAAACTCAGCGTTGTGGACTTAGAAAAATTTTGGTGTTTTCTGTACCGCAGCGTTTATTGTTACGATGTCCATCGTCCATTGCGGTTGTTCCACAGCCAGCCTGATGCCTTTTCGGCAGTTTCACTAAGCCTCTTCAGTGCACTTGTTCTAGACTGTCCCTTCAGCCCCAACAGTTTCAATAAATCATACACTGATGCAGCCACAAGCCCTCTTGCGCCCACTTCAACCGCCATGACCCTTGCACTGAATCCATCGTGTCTCAGATCCGCGGTATAAACCAGTCAGCTAAAACCGTTTCTTCTTGTGTGAGAAAGCGTGTGGTGAAAATTAACATTATAACTGAACATCTGGTATGAAATAGCTATGCGTTATTTTATTTCACTAGTTTTAACAGCTAGAAAATTTAAGTGAATTATAATGGTAAAAGCTAACACTTTTAAACACGTAAGCACTTGTTTCTATTACCAGAAAATCAGAATGAAAAATTCCCACGAATGCTAATAACACATTTTCCACAATAATGGTTCTAGAACTGAGTGCTTAGATTATCCAAAAATTCTGAGTGACAACTGATAGCAGGTTTAAGAAAACACAGTTTATATATCATTATATTCTCTGATCTATCGATGATTTTACTTTTCACGTTACTATGTGTAACGAAGAATCAGATACAGAGTTACAAGATAAAAGCTTACGGCCAGTCTTTTCGTCGGCGTTTTCGACCGGCATCAAAAGACTTACGTGTAACGGGGTTCTCTAAGATTTTGCCCGCGACTCGACATCAAAGCGTTAACTCGGGGAATTTTGGATTTCCCTTCGTAGACTTCAAAAGATTCTGTGTTTTTCACGTGCGGTCTGTCAGGTATCGTATGATTGACAGATAAGCTCGCGTGAGAAGACGAGGTAAACAAACCTGATTCGCTACCTGTTATGACGGGCAGGTCACGAAAGTTTGTAAACACTTCGTTTGCTTATGTTCAAAGAAAAGAGGCGGGGATGAAATATAATCGTGTGTGAGTAAAGACAGGCATCAAATGCATGGTTTTGCTAGCAAATTATAGAGCGCTGCGAGATTACAAAGTCTGTCAGATTACTGTAGGCTCTTTTTCCATTATATGTCACACCACTTGACAGAAATCCTTCTATTCTACATTAGGGATCTTGTCATACCACTTCAATCCTTCTATTCTACGGAAGCATCATTTTATGAAAGTCTGTAGCCGTTTTGTCATTTATATTTGGACATGCGCACTAATACAACCGACGAACCACGTGTAAAGGTTGAACGGGGCGCGCTTAGCCAAAACGAGGCATAATTTTTTTTTTTTTTAAATCTGATTGTTTTATTGGACCTGATTTCTCTTGATCTCAGTAAATTTCCCAATGCGATAACACAAGCTGTTTCCTGATTACTTTCATTCAATTTATTCAATTCCAGGTTTAGTTTTTTTGCCCATTTCCATTGACAAACTATCATCATGTTTGCATGTTTCTTCCCGTTCTTCATTTTCGTTTGTTGCCAAAGAACGAGATATTGCCGAAGGCAACTAAGTTCATTAATTTTTCAAGCGTGTCACAAAATACGTTCGTTCTCTTTTTTCCAGTCTTCACTCCTCTCCGGCACTATTACTATGCCATTTCTTTTACATGCTATTTCTTTTAGTATACGTTGTTTTTGCTTTCATCGTTCAATGTTTTCTTATCATATCCTGTCACTCACTAACTATTTCCTATCAGCGTGACCTGCTTCTTTGTCACAGAACGTTTTGTGCATGTACTTTTACGCCTTTCTCTCTCTCCTTCATCATCCTATTATTTGACATATTTTTTGTTCTTACATTTTTTGCTCTGAGACGCTCTTAAACTTGTTTTCGTTTTGCCCTGTGAATCGTAATAATAACAGGCTAATAAGACAGGTCAGCGGATAATACGTTTATCACCTAAGTCGTCTAGCCACCTTTGATAGAGTCGATCTTTATTGACACATTGTGGTAGCGCACGATCAATGAAAAGAAAGCCATATTGTCCGTCTGAAAAATCCGTCTGGGGATCTACGAAAACACAGGTGATAATAAGTAATCGTTTCCTCTGGCCCATCTTTGTATCAATATTACCGATAATCTGTCTGGGGAGACAATATTGTGGGAAAGCATCTAGACATGACATAAGTTCACAGATTTGTTTGTGAGTTTGCATAAAGATGCAATCGGAAGTATTACTGCCTTATTAGAAAGAGGTCACGTGTTGGATTTTAAAAATTCGATATTTTAAAACACGCGGGGAATATTATGATTTAACACCCCGACCCATTTAGCTCTAAAGAGCTTACCGTTGGCTTAATTTGAGAGCCGGAATAGACTGACTTTCATTGGCAAGTTCGTCGGAAGTACAATCTGGGATTTGAACTGAGAAATGGAAATATAATCTAGCAAAATCGCAGTCCCAAATCAGACTATATCGCAGCGTCAAATTAGCATCTCCCAGAAGCCTGAGAGACATAGGACTAAAAATTCCAAAATTATAATTGACATATCGAAGGATTTTGGCAACTTTAAAACTTAAAAGTAAATCCGCATTTTTAAATACAGAGCCTGGAAACATAAAGGACCAGGACAGAGCATTTGGGCAACTTTGAAACTTAAAAGTAAATCCGCATTTTTAAATACAAAGACTGGAGACCTAAGGAATCAGATAACCCGACATAAGAGGAATACAGAAATTTCTCAGAACAAGTGATTCAAACGCATCTAATCTAAGTTACAGTGTCCATTCTAACTGTGCCAGGAGATTGTGTTCCCTAAAGTTACTTTGGGGTAAGTGTCAACATTTATTTTACAAATGTGAATTTGACATGTTTTCCTTGCTAAGTGGTTATATACACGAGGCTGGCAACCTCAACATATGAAAATAGTATATTCATAAACCACTTAGCAAGCGCTGTTGTTTATTTTATGCCAATGTGCTCAGAAACGCGAAAGCAGCAGCAACCCCAGACTTTGAATGGAGCAGTGATGAGTGAGGATTACATTCAAGAATGTAATTATTCAGAGAGGCTAACATTGGTGGGTGCACAGCGAGACAATGCGCCTTTTAATCTTCTAACCCAGTGTACTTAGCAGAGGCATTTGTTCTTTTTATTTTGTCTAACGTTCGTGGAACGAAGCTATCAGACTGTTCGTGGTACGATGCTCCAAGACTAAAGTTTCGACGTCACTAGTTGTAAGTTAAAAGCAGGGTATCAACACTAGCCGCCTACATTGGACAAGTTCGGCGAAGAAGTGCCACCATCACAAAAGAATTGATGAAATCACACCTGCAGGACTCACTTAGGCCAGCTAAGTTTATTAAGGAAACAGCAAAAGGACAATTGTTTTTAAAAAATCCTCAACCCAAGTCTCAGTGAAGATAATTTTATATACAGCTAAAAATGCATCATCATTCCATCCCTATTTTAACCTGTTAAAACTAATTGATTATTAAATTTGTTACATGTTATTTTAAAACAAACCAATCATTGTTGATTCGGTTATTATAGGTATGAGAGCAAACGTATGAGCAAGACTCTTTAATATACGAAATACTTATAAAAAAAATTTCGCTCGATTTACACCAGCTGGGGGCTTGAACGGGCTAAAACCATTGCTTAATTCTTCACAAAAGGCGACGGATCAGATATAAATTAATAGTGCTCTGCCCTATGCAGCATTCTTCTTGACTTCTGAAAACATCTTGTGAACACTAACTTGAGATAGAAGCGGCATTATCCTTCTATCTACAACTCTGTCAAGAGTAATCTTGTGCGAAGGTAGACACCTTTGAAGACCCACATTAGATACTCTTGAGTGTTGGCCACTGGTGGACCACTACTGCAGAGCTAAGTGGATGCAATTAGTTACATTCCGATACAACACTGACTCCTATTTGTTCAAGGAGATGTTGTTTGTTTACTAAATTATTTAACCGCATTCGGCCGACAGGAATGGTGGGCGCAAGTAGAGTGACGGGTTGATTGAACAAACATTGGCAGACGGCATAGAGCGAAAGCCAAGACGTTTGTCGGGGAGAAGGTAGATAACAAAGTTTGATACCTGGACATAGGTTGCAGATAATTGCCACTCACCATGTTGTCTCAGTTCATAATTTGGATGACAGACGGTAGCTGGGAGATAAGGTGTCAGTTTGCAAACACGACCTGCCCAAATACACGGCCGATTTCACTGGGATGTCAGACGATGACAATCTTATTAAAGATTAAGACAAGCACAGTGATGTAATACTTCCAGCAGATGGAGTTTGTTGGGATAATCAACTACGAGAAAATAACATCTTGGAAGATGTGATAGATCTGTGTAGTATTCAGTTTGTAAACATGTCTAATAACAGCGGAAGTGTCAAGACCTTATATGGTTATGGAGCTTGAAAATCACATGTAGAAGGCAATATCTTATGTTGTCATGTAGTAATGTTCTACATGGTGGGTCGGAGTGGCTAAGGGGTATGGCGCCCGCCTCGAATTCAAGAGGTATCGGGTTCGATTCTCAGTTGAGGGAATATAATTTATGGAAATTTCTTTTTCAGAACCAGTGGTCCTAATGATGATAAACTCCTCCCTGGTCTCCTGGGTAGTGAGATCTGATGCCTAGCCTTCTCGGATAAGGGTGAAAAAATAGGAGGTTACGTGTGCGAGTTGCGCACGTTAAAAATCACATGGCAGTTGGAAATCGTAAAGAGTTAGCCTATCAGGCCAGTGCCTTTGCAAAATTTAAACAAAAAAATTAGAAACCTACCCACCACAAAAATATTTATAGAATGTGTGATTCCTATATACACACGTTGGGATTCTCGCCGGTGCTACGGAGTTCGTGCACTGTGCTGAGATCTTCCTTGTGTGATGTAAAGGAGTAGATCGGAGCACTGATGGAGTTGTCAGATCGGTGCACGGATGGCTTAGTCTATGTGCAATGAAGATGGTCCTTAAAATCAAACCAACGTTCTACATGTGGATAGTGGGGGGGGGATACCAAAATCAGACACTTATTCGCAATTGGTTTGAGATGCTAAGATAGACTGCTCCAGATTGAACTTCTCCTCTAAGTAGCAACTTGGGTGTGTAGGCGAAAATTTCGCTTATACTCTACAGCGTTGTAAGACTACTTCACTGACTTCCAATTTCGCCAAGAAGAAATCATAGACAGCCAGGAACATGGAATATTGGGACCCAAATGTAGGACCGGCCATAAGACAGGTCATAGGACTGGAAGTGAATTATAAGATTAGAAGAAGGTAACCCCAGAGACACCACTTTGAGTCTTAAGTTCTACGATCCTACTTCAAGTGCACACAGTTAGACACCTAACTTCTGAAAAGTACGGCATCTTAAACAGTATTCGGACGTTTCATTTGCAAAGTGTCTGTACTCACTCGAAAATACTCTGGGTGAGTTGTAATATGTGCATTTTATCATTTTATATTTGCATTTTGACATGTATAATTTGCTTGTAGATGTATAGTGGCATATGAGGCTGACAACCTGATCACTGCAAATAACTTGACACATGAACCCCCACTGCAAGAGATGGTGACTACTTCTTGTGGGTTTTCTCACAAAGAACCAACAGCAGAGGTGGCCCCAGGCTCCGTAGAGAGCAGGAAGTGGATGATGGTGTATATATTTATTATACAAACACTTTAGTATATTTTATATATGTATATATGTCAGCGAGGCCCAGAATCTATACCTAAACACCAAGAAGGGCAAAGTATTGACAACATACAAAGTAAAGATCAAACCAGAAATTGAAATTGATAACAAAGAACTGGAAGGTGTTAATGAGTTTGAATACTTAGGATCAATCATCAACAGCTCTGGCGACTGCGCAGTAGAAATTAAAATAAGACTTGCAATTACCTCACATAAACTAATACAGATGAAAAACCTATGGCAAGGCACAAGCAAAGAAACAAAGTTACAACTGATCAGAGCATGTATATTCTCAGTAGCAACTTACGGCTGCGAGACATGGACACTTAATAAAACAGTTGCAAAAAAGATTACATCATTCGAAATGAAATGCTACAGAAGGATGTTGAGAATACCATGGACAGAAAAAAAGACCAACAGAGAAGTACTGCACTCACTAAATGTAGAGACAATATTGGCTCCTAAATATCATCGCAATAAGGAAGCTGAAATTTTTCGGTCATTTAAAAAGACATAGCAGTCTGGAAAAAAATAGTGAAGGGAGGCATGGTCCCTGGAAAAAGGGAAAGGGAAGACCTATACGACGGTGGGTCCAGGACATCACAGAGAGTCTGAACATGTCTTTGGATGATGCAGGTCGACTTGCCAGAATCGTGATGCGTTCAGAGCAGCTGCAATGGAGACAACGTTCTGGAGAGAATACGTCACATGATGATATATACGCCAATTGTTGTCTTCCGCTGTCCAAAAGCACTTTCATCCGTCTCACTGTGGTTAAAAGTAATAATCAGGAAGGGAAAAATTTCTTAGGAAGATGAAGTGATGGATGGAAGCGGAGGTCGCCTGATGACCATGTCAGAAGATCCAATACTTAGCAGAGACAATTGTCTCCTTTCAGTTTTGTGGTAGAAGCTGACAGCAGTCGACGCTAGACACCAAGTCAGACAGATCTTGAAAACGCTTGACAACTTTGTAATTAGCTCAGCCTTAATGCAAGAGACGTGTTACAGCCACCAGACTTGACTATTGTAGAGAAATACAGTCCGCATCACCTGTTTTATAAAAGCGCAGCCAAAGACCATTTCACAATTTTCCCTAATTTCCACCACAGTTTAAATCATACGATGATGATAAATATAATAGCTTATTTTTTTCTTTTTTTAATAAATAACTTAATTTATTTTACCTTGATAAACTATTAAGTATTTATTACACCTATTTATCTGTAACTGTAAGGCTATAGTTGGATTAACCACTACTGAGAGAAGTGTATGTCTGCACCTGTACGACTCATATTTTTCTAAAGACATAACCAGATAGAGCTATTACATTAAGATTTTGCCTAATCACCTTTAGCTGGGGACTCAGAAATACGAGCGAATATATTTCCTCACAGAAGGGGCGGGAGAATAATAAGTTTATGACAGCTTAGATGATCTCAGTTGTAACGCTTGCGTTTCTTTAAATCCCATGTTGGACCACTACTGCGAAGCAGGGGAGACAATCCGGCCACACTGCGAAAGAATGTAAAGTAATTTTTGAACAGAGGGTAAACGATTTTCTCTTTTTATGCTCTCTGGATTTCGGAGCAACATGAGTAGGGTAATAACTTTCTTCTCGCGCCATTTTTTTGGGTCATTTTAGAAGAGCTTCATGCATCTCTACGATTAAATGGTTATTCGTAACTTAAACTACTCAGTTTTTTGGGTCCAGTTAAGATAACAGAGAGACCGGAAAATATTGAGCGCAACCCTTGTACCTGAATTGACATGAACTGTGTCGATTAACAGCGAATTGTTCCTTAACATGATTCATTCATGCGCCAATCAAAATCCAAGCGTAAATATGCGAGAAAAGATGTATTTGTAAGTCTTTTAATTATGCACTTCTTATTAATAAAATTAATTTTTTAAATGTCCCGCGACCTGTCCATTTTCCCCAGGACTCGACTAATAAATTTTTTTTCATTCCCGGGAAATCCCGAACAAAAAACCCGTAAGGACATGCTGCCAAAACATTTCATGCACTTGCTGTGCTGGTTTCTGTAACAATATATTTTATATGATGAGGTTACCAGCCGCACGCACAACAGCACATTAGTTACTGCACGCACAACAGCACATTAGTTACTGCACACACAACAGCGCATTAGTTACTGCACGCATAACAGCACATTAGTTACTGCATGCATAACAGCACATTACTTACTGCACGCATAACAGCACATTAGTTACTGCACGCACAACAGCACATTATTTACTGCACGCACAACAGCACATTAGTTACTGCACGCACAACAGCACATTAGTTACTGCACGCACAAACAGTACATTAATTAATGCACGCACAACAGCACATTAGTTACTGCACACACAACAGCACATTAGTTACTGCACGCACAACCGCACATTAGTTACTGCACGCACAAACAGTACATTAATTAATGCACGCATAACAGCACATTAGTTACTGCACACACAACAGCACATTAGTTACTGCACGCACAACAGCACATTAGTTACCGCACACACAACAGCACATTAGTTACTGCACGCACAACAGCACATTAGTTACTGCACGCACAAAAGCGCATTAGTTACTGCACGTACAACAGCACATTAGTTACAGCACGCACAACAGCACATTCGTTACTGCACGCACAACAGCGCATTAGTTACTGCACGCACAACAGCACATTAGTTACTGCACGCACAACAGCGCATTAGTTACTGCACGCACAACAGCACATTAGTTACTGCACGCACAACAGCGCATTAGTTACTGCACGCATAACAGCACATTAGTTACTGCACGCACAACAGCACATTACTTACTGCACGCATAACAGCACATTAGTTACTGCACACACAACAGCACAATATTTACTGCACGCACAACAGCGCATTAGTTACTGCACGCACAACAGCGCATTAGTTACTGCACGCACAAACAGTACATTAATTAATGCACGCACAACAGCACATTAGTTACTGCACGCAACACAGCACATTATTTACTGCACGCACAACAGCGCATTAGTTACTGCACGCATAACAGCACATTAGTTACTGCACGCACAACAGCGCATTAGTTACTGCACGCACAACAGCACATTAGTTACTGCACGCACAACAGCACATTAGTTACTGCACGCACAACAGCACATTAGTTACTGCACGCACAACAGCACATTAGTTACTGCACGCACAACAGCACATTAGTTACTGCACGCAAACAGCGCATTAGTTACTGCACGCACAACAGCACATTAGTTACTGCACGCACAACAGCGCATTAGTTACTGCACGCACAACAGCACATTAGTTACTGCACGCACAACAGCGCATTAGTTACTGCACGCACAACAGCACATTAGTTACTGCACGCACAACAGCACATTAGTTACTGCACGCACAACAGCACATTAGTTATCACATGCTTGAGGGTGGCTTTTTTTTCTTTTGTTTGTTTTTGTCTCGTCAGAAACAGCCAGATACCGTTATATTTCAGCGTTTCTCTCTTTTTTTTCAAAACTATTTGGTTATATGTAGTCATTTCTGATACATTTAAAAAGGTATTGCCGTCTTGTATACCACTAAACCTGGCACACATAATCCATGAAGTACGTAGATGGGTGTAACTTTTCTTTTCATAGCGGTCCTTTTTACTCGTAACTCGCTAAATAGGTTACAATTTCAGCGTTGAATAGATCATGACTTCATTTCTTTACGTGACAGGTTTCGTCCAGTAATTCACGAATTACCTGGGTGTTAATAGATGGCTGACATAGCTTTTTAAAGCCAACACGAAACATTTCTAATCTGACAAACTTTGCTGATTACTTTTTAAATGCATACTTTTTTTTAACGGGTAGTGCACAATTACAAACACGGGGCAGAACGCGTACAACTGGGACATTTTCTGAACCCGTTATTACTTATGACAAAGTGTTGATATGTCTCTACAGTCGCGTTAATGTACGCCAGATTGTGTATCCTTGTAAAAGTACCTAACGGTACACCAAGTGTATGTGTGTACTAAATGTTACCTGTATTCCGTCTTCGGAAAAAGTGTTCTTTCTTTGATTGTGTTTTGTTCCTAAGTGGATATTAGTTATTTATATTTTTAAAAAATATTAATATTCAACAAATATTTGGAGAAGTTCCTTATTGTAATATGACGGTAGGGCAGCATTATTTAAATGGCCTGGGATAAACGAGGACAGGAGAATTCCATTGAAAGTATGGGTTCTGTGACGTCTGCCACCGTACGTTTTTTTTGGCTGTCATTGTCATTGCTAACATATAAGCCTTGACTTGTACGTGAACATTTCTAGACGCCGATGAAAGGGTAACGTTCAAGAAACAAAGAAAGTCCCCTGTTTGTAGACGTCAATGTTAGTGGACATTCAAGAAACAAAGAAAGTCCCCTGTTTTTAGACGTTAGTGTTAGTGGACATTCAAGAAACAAAAAAAGTCTCCTGTTTGTAGACGTTAGTGTTAGTGGACATTCAAGAAACAAAGAAAGTCCCCTGTTTGTAGACGCCGATGTTAGTGGACATTCAAGAAACAAATAAAGCCCCCTGTTTGTAGACGTTAGTTTTAGTGGACATTCAAGAAACAAAGAAAGTCCCGTGTTTGTAGACGTCAATGTTAGTGGACATTCAAGAAACAAAGAAAGTCCCCTGTTTGTAGACGTTAGTGTTAGTGGACATTCAAGAAACAAATAAAGCCCCCTGTTTGTAGACGTTAGTTTTAGTGGACATTCAAGAAACAAAGAAAGTCCCGTGTTTGTAGACGCCAATGTTAGTGGACATTCAAGAAACAAAGAAAGTTCCCTGTTTGTAGACGTTAGTGGACATTCAAGAAACAAAAAAAGTCTCCTGTTTGTAGACGTTAGTGTTAGTGGACATTCAAGAAACAAAGAAAGTCCCCTGTTTGTAGACGCTGATGTAAGTGGACGTTCAAGGAACAAAAAAAAAGCCCCCTGTTTGTAGACGCCAATTTTAGTTGACATTCAAGAAATAAAGAAAGTCTCGGTTTTTAGACATCGACGTAAGGAACATTCAATAAAAAAAAGAAAGTATATGTTTGTTTACACGCCGCTGTAAGGGACATTCAAGAAACAAAGAGATATATTTTATTAGGCAGTATCAACCTATCTAGCAGTTTGGACTTTTTAGCTAAATCTAACGGACGAGAAAATGTCACCACCAGCCTCAGGTAACTTCCCGTGATCACCAGCAGACTTTCACCATGGAAACCTTTTCACATCACAAGTTAGATCGTGTCCGTCGAACTGTCCACAGGTAAATAACATATTTATGTCACTACATTCAAGGATCAATCAATACCCTTTAGCTCCCCAAGGAGCATAGGCCTTCAACAAACACATGCCAAGTCTTCCTGTCCTGTGCCATCCGCTCAAGTTCTTTTCATGTTTTCCTCATCATTTTCACCTCTGTATCCAGTTCTCTTCTCCGTGTATTTTTTGGTCTACTTCTGCCTCTCTTTCCCTGTGGATTCCAGAACAAGGACTGTCTTGTAATGCTATCATCAGGTTTCCTCAATGTGTGTCCCATCCATCGCCAGCGCATTCTTCTCAAATCTTGTTCCACTGGCACTTGTCTGGTTCTTGTCATTAATTCCACATTTGTGACTTTGTCATATAATTTCAGTCCTTCTATTCTACACACGCACCCGTTTATAAAAGTCTGTAGCTTTTTGGTTGTTGTTTTTGTTGTTCTCCATGTCTCAGAGCCATACAATATGACTGACTTGACATTTGAGTTGAAGATTCTTATTTTCGTGTTGGAATTGATTTCTCTTGTTCTCCATGTGTTTCCCAATGCAATGAAAGCTCCTCTTGCTTTTTGTATTCTTATTTTGATTTCATTGTCTGTCCCTCCAACTTTGTCAATGTTACTGCCAAGATATGTGTACAATTCTACATCTTTTAGTGGTGTTTCTTCAAGTTCAACCTTGTCATCATTTCTTGCATTTATTCTCATAATCTATGTCTTTTCCTTGTGTATTTTCAGGCCCACTAGTTGTGACCACTCATCGAGAATTTTCATTTTGTCTTGCATCTGATTATGGTTATGGGACAGAAGAGCCAAGTCATCTGCAAAATCCAGATCATCAAGCTGTTTAGTCAGATTCCACTGGATTCCATTTCTGTTGTGTGATGTCGATGTTTTCATAACCCAATCTATTGCTAGTAAGAGGAGAAATGGGTACAAGGGGCATCCCTATCTCACTCCCGTTCTAATCTTAAACGGTTCTGTAAGTTGTCCTTCGTGAAGAACTCTGCATGTCATGTCTTCATATGTCTTCTTTATCAAGTTAATGATCTTTATGAGAACTCCATAATGCCTCATCAATTTCCAAAGTTATTCTTTGTCTACACTGTCAAAAGCCTTTTCATAGTCCACGAATCCGATGTATAGCGGTGAATTTCACTCCAGACTTTGTTCAGCTATTATTCTCAATGTGGCTATCTGGTATGTACAGGATCTGTTTTGTCGAAAACCTGCTTGTTCATCTCTCAGTTGCTTGTCTATGGACTCTTTTAATCTCTCAAGGATGATTCTGTTTAATACTTTTCCTGGCACTGATAGTAACATTATTCCTCTATAATTTGTGCACTCTTGTAAATTTCCCTTCTTAGGCAACTTGACCAGATAACCTTCCTTCCATTCTGCAGGTATTTCCTCTCTCTACCAGACTTTGCCAAGTAGTTTGTATAATATCTCTGTAGAGGTATCAATATCTGTTTTGATGGCCTCTGCTGGAATTCCATCTGGACCAGCTGCTTTTCCATCTTTCAGAAGCTTTATGGTTTTCTTTATTTCTTCTCTACTTGGTCGTTCACAGCTGATTTGTAGCTCCTTTTCTGCTGGCTGGATGTATGGGGGATTAGTTGGAGATGGTCTATTGAGAAGTTCCTCAAAATGTTCTGTCCATCTCTTAATTTGTTCTTGTATATTACTAAGCAATTTTCCATTCTTATCTTTTATGAGGCCACTTGCTTGCTTATATTTCCCTGTTACCTTCTTTGTGTTGTTGTACAGGTCCCTCATATTTCCTTTGGCTGCAGCTTCCTCTGCTTCCCTTGCCAACTCTTCAATATACTTCCTCTTGTCTCTTTTGATGTTTCTTCTTACTTCTTTGTTTACTTATATGTACACTTAATGAGCCTTGGCTTTGGAGCTTCTGGTTTTGCTTCTGTTTAAATCTGCTTTCTTGTTTTTCCTGTCTTCTATCTTACTAATGGTTTCTGTTGTTATCCATGCTTTGTGCTGATGTTCTCTTTTTCTCAGTACTTCTTCACATGTCTCGTTCCATATATTTTTTACTTGTTGCCAGTTGTCTTCCGTTTCATCTTCCAGCTGTTGGAGTACTTGGTATTTGTTGGATACTGTGATTGAAAATGTTTATCTTATTTCCTGATTTCTTAGATATCCCACATTATACTATTGATTATAGCAATTTACTGTTGTTAATTTCTTGAGTTGTAATTTTGTTTTAACCAACAGAAGATGGTGGTCTGATACCACATCTGCTCTTTCAGCTTCTGAGGTAAAAAAAAACAGGATTTAGAAAAAGAAAAAAAAGAGTATTAATTAAACCACTTTTGCCACCGAATGTCGGAAGACGAAAATAATCGAAAATGATAGAACAGTATCAATGGGATGGCTGTTGTAAGTACGAGCAGTTGTAAGTACGAGCGGTTGTAAGTCGCATAAGTCGTATGTCGAGGACACTCTGTATTTGTAGGAAGAACAACAAACAACTTCTAGTGTGTACAGATATACTTCTGTTAGAGAAAACACTAAATTTCTAGTGTATACAGATACACTTCTGTTAGAGAAAACAATAAATTTCTAGTGTGTACAGATACACTTCTGATAGAGAAAACAATTAATTTCTAGTGTGTACAGATATACTTCTGCTAGAGAAAACTATAAATTTATAGTGTGTACAGATACACTTCTGTTAGAGAAAACTATACATTTCTAGTGTGTACAGATATACTTCTGCTAGAGAACAAACAATTTCTAGTGTGTACAGATACACTTCTGTTAGAGAAAACAATAAATTTCTAATGTGTACAGATGTACTTCTGTTAGAGAAAACAATAGATTTCTAGTGTGTACAGATATACTTCTGTTAGAGACAACAATCAATTTCTAATGTGTACAGACACACTTCAGTTAGAGAAAACAATAAATTTCTAGTGTGTACAGATATACTTCTGCTAGAGAACAAACAATTTCTAGTGTGTACAGATATACTTCTGTTAGAGAAAACAATAAATTTCTAGTGTGTACAGATGTACTTCTGTTAAAGAAAACAATAAATTTCTAGTGTGTACAGATACACTTCTGTTAGAGAAAACAATAAATTTCTAGTGTGTACAGATATACTTCTGTTAGAGAAAACAATAAATTTCTAGTATGTGCAGATGTACTTCTGTTAGAGAAAATAAACAATTTTATTGTGTACAGATATACTTCTGTTAGAGACAACAATCAATTTATAGTGTGTACAGATACACTTCTGTTAGAGACAACAATCAATTTATAGTGTGTACAGATACACTTCTGTTAGAGACAACAATCAATTTCTTGTGTACAGATATACTTCTGTTAAAGAAAACAAAAATCTGTTTCCGCCTCCTGTCACATGTTTGGGGAAACTCCAAATGAAGACCAAAGCTGCAGTATATAATGTCTGCATCACACGCACGCTTATATCCGGCTGCAAGGCATGGACAACCTATGCTAAGCAAGAAAGGAGGTTCAATACCTTCCATCAACGGTGTCTACGCCACATCCTTGTATTTCGTGGAAGGAAAAAGTGACAAATGTCGAGGTGCTGTCACGCGCTGGCCTTCAAAGCATGTATACACTGCTTAGACAGCGCAGACTACACTTGCGTGGCCATGTCTTCCGCATGGTAGATGGTCTCATCCCCAAAAACATTTCCTACGGTGTGACGAAATTAGTCGTGCATTTGTTATAACTCTCTTCCACTCCGGCAATATCACTTCATTTCTTAATTTCTCTCTGACATCGTCCTATTATTTGGCATAACTTTTGCCCTACATTCTTTTTGCTGCGACCACTCCCAGGCGTATTTACTTTCCGCCAGGCGAACTGTGGTATTATCGAGGGTAATTAGACCGGTCAGTGGATTATACGCTTATCAATTCAATCCGTCTGACCACCTTCTGATAGCGACGGTGCCTGTTTACCAAAGACGTCTCGCCCGATCGACATAAAGAAAGCCATATTGTCCGTCTGAGAAATCAGTCTGGGGGATTCACAAACGTAGGTGATAAATACGTAAAGCGCTTACGCTTGATCATCCCTGCGTAACTATTACAGATAAGATGGCAGAGTAGACAATCTGGACGGAAAGTATTACGCCAGGAAGTGTGTTCACATATTTGTTTGTGAGTTGGCGGAAGCATGACGACATACTGAAAGAGGTCACGAGATGGAATTTTAAAAGGTAATATTTTAAAACACGCGGGGATGACTAATGACTTAACGCCCCAACCCACGTAGTGCTGAAAGAGCTAACCATTGGTTTGAAGTGAAAGCCGGAATATACATTGAATTTCATTGGAAAATTCGGCGGAAGCACAATCTGTGATTGTAACTGGAAACTGAGAATACAATATAGTGAAAGCGGAGTCACAGAGAGACTGCATCGCATCGTCAAATTAGCAAACTCCCAGAAGCCAGTGAGACATCGGACTTAGAATTCCATAATTATAAGTGACAGATCGAGTATTTGGGTAACCTTGGAACTTACAAGTAAACCCGCATATTTAAATACAAAGACTGTAAACATAAGGGGCCAGGACTTTAAATATCAAGACTGGAAACCTAAGGAATTGGATCACCTGTCATAAGAGAAAGTCTCCCAGGCCAAGTGATTCGCAGAACACCCGTCATAAGTAGATTCTTTAATATATACATATATATAGACATCTAGAGATATATTTACCTCTATAGTGCTAATTCTTATAAAAAGGGAATTTTGCTGAATTTACACGAACTGGGGACTTGTACGGGCTATAACCATTGCTTAAATCTTCATAAAAGGTGGCGGGACCGACAATAAGTTAACTATTGCTCATCCAATGCTCATTGTTCTTGACTTCGGAAATATCTTAGGAACACTCCCTGGTGAAAGAAGCGTCATTACCCTTCTATCTAAAACTCTGCCAAGAGTAATCTTGTGTGAAAGTAGACACCTTTGACGATCCATTTTAGATACGCTTGCGTTTTGGCCACTGGTGGACCACTACTGCAAAGCAGGGCAGGCAATCCGGGACATACGGACAACTGGCAGAAGGTAAAATAAACATTGGGCAGCTTAGGTCCAAAGGTGTGTGCACGAGAGAGATTAAGGCACTGGACGTCCAATCCAGCAACCTGGGAGGCTGAAGCTGCCGATCGCACCAAGCGGCGATGGTCTCTACTGTGATAATGTGTTCCTATCTTTTACGTGTTTTACCTTTTTCATCATAGTTATTTGATTTTACTCTGTTTTTCCTCTTTCATCAGTTTTACAGTAATCTTTCCTAATCACGGCTTTTACTTACGTGTAACTTTAATCCTCATTGATGTTACCCAACTCTTCGTTGTCTGTTGGTACACACCTGGCCTCGTTAAACAAGTTCTCGTTGGCGCGGGAGACGTCCACATGGGGAATAAAAAGAATTCGTTTGAGGTCTTAATCCCTCTTTTGAACACACGGTGTCAAAGCATCTAGGCACAATAACATTTCCGCCAGAGCGATTGAAAACTAAGGACTCGCGAGGCGAACAGGAGGGTTTTAAACCAGATGGTAGACTTTGAGAGCGGCATAGAAACGTATTTGTTGTCTACGTGGCGGGACAATAAAAGAGACAATAAAGGAAGCCGCCCGCGTGCCAGGAAACAATTTAACAAAAGACTGCGACAATATGTCGCGATAGAAGACTGTGAAAAGGGGTGGATAATTTCTGTATCCAGCGGCTAATCCCAAACCATGGATTGCCTAGTCACCGGGGCATCCAGCATGGAATTGAAGAGTTGGTTACGAGAACTCACCCACGTTTGGCGATTGACGGGTGTCACGGGATTTCTCCCCTTGCTCTGCAGCGATGGTCACCAGGGGCTAATATTCAGAGTATCTACTGAGGGTCCTCAAAATCATCTACCGTTCTCTTGACAGAGATTTGAATTGAAGAATAATGCTTCAATTCTATGGAGCCTCATAGGAATTTAAGAAATAACGTACCACAGCTAATATTATCAAGGCCGTAATAAACTTTTTATCTTCCCAGATCTTCTTTGAGAAGAAAGAATTTTGCTCATTTCATAAGCCCCCAACTGATTTAATTTAGTAAATTATTTCAATAGTTCTGTTTATGTGTATTCAAAATGACTGAGTCATACGGTTGTAGTTCACTCAAAAATGATTAAATCAACTATAAATGTGTATATATTCAGATAATAACTTGAATAATTAATTATAGTTATCAGTGTAAAATAAATAAGGGGGTTTGTCAGGAACCTACTTATACTGTGGATTTTAACACATGAACACTTCCATACTTGGCTCGTCCCACTAAAAGACGACCACAGCATACAATAGGTGACAATAAGTAAGTTTAACACCTTTAACAGGTAAGTTCCCTTTTATTAATAAACTGCACACACGGAAGCCACACAGGCTAGCAATACATATGAAATACAACTCAAAATAAATGCCAATGCAGCTTGCACTACTAACAACTTAATCTATCAGTATCATACCCACTGATATGGCCCTACTGGATGAACATCACAATGACTTTCACTCACAGCGAAAACCTGTGCTGTGACAAAGCAATACTTAATCACAAATGACTAATCATCAACGGCCTAAGGAAATGCCACTAGATAATACACCATCACTCTAGAATTATGCAATTTAATCCACACCGCATGAAGAAATGGCAAGCACTATAACTGAACAAGAATGGCATACACTTCCCAGCAAAAATGCTGACACGGAACATAAAGGCGACCTGCACCGGACGCTAGCCAGAACTCTACTGCTTTTTGCGCCATAATTTGTGTCCACTTCCCTTCCGGTCAGCTGACCAAACGGGTTTTTACATTATATCAATGTTGTCACTCTCAACGTGACCAACCTGATATTTCGGTGAACATATCGCCGTGACAGTATTGATATAGAAAAATTTAGTTTTAAGGGTTCATCACAGGTGCTGGTCTAGAAAGTTTCTGAAATGTTTGTTTTAAGAGTTCACTTGGTAGCTTTAAGTGGGTACTTAGCTGCCAGTAAGGGATCGGTTGGCTTCTGCTCCAGCCGATGTTGGTTCCTTTATTACACATAAAGAATGGAAACCCGAGGCCTGTAAACAGTAAATTAATATGAAACAAATATAAAGGTATGTTATCAGGCACTCGCAGGAAATAAAGAAGTAGAACACCAGACAACAGAAAAACAACAGGTTCCTTGCATGTTATAGACTGGTTCGTCTCGTCAGTGGTCAAGTCTGGTGGCTGTAATACGTCCCTCGTAGCATCCTTGGGTAATTACGAAAATGGGCCAGCGTCTACAAGACCTGTCTGATGCTGGTGTCTAGCTTTGACTGAAGACCACTTATACCGCACACTTGTTCCACAGACTAGTTCCACCAATTGGTACCACTGACTAGTTTCATGAAATGAGAAAAAAACAAGTATCTCTCCTGAGTATTGGGTCTTCTGGCACGAAAATCAGGTGTCCCTGGCTTTCATTCCACCATCCTATCTGCCTCAGACTTTACCCTCTCTGAGCATTAATTTTAATCTTAGTGAGCTGAAAACACCCACTGCATTTATATAAAACATGTTTACATATGTATATATGCACTGGTTAAAAAGGTTAAAATAATAATTATGTACATTATTTCTGTCATCATCCACTCCCTGCTCCATATGAAACTTAGGACTACTTCTGCGTTTGGTTCTCTGTGAGAAACCTGCATGAAGCAGTCACAAGCTCTTGCAGTGGTGGTTCATTAAACTATAATTCTATATGCTTAGGTTGCCAGTCTCGTATGAACTTGAACATCCACTAGCAATTTTCACATGTTGTTGGGGTATTTTATATATATTATGTTGATTGTTGTTGAGGTTGATGGGTTTGTCTTGTGTTGAAGATACTTGGTTTTATTATTAAAATATTATACTTCCAACAATTTGAGTTCTTCTTGTATGCGCTATTTCATTGTAATTCTTCAAGTGTCTAGAGTAATTTTAGTTTAATATTTCGTCTGCAAAACTGTTAATAAAGCGATAGAAGCTTAATTCAGAACCTCAATCAATGAGGCTATACATGCCGTATTATGAATAAAATCTTACCTTTCACTTGTACACTTGGTCTCAAGAAAAACTCACACAGTTACCGTAACTAAGTGGTAAATTCAGTAACGCAGACTCTCAGAAAACAAATGTCCATTAGTAATTATACCACATGGACTATAAGTGGACAAAGCCAAACATTCAGATACCTCTGTACGCTGTACAAGCGTAAAACCAGATTCTGTAGAGACCACTCATGCGTCATCACATTCGTGCAACATATAGTGGATTACGTATACTGTTGAGGGTGCTTCATGGTGCAACCACCTCGACAAAATTTGAAACAGCCAAGATGATTACGTACCATGAAACGATCCTCAACACATGTTAATATAGCAAAATATAGAATGATAAAATGTACAACTTACCCCAAAATAACTTTGGTCAATACAGACTTCTGGCTTAGGGAAATAGTTTCGGCAACTAAGTTAAGATGCCTTTTACACGTGGTCTGGGGTATTACACTATACTAGAATCCCGCTATGACGTCACGTTCAGGTTCCTAGGATTCTGGGCTTTCCGTATTAGTAAATGAAGAGTTTTATTACTTTGTTAGTCCAGAAAATGTTCAAATACGCTGTCTAGTCCTTTCAATTAGAATCCTGATTCTATTCCTTATTCTGGCTTGTCTGACTGTCTTCTTGACGAGTTGAATTAGCAGTGCCGTAGACTCAGAATGTGCAAGAAGATTAAAAGCAGCATTCGACCCACTCATCCACATTGCTACTATATGACAAGGATCCAATCAGAAATGTTGTATTTTAACATCTGAAGTGCTAAACCAATAGCTGTCGTGAATTATTCTAATCCCCATATAGAAATTAAAACGTAAATGTAAAGCCTAACAAATACATTTAATAAAGAAAAGAGCAATGGTAAAAGAACAGTGCTGTCACAATGACTGTACTCGAAATCCCCCTTGTTTTCTGCTTCGTCTGCAAATTGTAACGCTTTCACGTTGATAGTAAAAGCCTACTGTATTATTACCCGCTTTCTTCAATGAAACGTGTACTGTATTTCTTTGAAAAACCTTGAGATACGCAAGCTGATCAATGACCTAGATTTAATATTTCATTCATCCCATACACGGCGTAACTAAAAGACAGATAAAGCAGGAGAGAGAGAGGGACGAATGAAAGCAGGAAGCATGCAACACTACACGCGTCGCGCGATTAATAGTAACGCAAATCCCACGTGTAAGGCCACATGCACTAACTTTTTTTCAGACGGACAGTGATAAAAACACTAACCTTCCCAGAGTTAGGTTTTAAAAAACCTGGAAAACGCTTATTAGGAAAGATGACATTAGATGGGTTTACGTTTGAAAACATGACAGTACCCAGACACCACATGGGGATGGAAGTGAACAGGAGGTGGTAGAAAATGCACATTTTGAACGCAGCCACCTAGCTCCCTTAGATTGAGATATTTGGATTCCTTAGGGCTTGCTGACACAGAATATGTTAAGTGTTACGCAAATAGTCCAGGAATTAATAAATTATAACCAAAATAAAATAGTGGGGATGCCTGACAGCATGAAATCATTTCTGCTCATAAAATTTTTTTTTATAACGTGTTTGAAACAACATTACGTTACGGAAATAGCCTACCATGTTAACTCCTATTTGATTGGAGCGCAACAAATATAAGACTAAACACGATTGGTCGGGCTATAAATACTATCTTGTGTTGTCAGGGGAAACGTGAAAAAGGAGTACTTTTTTGAAAAGATGTGTAGACATGGTTTGATTGGGTAGAGCTGCGAATATATTCAATTCAGAGCGTCTGTTCATTGCCACATCTTGTAATAAACCTACTAAGAAGCAGTGCGTTGAGCACCAGTGTATATTTTTTATAAAATAAAGCCTGGGACATCGGCAGATCGGAGTTGTGCTATATTCATTGCCAGTCAACGAAACTGTTTATTATTTCTATGAATTGTGGTAAGCTTGAAATATTCAATATCTTTTAATGAAAATTGAATGTAAATTGATAATTTATGTCTGTATATATGTGTAGTTCAGTAGCGAACATGATGTAAAGCCTATGGTACTCCAGCCTGAACAGAAGGTGTCGGAGGAAAGTAAAACTGCATGGAATGGCCAAACAGTACACTGACACCTAGATTATTGATTAGACAGAAATAATGCTGGAATTGCAGAGGCGTGGTAACCATTAGGGAGGGAAATACTGGTATAAAGTATTTCAGATGAAGCTGACAGTTGGCCTAACGCTCTGAACTCAATGTTTGTGATGTATTGTGCTCAGTGTAGACATAGAGTATAAATAGTTCTGAAGTAGGAGGTACAACCTTCTTGTTTCAGGGACCGTGGTCTTAAAGTTATTGAGCAGCACCTGGTCAGAGCTTTGCTGAAGCCAGCGGTGGACAGCATACTCCTTGGTCCATATAGCAACCAGTGGGGTGGCTCCAGAACTCATTAAAGTAATCGAGCAGAGGAGTCTTTTACTGCAGTCATCACGAAAGATAAGAGAGTGTGGCCATGGAGCTCAACATTATGTACCCCCATCTTAAAATGACACTGTAAAATAAAATTAAGAGGGGAATTTAATTGTTTTAATGCCAGGAACTGAGAACATCTCCAATACTAGTTCCAACAAAGACAAACTATTGAAGTCATGATGACAAATACCAACAGAGCTTGAACAAAACAAAACCAGTATTACCTCAGATTACTACTACACAACTGACACACATAGGATACTATTAATAATATATGTCACTACAAGATTCATATTGATAAATTCTGTACATATAACTTATAATTAAAATTGATTGTGATTCCTGGTTCCCTTTGTATTTGAATCAGGACACATATACATGCATGACAGCACTGAATACATATTGTTATTTGAAAAGTTATCAGTGACTCCTTTAAGATATCCTCGTAGATTGTTTTATGTATGTGAGTGTCACAGTGTTGTCAAGTGTGGTGGAATAAATTAAATTGTTTATCTGTCTGTTGTTGTTATGACTTACACTTCATCATACACATACCCTAGACATATAACGTAGTCATCACACTATTCCAGAATAATTCTGACTGAGGTATACATATGTGGCAGCAAGTAAGGTTATCTATAATACACTACTCTTATTAGATATAGATACCTTCACAGCTGATCTCAGTCAGTACACTAAGTCCCCTATAAATATTTATAACATCCCACTTCACCACAATAGCAATCAACTTGCGTACTTTGGTAGGGGTTATCCCCACTACCCTCTCATGGAAAATTCCTGCGTGACACATAAGATGTGATTTTTTTCAAAAGTAACTCCCATTTAAGGTATTGTCTCTTCTGTTGATATAGATCATGTTTACAACCCACCACTTTATAGATCTATAACTGATCATCTCTTTCAAGATTGACAACTATCGTAACTATTATCTACAACAAATCTGCCCGGAAACGATTACATCATTTCGTGTCCTAAAAATCTAATTCATTATCTTAAGTAAAGATAAATGTAATGGATCCCGTTACGCGCCCATTGAGGCATATTGGGAATATGGTGTTAGGCCCATATTTTCTTGACCATCGGCACACAAGGGGTGATGTGGTCAACATCACGCCGGCCGCCTTAACCTTCCCAGAATTACTCTGGTACCCAATTCATGAGGCTGGGTCGACCCCGGAGCCGTTTGCGGTCTAAAAAAATTATAACTCAACTGGGGATTGAACCATGGACCACCGAGCTAGGAAAGCCAGTGCGCTAACCACTGCGCTACTTTAAGTGCATGTCTTTAATCTGTCACCAGATTGATATTTTCCGACACGTTCCTGTGCAAACGCACAACTGTCGTGCAACAAACTCGGGTTTTCTTGTCCCCTCCCAGACAGAAAATCGGAGGTAACAATAGCCGTGTTAGCGATACGACACAATAGCCGTGTTAGCGATACGACAACTGATTGTGGCCATGTCCGCGATACGACAACTGATTGTGGCCATGTCCGCTTTGTATTTACGTATTAATCCGGGCGTTCCCATTCACGGTCGTTATCTTCCTATAAACATTTATAACATATATAACACATAAGGAAGGAAAACCCGAGGCCTGTAAACAGTAAATAAATATTAGACAAACATAAAGGTACGTATGTTTTCAGGCACTCGTAAAGAATGCACGGAATGTCCTGGGTTCGAGCCCTGGGTAAGCCACTCACGTCTGTTGTTTTTCTGTTGTCCAGTTTTCTACTTCTTTATTTCTTACGAGTGCCTGAAAACATACCTTTATGATTGTCTAATATTTATTTACCGTTATCTTCCTATAAACATCTGGTATCACTACACGAAAATTGACCATCATGACTTAAGGCCAATATTCCCCCACCTGTGTCTAATCTCACAAGTGATCGTCAGTTAAACCCAGACATTACATGAATTAAAGGAAAAAAGTGTAAACTAATGAATGGATTTCTGTACGTAAAATGACAGGTAGATCAATAATTTCGTAGAGAAGAGGAACGCGAGGCAAAGAGAACGGACAATTCTGTCACAACGTTACACTGCTGGTCTCGGTGTCGCCATGAATGGTTTTAGTTTGTTTGTTAGAGCCTTTGTTAAAATTTGAAATCTACGTTTAATAGTGATATTGGTCTGAAGTTCTTAAGGAGTGTTTTGTCGGAGTTTGGTTTTGGTATTAGAGTGATGTAACACATGTTTAGGCTGGGTGGAAGTCCCTTAATCTCGAAGGCTTTTTGTGTACTTTTAATAAAAGAGGCCCTAAGATAGGAAAGAAGTGTTGGTAAAATTCTGCCGTGAGTCCGTCAGCTCCTGGTGATCTTTTTTTTTTTTTTTTAACAGCATTTACTGCAAGTGTTATGTCTGTTAGTGTCAGTGTGAGGAGATCAGTTGTGTACTTTTACATCATTTTCGTTCTCTCCTGCATTATTAACTTATTTCTTCATTTTCCTCACTCGTCCTATTTTGGCATATTTTATACACCTACATTCTTGCTTAGTAATTCCCAGACTTGTTTACGTTTCACCGTGTGAATCGTAGTATTACAAGGCTAATTAGGACGGCTGGCAGATTATAATGTTATCGCCCAGTGTCGTGTAATGCAGACGCTCACAGGAAATCATTGTTGATACAAGGTGATCTCGCACGATCGACGGAAAGTAAGCCAGATTGTCTAAGAAATCTGCCTGGGAGGTGTACGAAAATACAGCCGAAAATAAGGTAATCGCTTCAGATGGTCCGTCTCTCTATCAATAGTACAGATAACCTGTCAGAGGAGACAATATTGGCAGAAGGTGTTAGTCAGGAAATGAGTTCACAGATGTGTTTGTGAGTTGGTACTAAAGCAACAAGAAGTATTACGGCCTTATTTTGAAAAGATAGGTTTACTTACTTAGTCGTTCCCCTTCTACCGTGAGGTGTAGAGATTTGGAAGAGAGAGCGCCAGACCATCCTATCGGCTGTCTTCCTCCTGGTTTGGTTCCATTCTAGTCCTCGGTCCTTCAAAAATTGTCTAATGTTGTCCTCTCGGTGGACTCTGGGTCGTCCTGAGGGTCTGGATCCCTGGCTCTTTGTTTCCCATGCTTTTCGTGGTAGCCGATCTTCTCCCGTTCTGCAGACATGGCTAAACCATCTTAGTTGAGACTGTTCTACTTGGGTCTGCAGCGGGTGAGATTTTAGGCCTTGACGTATCGTCTGGTTGCGTACCATGTCTCTTCTTGTTACTTCAACCACCTTCCTCAGATACCTCATATCTGAGGTTTGGATCTGGCTTTTGTGGGTAGTAGTCATTGCCGATGACTCACATCCATATGTCAAGACTGGGACATAGGTGGAGGGGTATACAGCTATCTTCGTTTTCTTACCAACCTCTCTCTTGATTTATGGCCTGAAAAAGTCTCCCAGCTGCTGCTTTTCGAGTGGCCAACTCTTCTTTGATGCCTCCCTTTCGATCTATAATAGCTACAAGGTATTTAAAGTCGTCGACCTGTTCAAGGACCTGTTCTCCCAGCTTAATCTGATGTCTTCTTTCTTCTCGTGATATCACCATGGATTTTGTTTTAGAACTGCTTGTGACCATCCCTCTCTTCTCCAGCTCTTCCTTCCAGACTTGCAGGTTGGATTGGAGATGTGCCTCTGATTTAGCAATCAGTGCAACATCATCAGCAAATGCCAGCTCTGAAATACAGACCTGTCTCATCTTCCAGTACCCCACTGAATACTTTCTTGTTCTCTCCTTACATGCCTTGATGACATCGTCCATGAGGAGTATGAAAAGATAAGGTGACAGGATATCACCTTGTCTTACACCAGTGGTGGTCCTGAACTCTTCTGACTTATGGTTTGCTGTCCTCACATAATTTCTGCAAGACTTGTAGAAGCTCTGTATAGCATGAATCAGAGGTGCTGGAATATTCTTCCTTGCCAAACAGTCCCAAAGTTTGCTCCAGGGGACCCTGTCAAACGCCTTTTGCAGATCTATGAAACAAAGATGGCGTGGTAGTGTTTTTGGTGTGAATGTCTACTACCTTGTGCTGATACGCGAATGTTGTTAAGCTATGTGGCAATCAGGAAACAGGAACATTAACAGGGCACGTCAACTAATGCCAAGACTGTAGTAGTGGAACTCTTGGGTTGATTTATACACACAGTTTATTTAACAAGGACGTTGGACGTACGTGAAGACAGACAGAGTATACATTCTCTGTCATAGACGTTTGTAGGTTAATCAACATAACGAAATGTCCATATATTATTTCTATTCATATCAGATAATCTCATGACAGTCATATTGATGAAGACACGACAGGACATCTTAAATAAAGCATCAATGTTCATGGATGATCAGGCCATATATCAGGATCTGGCTCCACATATAATTTTATAACGGCTGACCTTTCAAGGGCAGACGTACATCTTATGGTCATGAGGTATATAAGACATCAACGAAAATTCCATCTTCAAATGGCCTCGTAAACAATATACATAGGATATTCGATCATCATAATTGAGGCGTCATAGTAAACAATGCATTTTAAAATTCCAAGTCCTGAATCCAATTGACCTCTCATCATCTGCCGTAATCCGAAGGACGGCGGAAATATTCTTGGTATTTTTTTATTCACGTTTAGAAATACAGTTCTTTCAAGTGGCACGTGCTTAAAAAATAATCAGCTGGATCCACTAACCTCCTTTAACTTTGATCCATTTCAGTACACCCGAATTGGGTGTCCTGACTAGATTCCAACATAGCAAAAACGACATAAATATTTATCTTCATTTACTTCAATGAAAAAAGACTTACGGTGAGAACCACACGGTGATAGCTTCCACTTGGAAGGCCGTTTCAAGTAGTAATCACTTGAAGTTTACCCAATATGGGGCTTGAACAAAACAGACCAAAGAATGACTTCTATACTAGCCACGACATCTCTCACTGAGGTCACTACGTCATCTACTGTTTAGCAACAAAACGCGAAAATACTTATGCACATATATGTGCGCTTCCGTGCGCGATGAATTTAAATTACCAATATATTCTTACCACATATGTCGATGCGTACCCTCTTAACAGAAGTCAGACTCATGTCTACTTTACTACTGTTAAGGACCCTAAAAGGACGCAACAGATGGATCTCACTCTTATACTCAAGGGCCTTTTCACTCAGCTGTCTGAGTGTGAAGATTAGGTCTTGAGTACTTCGGTTTGCTCGGAATCCGCACTGGACTTAATCCAATTGTGGCTCAGCTAGGCGTCGGAGTCTCTGCTCTAGGATTCTAGAGTAGATTTTACCAGGGACACTGAGAAGGGATATGCCTCTATGGTTTCCATATTGTCGATTGTCACCCTTTTTGAAAATCGGTGTTATGATGGCAATCTCCCAATCCTTTGGTAGGGTCTTGTTGCACCACGCTGCCTGTAGGACCCTTAAGAGTAATAGGTCGCCTGATGCTCCCATGTACCTAACCATTTCTGGTGTTATACCATCATGCCCTGCTGCTTTGCCCATCTTCATTTTCTCCAATGCTGCCTTCAGTTCTTCCATCTTTATGTCATCTTCACCACCATTGGCTTTCTCTTCTGTGCTAGTGGTTATCATTTCTGATGCTCTGCCTTGCTCACCATCAAGGAGTTCTGAGAAATATTCTTTCCATCTTTCCATTACTTCCTTCGGGGCAGTAAGCAATTTGCCTTGCTTGTCCTTTATAAATTTGAGAGGGCATTGTTTTTTCTTCCTCATGTTCTTTAGGGTCTTATAGAACAGTTTCTGGTTTTCTTGCGCATCTTTTTCTAGCTTTTCTCCAAATTCTTCCCAGGACTTCTGTTTTGCTGTTAGCACCTTGTTCTTTGCTTCTGTTCTGAGTGTCACATATTCTCTATATTTCTCTATTTTTCCTGCTGTGTTTTTAGCTCATAAATATTGTTTCCATGCCATTTTCTTCTCTCTTATTTTCTCTTTGACTTCCTCTGTCCACCAAGATGTCCTCTTTCTCTTGTTCTCAAGTCGGACTTCACCACATGCTTCTGCAGCAGCTGTCTTTATGATGTCCTTGAATTTAAGCCAGAGGGTTTCCAAGTCATCAGGTTGTTCTTTTGTGTTTCTCACAGCTGTAGCAATAATCCCCTGATATCTGGTCTTAACTTCTGGCTCTGTCAGCTTGTAGGTCTTAATGCTCATTTCTCCTGTTCGGTTACTTAGTTTATTGCGTGATGTTGGGCAGTTCCTAGGCTGAGCAACTCTTTTAGTTGTTCTTTTGATTGTAAGCAGGTAGTGATCACTTCCAATCTCTAGCCCCCTTTAGACTCTAGCATCTCGGGCATACTTGAATGAGCTCCTCCTAATTATGGCATAGTCGATCACTGACTTCTTATTCTTTGTTGGTTCACATCTAGTGTATGCATGTATGCGCTTATGTAGGAACTTTGTGTTTGTAATGATCAGATTCTGCTCACTGCAGAATCTAAGGAGTCGCTTTCCATTGTCATTGAGAGTATCTTCTCCATATCTTCCGATAACTCCACCCCCATCTAGCATGGTCATTTCCAACTCTGGCATTGAAATCTCCGAACATGATAATTTCGTCTAGGCAGTCATCCACTGTCCTTTGAAGCAGCTCGAAGAATTCCTCCTTGACCTCTGCTCTCTCATCCTCATTTGGCCCATACACTAGGACCAGGTTGACTATGATTTCTCCTTCTTTTAGTTTTACAACCATAATGCGCTCCGAGACAAAGTTCCATCCCTTGATACTATCTTTTTGGTTTTTAGTCACAATGCAACCCACACCCCCTTTAGCACTTTCAGATGTGGGTACAGCACTGTAGAGCAGCGAGTTGCCATCGAGATCCATGACTCCTTGTCCCTTTTTCTTTGTTTCCGTTATAGCCAGGATTTCTAGTTTTGCTTTCCTCATCTCTTCCACCAGCTTCTCTTCTTTCCCGTTTATACTTCTTGTGTTCCATGTTCCATAAGTCGTAGTCCGTAGTCCGTTCCAGTTCGTCGCCTTTAGAATCAGTCCAGTTTTCTCTCTTATATTACTCGTAATCATAGTTTACAGCAGGTGATTGGCCTGTTGTGCCTTTGCATGGTGGAGGGGCTGCCTATACGGCCTCCATGTAGGCCGCCCACCTCCTTTTTCAGCCGGGCTTGGGACCGGCCTTGGCGGAGTTGAAAAGATTTAAATTTTAAGGATAATTTTAAACACGCTGGGGAGAATTAGATTAATACTCAACCACACCCAGTTCCAAGCTTACCATTGGCTCCATTTGAGAGCAGAACATAAACATTAGTTCTCATTGGCAAGTTTGCCGAAAATACCATATGGGACTTGGAGCGGAAAATGAGAGATTTAAACTAGCAAAGTCTGAGACACAAATCAGACTGCATTTTCAAAAACGTCAAGTAACAAGTCCCCGGAGCCAGAGAAAAGGATCGGACAAAGAATTCCAAAATTAAAAGGGACCAGATCGAAGTATTTGGGCGTCTTTATAACTTAAAAGAGAACCCGCAATTTTAAATACAAAAACTGGAGACTTAAGGATTCAGAAGCACAAGTCGTAAGAGGAATTCTAAGATTACCCCCACACCAAGTGTTCGAAGCATCTAACCTAAGTTGCTGCGTCCATTCATCTGTGCCTGGAGATTGTAGATCCCATTCGGGGAAAGTTGTGAACATATATTTTACAACGTGAATGGGACATGTTTTACTTGGTGAGTGGTTATACAAGTCATACGAGGCTGGCAACCTGAACATATGAAAATAGTATATTCATGAACCACTACAGCAAGCGCTGGTGATTGCTTCTTGCTAGTCGTACAGAAAACCGACAGCAGAAGTAACCCCAGACTCCGAATGGAGCAGTGAGTAAGTGAGTGATGAGTACATCACATGTGCACAGTGTGTATAGTATCATTTTGTGAGAAATATGTAAATTGATAATGTTAATTCAGGCACAAGCATTTGCACTCGCGCTGTCCAGATACATTTTCCCCATTAAAGTAACCAGAAGAATAACGGCGATTTCTAATCATATTCCCTGAGTTATACTGTGTATACTCAGGAAGAATAATTGTTCAGAGAGGCTAAAATTGGTGAGTGGACAGTGAGAAAAGGCGCCTGTTTAATCTTCCGACCACAATGTATTTATCAGAGGGATTTGTTCTTTTATTGTTTTTATAAAGTTAGTGGTACGAGACTACATTACTTTTCGTGGTATGAGACTACATTATTGTTCGTGGTACGAGACCAGTTTGAAGTAAGAGTCTTCGCCACTATCTTGTGATTCAAGAGCGGATATTCGAAACTAACCCCCTACATTGGACGAGTTGTGAAGAAACCTACCTTGACATTAGGAGTGAAGTTCCTCTAGAAACCGCTAGAGAAGTGCCCTCATCACAAAAGACTTGACAAAACAACAGCTGCGGTACTCAACAAGAGTTAAGTGCTTATTAAAAGGCGAAAGCAACGGACAGTAACAGTCCCCTAACAAGTCTCCACGAAGACAAAACTTTTACTAAATTTCACCCATCTTTTCATATTTATTTTAAACTGTTAAAGAACAATTGATTATTAAATTTGTTATATGTTATTTTACAAATTCATAGTTGATTCAGTTACTATAGATTTGAGAGCAAGCGTATGATCCAGAATCTTTTACAATCCCCCCCTTTCCCCCTTAGTACGCCACTGCACAGACGGAAACACAACTCATAGTGCACGTGTTTAAAGTTTATTATAGAAGCCTGCACACAAAAGACAACGTTCAACCAGACAAACAGGATCTATTTGTGCAACTTACAGAGAAATTATCTCACGTAGACAAACAGGATCTATTTGTGCAACTTACAGAGAAATTATCTCACGTAGACAAACACATATAACACACAGAGCCGACTGTCACTGGTTGCCTCCCCTTTGCTCTGCAGTAGTGATCCAACAGTGGCCAAAACTCCAGAGTAACTAATGTGGATCTTCAAATGTGTCTACCTTCGCACGAGAATACACTTGGCAGAGCTGTAGATAGAAGGATAATGATGCTTCTACCTCAAGGGGGTGTTCATATGATATTTGGGACCGAAGACGCAGCAAACGGGATGAATGCAGTCAGCGACCCATAGCTTGACTGCTTGTGTCAGGGTCAGCGAACCAGAGCTGACCAAGATCCTACCTCACCTCCAAGTGGTGGTCCTGGAAACAGGCTGCATCACTGCAGTCTGGCAGAGAGAGTAGGGATCGAAAAGGGAAGGCAAACCCGGTCCCAAAAATGCCATGCTGAAATTGGATGTGTCGGGCCTTCTAACTGTTAACAATGATATTAATTTCCTATAAATATACATTATAATATAGGTAGAGCACACACACACAAATATACAGTGCAAACAAGAGTTACCAAGACTAAATATAAAGGACACATGACCACGTTCGCAGGAATAAACTAAAGTAAGAAAGCAGAAATAAAGATTAGAACTATTGCAAAGCTTGCAATGACAGCTGCGAATAGAATGACAAGACAAGCGACAGCACAGTGTATAAACGAAAAATTTGTATATAAATAAAAAATAGGAAGGAGAGGGAGACACCCACAAACAAATTAATCACACAAAAAAACTAAGGTACAGAAAGCAAAAAAAATACTACGATAACAACCATGAAACGCTTCGTAACACCTAAACAATTACTGTCGTAAGAGGCAAGTAGCGATCTGAACTTCAGCAAGGTTTTTAGCCTTGAACCGGAATTATCGCTCAATTGACACTCACAAACTAAATCCTATAGAACGCTTACGTAGGCCCTGGATGAACTGGGATGTATCCTAACGTAAGTCACCAACCCAACCAAACCCGCTTAAACATGGAACATAGAACATAGAACAGATAATGCATATAAAAGAGGAAGGCTCGTTCCACATATACACAAAGTGGCACAGTTTACAAAACAAAAACCACTTATCTTGCACAAAGAAAACAATCCCGTCCTTTCCGCCAAAACGATGGGCATCACACAGTCTAAAGAAATCTAACGTTGAGAGGTACTGGAACTCGTCTCTTCTCTGGTTCTTGACAATACTGCCTGACGTCTACTTGAAAACCGGCATACAAACAGAAGAACTGGAAACGCTGCAAGTCTTGACTTGTGGCATACGTATAGAAGGACTGGAAACACTGCAAATATGTACTTGAACTCCCTGTAGTTGTAGAGGTACAATGTCAAACACACCGTATTACTGGCTCACTACTTGACGTTAGTGGAGGAAGCCAAATGTTAATATATTTCGCTGATATACTCCGCTGATCTGGGGAATACTGTTCCTTCTGTGAATAATATAGCGCCCCATAAAACTGGCTCACCACTTTCTGTTGCGGTGTATTTCTTTGTAGACAGGCATGGAGAGAATGGCCACCACTTTATGTTAAAGTTTATATTACTGGCGACCACTTTCTGTAACAGATTTTATTTTCTCCTTAACACCTTCAGCAGAATGTTTATGGTGGTGGGTGTGTGTTGGGTCACTGACAATGACAAGTCAGTATGGTCGGGCTTACGGGTGGCCGACAGGTGTGTAAATATGTATACATCAAGATACGCGAATGTCATAAGTTCTTAGATTAAGTATCCATAGCACACACACACACCCATAGCAACATTGGATCAGGAAGCAGGAACTAGTATAACGTTCTACACAGTTTATTAACGTCACAGTCACGAAGACATCATGGAAACACAGTTTACAGCAAAATATGAAGCATCAAGTAAGTAAATCCCTGGAAACTCAGTTACAGGTACTAAATCCCAAATACATAGGCTGCCGAACAAAGCAGCTCACACTCCCCATCGAAGGGACTGCATATATCGCAGTTTACAGTAACTCCATGGCTTTGAATCAAAATATGGATCATGATACATCAATCGAAGGGACTGCATATATCGCAGTTTACAGTAATATAGCCGGAGCCAACATACTCCATGGCTTTGAATCAATATGGATATGATACATCAACGAGCCAACGTGATCCGTGGCTTTAAATAATAAATCCCCTTCAATTGCAAAAATCCCTCACAGGAATATCAATATGAAATAATGGTCTGTACAACTCGTGGCCTCAAAATATCTTCAATATCTATCAAACTCTCCCTTCACAAAAAATATCCACTGGAACACACTAGCGAGATAGATAACGACCATCCCGAAGCTCTGCAAGGAACACACTGTCACGAGATTACAGCTTCTCAGTACAGCTCAGTAAAAATCCCCCATGCGCGAACTCACCGCGTGAGACTACAGCTCAGCTCCACCGTCTCTGACCCAAAATCCCCACTAGGAACATTCGAACAGTTTCTTTATCATATTTTTTTTAAACAACAAACTAACGACTACTCAGGTAACAGTTTAAAAATTACTGAGCCCAAAGCCCCTAACTAAAAAATCATCTCATCACAAAAAGCATGCTAACTAACGTGTACAAAAATCCGACCCATACATACAAGTCTTTAACACTTAACTCCCATTAACAAATTATGACTTAACAGAAAGTGACTTTTGAAATTAACGTCTTATGTGTCACGCAGAACTTTTCCACGAGGACGTGTTGGAAACTCCGTCGTAACATGCATAATTGAATGCTATTGGCTGGGCCTGCGACACGTAAAATTACAACACTCCTGATTGTAGCCTTGTCAAATTGTAGCAACAATGTGCGAGGGCCGAATTTTGCAATATAATCTGGCATTTTCGCTAGCCACTGTGAAATTCAACTCGTCAAGAAGACAGCCAGACAAGCCAGGATAAGAAATAAAATCTAGATTTCACTTTAAAGAACCGGACAATGTGTTTGAGCATCTTGTGATTTGTATCCAAGGAAAACTCTAATTTCATTAATACGGAAAGCCCGGAATCCTAGGAACATGAACATTAAGTCATAGTGGGATTCTATTTGCAAAGTAATACCCCAGACCACGTGTAAGAGGCATCTTAAACAAGTTGCCTTAACTATTTCTCTGAGCCAGAAGTCAGTCTGTATTCCCAAAGAAATTTGGGGTAAGTTGTACATTTTATAATTCTATATTTTGCATTATTAACATGTGAAAATCGCTAGTGGATGTCGAAGTCATACGAGACTAGCAACCTCAGCATACAGAATGATGGTTTCATGAACCACCACTGGTAACTACTTTATGCGGGTTTCTCCTAGAGAACCAAAAGCAGAGGTAATTTCAAGATCCATGTGGAGCAGGGAGTGGATGATGACATAAATGATGTATATACTTATTATATTAACATTTTTAACCAGTGCATATGTAAATGTAAACATGTTCAATATAAATGCAATAAATGATTACGCTTACTGGGATTAATATTAATACTCAGAGAGGGTAAAGTTCTGAGGCAGATGGGATGGTGGTCTGTAAAGGGGGGACACCTGATTTTGCGTCAGGAAACCCAATACCCAGGAGAGTAGTTGTTTCTCTCTCATTTCATGATACTCGTAGGTGGTACCAAATGGTGGTACTATCTGTGGAACAAGTGAGTGGTATAAGTGGCCGTCAGTCAAAGTTAGACACCATCATCAGACGGGTCTTGAAGACGCTGTGCCAGCTTCGTAATTACTCCATGTTACTTCTTGGAACGTGTAACCGATCCAAACTTGACCAGTGACGAGAGTGAACCAGTCTACAATCTGCAAAGAACCAAGCATCGGCTGGAGCAGAAACCAACCGACAATCTTACTGGCAGCTAAGTACACATTCAAAGCTGCCAAGTGAACTTTCCCAAGAAGAAAATTCCCTTAACTAACCATAACATCACCTGTGATGAGTTTGTAAATAATTATTCGTTTTTACACTGTTAAATATAATTGATTATTAAATTTGTTATCTGTATATATAGAAATTTATAGTTTATTTAATCATTTTGAGTGTACTGCACCGGTATGCATAAGTCATTTTAAAACATAATTAAACAGAGCTATTACATTAATATTTCACTGAATTAAATCAGTCGGGGGCTTGAATGATCTAAAATACATAATATTTCTTCATAAAAGGTGTCGGGCAGATAAAAAGTTGACAGTTGCTCAGACCAGTTCAGCATTGTTCTTGATTTCTGAAATATCTTGTGAATACTCCCTCAAGATAGAAGAATCATCATCCTTCTATTCACAACTCAGCCAAGAGTAATCTTGAGCGAAGATAGATACTTTTGAAGACCCTCATTAGATACTCTAGGTTTGGGCCATTGTTGGACCATCACTGCAGAACCAGGGGAGTAAACCCCGTGACAACTTGTTACTGAACTATTACATTAACTATGACATTAGCCATTATTGAACTATTACATTAACTATGACATTAGCCATTACTGAACTATTACATTAACTATGACATTAGCCATTACTGAACTATTACATTAACTATGGCATTAACCATTACTGAACTATTACAGCAACTATTACATCAACTATAACTGATCTATTACCGTAACTATTACATCAACTATAACTGATCTATTCATCATCTCAGCCCGTAACCCGTCATGGGTCGTAGGGGTGCCATGGTGGAAGCATCAGCAGACAGGGTCCTCCACTGCTCTCTATCCTCAGCAATGCGTACAAGTGTGGAAAAACCGTGTCCTGCCCATTCTTTGATGTTATCAGCCCAGGATTTTCTCTGCCTTCCTCTTCTCCGTTTACCTTCGACTGTTCCCTGAAGGATCGTTTTCGAAAGGGAGTCATGACGAGTTACATGCCCAAACCAGGCAAGCTTTCGACGTTTCACTACTGACAAAAGTGGTTCTTGGTGGCCTGCATAGGTGTTTATCTTCTCTCTAACATAGACATTTGTTTTGTGCTCTTTATAGCAAATGCGCAAAATTCTTCTATAACATTTATGCTCGAAAGCCTGAATCCTTCGCTCCGTATCTGCAGTGAGTGTCCAGCCCTCACACCCATACAAGAGAATAGATAATACAAGTGATTTGTATAATTTGATCTTCACAGGAAAACTGATGTTACTTTTCCAGATCACATTCAACCTTGTCATGGCAGCTGAGGCCATCTCAAGTCTTGTCTTGATTTCTTTAATTGATCTTCCATCACTACATATAGTGGACCCGAGATATTTAAAGGTGTTAACTTCTTCTAACGTTTGCCCATTTAATGTAGTGTTGGTCGGAACATGTTTCTTATGGCTATTCACCAATATCTTGCTTTTTTCTATATTAATTTCCATCCCATACGTTCTTGTTACTTTTTCCAGTCTAGAGGTAAGGTCTTGAAGTTCTGATTCTGATCCAGCTATCAGATCAATATCATCAGCAAAACGTAGGTTGCACAGAGGTCGGCCTCCAATCGATATGGTTGATTTATAATCGTAGAGAGCCTCCTGCATAATATGTTCTAGATATATATTAAAGAGCACTGGTGACAGGATACATCCTTGGCGAACTCCTACAGTTGTTTTGAAAAATTCTCCAATGTCGTTGCTTACAAAAACAGCACTGATCTATTACCGTAACTATTAAATCAACTATTACCGCAACTATTACATCAACTATTACTGCAACTATTACATCAACCATTACTGCAACCATTGCTAAACCATTATAGCAGAAAATATTACATCAACTATTACTGAACTATTACCGCAGCTATTACATCAACTTTTCCTGCAACTATAATAGCAATCATTATTGCAACCATCACTGCAACTATTACAGTAGCTATTATTGTAGCTATTGCTACAACTATTGCCGCAATTATTACCGCAACTATCACAGCAACCAATACTGCAACTATCACAGCAACTACGAGGGGAAGTCAGTAAGTAGGTCACAAACTGATATGGGATAGCTGATAAATTGTAGTTGGTAGTTTCTAAAGGTGTCATTAGGTGGAAGCAACATCCAGCTTGGTGATTACTTTAGGCAGCAGACGCTAGGTGTCGCATGCGCATGCGCAGCTCAGATAAAAATAGGAACCGTGCTGTTTTTTTAGAGGGGGGAGGGGGACTTCCATCAAAGGATATTCATAAGGAAATGTTTCCTGTTTACGGTGAGAAGGCGTAAAGCGGTACATAACTGGGTCGATAAATTTTCTCAAGGAAGCTCAAACATTGCTAATGAAGACCGACCTGGTCGTCCTCCTCAGATTGCGACAGAGGAATCTGTGCGGCGGGTGGGGGAGATGATTCGAGCTGACAGGCGCGTAACGATAGACAATGTAGCAACTGCAATAGGGTGTTCTCATGGTTTAGCCTACAGCATAATGCATTTATCTTTTGAACTTCCGGAAAGTGTGCTCACGGTGGGTGAGATTAAGGAGAACACATGTTTAACAGGATTGTTACTGGGGAATGAATCATGGGTGCATCACTACCAACCGGAATCAAAGCGTGCTTCAATGCAGTGGAAACACCCTTCTTCACCTTCTGCCGAGAAATTCAAGGTTACGCCATCAGCAGGGAAGGTTATGCTTACAGTGTTTTGGGATTCTCAAGGAGTGATGTTAACCCATTTCCAGAAGAAAGGTGAGAATGTGAATGCTGCACCTTACTGTGAAGTTCTGTAGATGCTTTAGGATGCAATTCGAAGAAAACGTCCAGGCCTACTAACTAGAGGAGTAGTGCTCCATCACGACAATGCCAGACCACATACAGCTCGATTAACCCAGGAGAAAATTGAACAACTAGGGTGGCAAATTATTGAACATCCGCCTTACAGCCCCGACTTAGCCCCTAGCGATTTCCACCTGTTTAGTCCACTAAACACTCACATTGGCGGCAAACGTTTCGCGGATGACGAAGAGGTTGAAAGTGAGATGCCAATGTGGCTGAGACACCAGGCCAAAGACTTATATGCTGCATGTTTTTGAGGCACTGATAAAGCGATGGGATAAGTGTATCAATGTTGATGGAGATTATGCTGAGAAATAAGTGGAAATGTAAGGGCAATAATAAATAGTTTTCAAGTTCGTATCTCATTTAGTTTTTTTAATAGCCATTTGGGACCTATTTACCGACTTGCCCTCGTACTACTGCAACTATTACTGCTTACACTCTTACTACTACTACCACCACCAACATCATTACTGCCACTACTGATACTATTGCTATTACTACTATTGCTGCTACTACAACTTTTATTGCTACTACTAATATTATTGCTTCTACTAGTACTATTGCTACTACTACAACTACTACTATTGCTACTACTACAACTACTACTATTGCTGCTACTACTTGTGACGGAATCACCTTATTCGTTATATTTTCCTGCGCCATCCGTTAATTAATTATGTGCTCTTCCCTTTATTTTCCCTCCTCTGACAGTAGTTGTGATTTTCCTACTGGCAGCTAAGTACCCACTTAAAGCTGCCAAGTGAACTCTAATAATGAAATTCCCTACCACCTGTGATTAGTTTTTTAAAGGAATATTTAGTATACCACCCTCTTTATTTATTTTACGTTGTTAACTTTAATTGATTATTAAATTTGTTACCTGTAAATATTCAAATTTATAGTTGATTTAATAATTTTGGATGAACTGCACCCGTATGCCTCAGTCATTTTAAATACATACAAACAGAACTATTGAAGTAATATTTTATTGATTTAAATCAGTTAGGGGGGTCATCAACACGAGCAGAATTCTTACTCCTCATAGAAGGTCATGGAAGATAGAAAGTTTACACGGCCTGGATCCTATCAGTCGTGGTACTTGATTTCTAAGTCCTATGAGGCTCCCTAGAATTGAAGCACAATTATTTAATTCCTATATCTGCCAAGAGTAACCTTGAGCTAAATGTAGACACCTTCAAAGACCCTCAGTAGATACTCTGAAGTTTGGCAACTGTTGGACCATCATTGTAGAGCAAGGGGAGGAAATTTTGAGGCAGATGCGATGGTTTGCCCAAGGAGCATCAACTGTAATGTTATCTCATCCTGGAGACGCTGAAAACCTCGTTTGTGTTTTTCTCTGTAGACATGCTGCTGTAAAGTGAATTTTTTTTCCGAAAGCAACTTTCAAATCGCAAAGTTTGCGGTTCAGTATCTTGAGCATCGGTAGGGAAAACTTTTTCACTACATTCAGAAATGAAATGTTTTAATTTCTGTGAGGCATTTTCTTTCACTTTAGGCATGTCGGATGTTAACATTCACAACAACTGAGTACAATTATTCACAGCTACTGAACAACACGTGCAGCTTCCGAAAAAAGTAGAGAGACAATGAGCCCAAAAGTGCTATCCTACGAGGACCTCAGTCGATGACGTCGACCTTCCCCTAAAATTTGCCACTTCTTCTTCCTTACCCTTCCCTCTCACTCCCAGACTGGTTTGGACAAATTCATTCACGGTCACACTATGGAACCACACATTTGTTTTCAGGGGTTTAGGGAAATTTATTAAACAGCGTAAGGAAAATAGTGAACTAAAAAAATGTAATTGAATAATAAAACGTTAACACTAAGGAAAAAAAAACTTTTTTTCAAAATATCAAAATATGCAAAATAATTTTAAAAACCACAAATGCTTCCACGTGACCGAAAAATCTCAAAAATGCCATATCGTGCCAAAAATGGCAAAAAGTGTAAAATAATGCCTTAATAAAGGCTTAGGTTTTTTTGTGAAACACGGTTATATTCAACCAAGCAACGTTTCGATTATGCCAAAAAACAAAGCCAAAATCATTATAATCCTAACCCTAGTAATGATGTTCCATCTGTCACCATTACTCAAACACCAGAATATCACTATGGAAACTAAACGACAGCTTATACACATTATACTCTTACCAACTCTTTGCTATCAGTGTCAAACATTGCCCCTGACCCAGGTACAGGAGAGGAAAATCCCTTACAGTGAGATGAGATGTTTAAGAAAAACCACTAATGTTACCAGGAGAGACAGTATGAGAAATGATATCATCAGAACAATTGTTGGAACTATATCCTATATCGAGTATATAGACAGACAGACAAAATTAGTGGTATAGCCATCTCATTAGACAATCAGAATGGAGCCCGATAGATGACCACTACGTGCCTATAATAGAAGATCTGGTTACAGAGCACGAGGAAGACCAGGAGGCAGATTGATAGACAACATCACAGACTTCCTACAACAATACGGACTCCCAGCATCCACCGCGGCACACTTGACAAGTACGCATAGCTCAGCATCCCAACTACGTCTCACGGCATCCTTGAAACGGAAAAGTGAAAAAGAAGTAAGTAATTACATTTAAACTTGGGGTCACATTGTCACCTGTTGAAAGTTGATGCTGCCATTTGAAATTAGCTCAGATCGTTTGCTGTTCAAAGCTTGTGATAGTGTTTGACATGTGCTCAGATCAACCGGTCTTGATAGTTTATCATAACATCCGAGTGGACTCGGCGACTGAGTAGGGCCATGCAAAGAGCTAGCCACCTAATCATGCATATCAAATTGCCACGAAAACTACGGCTGCAGGATCACATGACATTTCCATTTTTTTGGGAGGAGGGTTGCTGAAAATTCAAGACTTAATGTAGTGACGCTTAACATAAACATTTGTCCTGAAAGTAGGATCGAAAAAGGAAGAAGAGTTTCCCATAAAACACATTGAGCTTGTGAATTACTCAGTTAAGTTCCGAGATGAAAACACTTGTTAGTCATTACACGAAATAAACCTGCATAATTACCACATTAAATACAACTTACAGTTCTCATTCTCTCTTTCAATTTGTGTTTTATTGTTCACAAGGTTTATCACAACATTCCATATTTACTTTCTTGTATACCGTACATTTCCCATTCTCTCTTCCAACTTGTGTTTTATTGTTCACACAGTTTGTCACAACATTCCATATTCATTTTCTCATATATCTTCTTTCTTCTTTGATCCTTTGTCGCCGACCGTCAAAGCAGTCAGTGGCCATTACGCCTGGTGGCGTCTTGTAGGGCAACAACAAATTGATTCCACTTTGCTCGGTCGGCGGCCATCCTTCGTACAGTGCCCCAACTCTGGTTCATTCTTTGCATCTCAGCCTCCACAGTCCTCCGCCAAGTTGTTTTTGGTCGGCCTCTCTTTCGTTTTCCTTCAGAGATCCATAGCATAGGTGTTCTTGTGATGGCATCGGGGTCTCTTCTGAGGACATGGCCAACCCAGCTCCAACGTCTGCCAGCTATGATGGTGTGCATGTCCTCTTGCTTCCTCCGAGTAAGCAGATCTTGGTTGGTGATGTTATTCGGCCTAAAAATTCGGAGAATTTTTCTTAGGCATGTAGTGTGAAAAGAGGACAATTTCGACATTTCCTTCTCTGTAACTCTCCAGCTCTCCGCGCCATAGAGAAGCACAGAAAGCACACAGCTCTGATATAATCCTCATTTTGTGCTTGTGCTGTACTGAGAGGACTTCCAGATGTTGTTTAGACTAAAAAGGCTGTTCTTGCTTTGTTCATTCTGTTGTTGATGTCTTTGCTTGCTCCGCCGTCTGGTGTTACTATGCATCCTAGGTATGTGAAGGCATCTGTCTGTTCCAGTTGCTGATTCCTTACTGATATGGGCTCAGGGTTGCTCACATTGAGCGTCATGACCTCTGTCTTCTTTAGGTTGATGTTCAAGCCCACCTGCTGGCTATACTTATTAAGTCTATCCGTTTTTTCCTGGATGTGTTGATGTGAATGTGCTAGCAGTGCAATGTCATCTGCATTTTCCAGATCTTCCAATGTAGAAAATGTAGTCCATCTTATTCCTCTTGGATTGCCCTCTGTTGTCTGACGCATCACCCAGTCTATGACTGTTAAAAATAAAGTGGTTGATAAGAGGCATCCCTGTCGTACTCCTGTCTTCACTTCAAAGGTTAGGTTGCTCTGCCCAATGCTGCACGTAAAGCTGGTATAAAGGCTTTTTATGATTGACACTATGCAGCTTGGAATTCCATAAGCCCTCAGTATTTTCCATAAACTGTCCCTATGTATACTGTCAAAAGCCTTTTCAAAATCAACGAAATTAATGTACAGCTGTCTTTGCCATTCTGAGCACTGCTCTATAATGTTCCTGAGGGTAAATATATGATCTACACATCTTCTGTTCTTTCTAAATCCTGCTTGTTCTTTCCTCAGTTTGTGGTCTACTGCTTTTGAGATTCTCTGTATAATTATCCTGCCTAGTATTTTGCTGGGCACTGAGAGAAGAGTGATTCCTCTCCAATTATTGCAGTCTGCAAGATCTCCCTTCTTGGGCAATTTGACAATTATTCCTTTTCTCCACTCTGTTGGTGTTGTCCCTGTTTTCCAGACTTGTGCAAATAGTGGTTCTAATCATATATCTTATATCTCCCTTTTGACCATAATGATTCAAGCCGGCATTGTTGTCCTGTACCATCCATTCAATGTCTCTCCATGTCTTCTGTTCACCTTGTATGTTAGTCTGCTGTCCTCATTTCCTTGCACTTTTGTACTTTCTCTTCTTCTGCGTTTAATGTGTTAGTCATGCTAAATGTGCAGGCGTGTCGCCTGGGCCAAGTCTACAGTTTTTTTCCAGGCTCATGCGGTAACCCCATATCTTCTGCTTCATCTCTGCACCCTCTTGCCAGGTCTGACGTCATAGGTCATTAAGGGCTGGCCAGTTTTTGGAGAATTTGTTCATGGGGACTGAATTCCGCTTTGGACCATCTATTTCTAAATATTTTATTTTATTTTGGGAATTGCGCAGAAAGGACCGCCTTGTAATACTAATACGTGTCATATCCAAAGCCATTGTTCTGTCCTCGCTTCTGCTTTTTTCTTTTTCACTTTTTATCTACTCACTCGTCCGATCATTCATTTCCGGCTATTTGTGTTTTGAACATAACAAAATTAAAAGCTATTTGATTTCTAAATCTTTCAATGCACTCGTTTTCTAAACTTTCTTTCAAGGTCACGTGTGAGGCTGCTGTGTTTTGACGTCAGACGTTTACAGAACACATTTATCCTGTTTCTCTTCCTCGTCATCGCAAACATCGTTATCCTGGTCACGTTTTACTTTCTGGTTATTAGGTAAGTTCTAGACAATGGTAACAAGCTTCCTGTGTGTACCCCGTGGGGTCCCCGGGGGTCTGTGAGGAGGCTAACAAAGAACAGGGTCACTGGTCCCTCAAGTTTGTCGTAAGCGGCGAGTAATATGGAGGTTGTGCATGAAGTTGGCAACTTCATAATGCAAAAATAAAATACTATAGAGACTAACAGCTGCAGGAACACATGACTGCTCTGACAAAGCTTCCTATAGTTGCAGCTTCATGCTCCGTAGGAAGCGAAAAAGGAAAACGATGACAAATGTGTATATGTACGTTACAAAAAGGCAAGTATAACAACTGAGTCATCTAACTTGTTATAAACTTATTATTCCCCGCTCCTTCTGTGAGAAAAGGTTTTGACTCGTATTTCATGAGCCCCCAGCAGTAAGTGATTTAGCAAAATGTTACTATATGTGACCGTGCAATGCTCGCATGCTTCGTCTGCAGCATTTCTTTATACAAAATAGTCTAATATAATAAAACAGAAGAGTTAATTTAAAAGCGCACATACGAACACGTGTTGTGATATTTCTCCCTTTAAAAGTTTCAAACTAGAATGCAGTTTCACAATTAGTTGACACTGATGTCAGAAGCTGTCAATCAGGGGGACGCTTAACCACAACATGGAAGCATCGCTCTTGTTGTCTAGTAGAAACACATGCAGGTCATCTGCACAACTGTGCATGGGAACGTTACTCGTGTTGTTTGGTAGAAACACGTGAAGGTCATCTGCACATCTGTGCATGGGAACGTCCCTCTTGTTGTTTGGTAACACAAACAAAAAATAAATTAACATAAAACACAAAGACAAAGGAATATATTTTTGACTGACATTTTATTAGGTTTATAAGAGAAGTGAATGTAATTGTGGTGAAGTGGGATGTTATAAATATTTATAGGGGACTTAGTGTACTGACTGAGATCAGCTGTGAAGGTATCTATATCTATTAAGAGTAGTGTATTATAGATAACCTTACTTGCTACCACATATCTATATATCTCAGTCAGAATTATTCTGGAATAGTGTGATGACTACGTTATGTGTCTAGGGTATGTGTATGATGAAGTGTAAGTCACAACAACAGACAGATAAACAATTTAATTTAATCCACTACTCTTGACAACACTGTGACACTCACATACATATAACACTCTATGAGAATATCTTAAGGAGTCACTGATAACTTTTCAAATAACAATATGTATTCATGGTTATCATAAAGGTATATGTGTCCTGATTCAAATACAAAGGAACCAGGAATCACAATCAATTTTAATTACAAGTATATGTACAGAATGTATTAATATGAATCTGGTAGTGACATATATTAATATGAATCTGGTAGTGATATATATTATTAAAAATATCCTATGTGTGTCAGTTGTGTAATTGTAGTTTGAGGTAATACTGGTTTTGTTTTGTTCAAGCTCTGTTGGTATTTGTCATCATGACTTTAATAGTTTGTCTTTTGGGACTAGTATTGGAGATGTTCTCAGTTCCTGATATTAAGACAATTAAATTCCCCTCTGAATGTTATTTTTACAAAGTCATTTCAAGATGAGGGGACATAATGTTGAGCTCAGCTGGCCAAATCAGCTTATCTTGCGTGATGGCGGCAGGGAAGGACTCCTCTGCTCGAATTCTCCTCTGGGCTCTGGAGACACCTCACTGATAGCTAAATGGACCAAGGAATATGCTGTCCGACTCTGGATTCAGCAAAGCTCTGACCAGGTGCTGCTCAGTACCATCAAGACCACGGTCCCTGAAAACAAGAAGGATGTACCTTCTACTTCATAACTAATTGATACTCTAGTTCTACACTGAGCACAATACAACACAAACATTGAGTTCAGAGCGTTAGGCCAACTGTCAGCTTCATCTGAAATACTTTATACCAGTATTTACCTCCTTAATGGTTACCACGCCTCTGCACTTCCAGCATTATTTCTGTCTAATCAATCATCCAGGTGTCAGTGTACTATTTGGCCATTCCATGCCGTTTTACTTCCCTCCGACACCCTCTGTTCAGGCTGGAGCATTATAGGCTTTATCTCCTGTTTGCCACTGAACTACACATATATATACAGGCATAAATTAACAATTTACATTCAATTTTCATTAAAAGATACTGAATGGTTCAAGCTTACCACAATTTCATGGAAATAAACACAGATACGTTGATTAGCAATGAATTCTGGCACAATTACTGGCACAAATTCCCATCTGCTTATGTTCCAGGCTTTTATTTAACACAAATATGAGCTGGCTTCAACGCACTGTTGCTTTATCAAGATTATTTGCACTAGTGGTCTCGAACTAACGCTCCTAAGTGAGTATATCAGCGAGTCTAGCCAATGAGGCCACGTTTCGACAAGTGTTTGAAAAAATGTTACCTTTTCACGTCTCCCCTAACAACGAAAGATAGTATTTATAGCCCGACCAATCGTGGTTAGTCTTTCATTTGTTGCGCTCCAATCAATTTGGAGTTTACATGGTAGGCTAATTCTGTAACGTAAGATTTTTTTCAAAAACACGTTATAAAAAAATTTTATGAGCAGAAATGATTCCATGCTGTCAGGCATCCCCACTATTTTATTTTGGTTATAATTTATTAATTCCTGGACTATTTGCGTAACGTTTTACATATTCTTTGTCAGCAAGCCCTAAGGAACCCAAATATCCAAATTTAAAAGAGCTACGTGGCTGCGTTCAAAATATGCAATTCCTTCTACCTCCTGTTTCGAAGATGTGCTGTCTGGGTACTGTAATGTTTTCAAACGTGAACCCATCTATTGTTATCTTTCCTAATAAGCGTTTTTTGTGATTTTAAAACCTAACTCTGGGAAGGGTAATGATTTATCACTGTCCGTCTGAAAAAAAGTTAGTGCATGTAGTCTTACACGCGTGATGGCAGCATTTGTGTATCGCGCGAAGCGTGTTTAGTGTTCGGCTTTCTGCCTCTCCCTTCTCGCTATCCTTTTGTCCATCTGTCTTTTGATCTTGGTAACATAGTGTAGAAAAAGACATGAATGGAATTTAAAATTTAGGTCAACTTGCATATTTCAAGGTTTTTCTTAGAAAGGCAGCACATTTTATTGTGTGTTTGGGAAACGCGTGTATGTTGCAGAAGGCCTTTAATATCAACGTGAAACGTTACAATTTGCATACGCAGTAGAAAACAAGGGGATTTCGAGTACAGTCATTGTGACAGCACTGTTCTTTACCATTCTTCTTCCTTTATTTATTATATGTATTTATTAGGCTTTATATTTACTTGATAATTTATATATGTGGATTAGAATATTCCACGACACCTCCCCTCTTAAAACAGACATTATATGTCAGTCCTTTATTCTATATTCACATAGAGAAATTTATTATTATTTCTGGGGTTTACGGTGATTCTCATCACACGGATGGCGGCTTAAAAAATCCGCTCCCAAATTGGTTTTTCCAGATATATACTCAATGCTAAAATTATATGGAGCCAAAAGTAAAGACCATCGGAGTAACCTGGAGTTCTCATGCTTAGCCTGTGCTAGAAACGATAAAGGTTTGTGGTCTGTTTGCAACTTAAATGCCTTCCCATAGAGATAAATATTGAATTTCTTTATCGCCCATATTACTGCAAGACATTCTTTTTCGCTAGTTGAGTAGTTGATTTCAGCTTTATTCAACTTTCTGCTAGCATATGCCACTGGGCTTTATTCCCCATCCAATGCATCTGATTTCTGTAGTAGAGTTGCACCTAACCCAATATTACTTGCATCCGTCCTTACAATGAATTCTTGACTTAAGTCAGGTAATTTCAAAATGGGTTTACCTGTGAGCTTTTCCTTCAATTCTTGGTAAGTCATTTCACATTGTGGTGTCCATGTAATGCGATCTGGATGTCCTTTACGTGTCAATTCAGTTAACGGTGCACATATGGAATTAAAGTTTTTGATATACTTCTGGTAGAAACCACATAATGAGACAAAGGATCTCACGTCCTTCTTGGTTTGTGGTCTCGGGGCTTTCTGTAGTTTCTCTAAATTCTTTGGGTCAGGGGTCATGTTTCCCTGATAAACTGTGTGTCCCAAAAATTCCAATTCTTTACATCCAACGCAACATTTGGTTGGTCGGGCTGTTAAACTTGCCTCCCTAAGTCGATCAAACAGCATGTTCAGAGAGTCAATGTGTTCCTCAAATGTTTCTGTTGCTATAAGGATATCATCCATAAAATTTGTTATACAGGGATTATTCAGAGGATCCAATAATTTTCTCATCATTCTAGAGAAGACACTAGGCGCATTCTTCAATCCAAATGGCAATCTATTAAACTCATAGTGTCCTTCTGAGGTACTAAAAGCTAGGTATGGTCTAACCTCAGGCTTCACTGGAATCTGATAGTATCCTTTACTCAGATCCACTTTTGAGAAATATTTAGCTTTATTTAGTCTGGCAAACAGCTGATTTGTATCCGGCAATGGATCCACCTGTCCTTCTGTAATAGCATTCAGTCTCCTGTAATCTATACAGAGTCTATGTTCTCCAGAGGGCTTCCTTAAGAGTACAACACCGGAACTATACGAAGATTCACTGTGCGAAATAATTCCTTCCTTCAACAGAGAGTCTATCTCTTCCTTCAAAGCTTTCTCCTTAGCAAACGGAATCGAATATGGTTTCATACAGACAGGTGTGGAGTCTATTAGTTTCATATCATATTCCAATAGGTTTGTATGCCCTGGTCGGTCTGTTAACACCTCTGCATGATTATTTAGAACCTGTTGCACTCTCTCTTTCTGAGTTTTCGTTAAATGTGTACTGATTTTTCACCTGTGCTGCTGTCTCACAGGGGTGTAATGGATATTCAAATGATGAAAGTGGTTCCTTTTTCATCTCCATGGCGATGGACAAGGTCAACAAGTGTGTCTCTTCCTGATGTTCTCTTTCCAAATATTTCTTCAGGAGATTCACATGATAGATTTTTTCTTTCCCCTTCTTATCTATCTTCTAATTTGTTCTAGACACCTTCTCTAGAACTGTATATGGACCCTGCCATCCAATTTGTAACTTATTCTGACTCCCGGGCAAAAGAAGCAGTACTTTCTCTCCCACAGCCAGATTTCTGTCCTTCGCCTTCCTGTTATAATAGGCAGCATGTTTCTTCCTGGCTTGTTTCAAATTTTCATTGGCAAGTTTCCAGCCAGTTTTTAACCGAGTGGTCAGCTCATTCACATATTGGTATGAAGATGTAATGTTTTCCTCTGCCTTTTCATCAGTCCACGTTCTTAACAAAGCTACATATGGACCTTTAATTGTGTGGGACCTATTTGTCCATGCACCGGTATGGTCTCTTCCACTCGAAGCTTTATAGTGATGATTTTTCCTCCCAGAATTATCATTCACAAAACGACCGCTACCAATTCTTTTGGGGCTTTCTCCCCACTTAAAATTCTTGATGAGAGATTTCCTCCCTACATTCTCTTCCTCCAGTTTGTTTAAGTCCGATTGAGGGATTTTCGGCTTATCCTGGGGTAAGACATCCTTTTGCACTCTCCGCATAGTGGCCATTGTAAAACAGTTAAGTGAAGCTTGTCCGTGAAAAGGGGCTTCCCATTCCATTTGGTCCACTTTATCAAATCTATATTTCTTTTTATTATCAGGCCTAATTTTGCCCCGGGGCGTGTCCAGGTCCTGATCCATGTTCCCACTTGTGGGTGTTCCCTCATGTGCTATGCTACACCTTTCTACAAAATTCTCAATGTCCCATCTTGCTTTGGGCCAATAATAATTGTGAGCCACCTTTTGAATGATGGTACCTATCTTCTCATGGTCCCCATCTGGTTTCACATGTAGGCTCCTTATTAAGTCTGCCCTATATCTTTTTGGAAGAACCAGCTGTCCGTGACCTTTGGATCTAGCTCCAGTCTTCCTGTACATCAACTTGTTTTTCATGTAAAAATCTCCCTTGCCTGGAGTTGTATGACAAGTTGACAATTTTCTGAAACAAGGCTTGAGTGTTTTATCCCCAGCCTGTGCCTTCCTCATCTCTTCTGGAGTGGTATCCAACATAATATCCGCCTCCTGTCTTGAGGTCGACCTGACCTGAAGGGTTGCCATATACACAGGTTTCCTTCTGCAACGGTCAGTGTCATGATTGTCCATCTGACAATTCTTACACCACCTTTTTCCTTGGTTGAAAGATTTTCTTTCATCATATTTCCTTTCATCGAATTGTGGGAATTTATTTTATTTTCATACCGTGGCCTATCAAATTGGTGCTTACCTTTATTTTGATCCTTAGGATCAAATTTATTAAAGTTCTGTGGTGCCCTAAAGTTATCCACTTGTTTCTTTTTATAACCTGTTACCTCTGCTTGAGCTGCTTGATACCTTTCAGCAACATTTAGCAACTCACCCAGCCTCTCTGCACCTTGTTCCATGAGAAACTTTCTCAGGTCTGGAGCCATGGACTCTCTTAATTGCTCTATAAGGACCATTTCCTTAAGATCTTGGGTTTTCCCCAGAGAAGTCCATTTCTCCAAGTATGTCTCTATTCGTGCAGAGAACTGGTGATAAGTTTCACCTGACAGTAGTTTAGCATTCCTAAATTTTTTCCTATAAAATTCAGCATTCTTTTCATATCTTAACAAAAGAGCCTGCTTTAGCATATCATAATTTTCCTGATCACCTCTGCTCATTTTTTGCAAAAACTTCATAAGCTGCCCCACGAAGTCCCTGAGATAACTTTAAGCTCCACCTTTCTCTCTCTAACCCATACGTGGTAGCTAATAGTTCATATCTATTTATATAGCTCTCAATATCATCGTCTTTCTCAACAAAATGATCTAAATGAAAGTTCATAGCTGAGGTTGAGGCTCCCTGAGTAACCGTAGCATCAGAATCAAAGGGACTGGCACCATTTTCAGGAGCATGGCCTTGAAACTCAAACTCCCTTAGTCGTAATTCATGTTCCCTTTGTAATCTTTTCTCCTCCTTTTCTGCTTCCCTCTCTGCAGCTAATCTCTTCTCTTCTCTTTCTGCAGCTAATCTTTTGTCTTCTCTTTCTGCTTCCAATTTCATAGTCTCTTTGTCAGCCTCAATCTGCAACCTCTTAGTCTCAGCCTCAGCTTGCAACCTCTTAGTCTCAGCCTCTAACTTTCTTTCGGCCTCTTTTTCTAATCTTCTTTCTTCGCGTTCAATAAATTTGTCACATTCCGTAGTGACATAGGCAACCATAACTTGCCCATCTAATCCTAACTCTTTTGCAGTCTGTACAGCAGCAGATCGAAACTTGGCCAGGTCCGCCATTGTCTATCAGGTAAATTTCTACAATGTCTAACCAACAATTTAATCTCTAAATATATCTAATGCACAACACAGGCACCGTGAGCTCAACCTTATTTAATTCCACCCAAGGATACCTTTTAATTCTTATATTCCCTGAAGTGAATTACCCCCAATATTTTTAATAGGGAAAGATTCAAAATCCCAAGAGCGAGACCCCAATATATGTGGTGAAGTGGGATGTTATAAAGTATTTATAGGGGGACTTAGTGTACTGACTGAGATCAGCTGTGAAGGTATCTATATCTATTAAGAGTAGTGTATTATAGATAACCTTACTTGCTACCACATATCTATATATCTCAGTCAGAATTATTCTGGAATAGTGTGATGACTACGTTATGTGTCTAGGGTATGTGTATGATGAAGTGTAAGTCACAACAACAGACAGATAAACAATTTAATTTAATCCACTACTCTTGACAACACTGTGACACTCACATACATATAACACTCTATGAGAATATCTTAAGGAGTCACTGATAACTTTTCAAATAACAATATGTATTCATGGTTATCATAAAGTTATATGTGTCCTGATTCAAATACAAAGGAACCAGGAATCACAATCAATTTTAATTACAAGTATATGTACAGACTTTATCAATATGAATATTGTAGTGACATATATTATTAAAATATCCTATGTGTGTCAGTTGTGTAGTGGTAATATGAGGTAATACTCGTTTTGTTTTGTTCAAGCTCTGTTGGTATTTGTCATCATGACTTCAATAGTTTGTCTTTTGGGACTAGTATTGGAGATGTTCTCAGTTCCTGATATTAAGACAATTAAATTCCCCTCTGAATGTTATTTTTACAAAGTCATTTCAAGATGAGGGGACATAATGTTGAGCTCAGCTGGCCAAATCAGCTTATCTTGCGTGATGGCGGCAGGGAAGGACTCCTCTGCTCGAATTCTCCTCTGGGCTCTGGAGACACCTCACTGATAGCTAAATGGACCAAGGAATATGCTGTCCGACTCTGGATTCAGCAAAGCTCTGACCAGGTGCTGCTCAGTACCATCAAGACCACGGTCCCTGAAAACAAGAAGGATGTACCTTCTACTTCATAACTAATTGATACTCTAGTTCTACACTGAGCACAATACAACACAAACATAGAGTTCAGAGCGTTAGGCCAACTGTCAGCTTCATCTGAAATACTTTATACCAGTATTTACCTCCTTAATGGTTACCACGCCTCTGCACTTCCAGCATTATTTCTGTCTAATCAATCATCCAGGTGTCAGTGTACTATTTGGCCATTCCATGCCGTTTTACTTCCCTCCGACACCCTCTGTTCAGGCTGGAGCATTATAGGCTTTATCTCCTGTTTGCCACTGAACTACACATATATATACAGGCATAAATTAACAATTTACATTCAATTTTCATTAAAAGATACTGAATGGTTCAAGCTTACCACAATTTCATGGAAATAAACACAGATACGTTGATTAGCAATGAATTCTGGCACAATTACTGGCACAAATTCCCATCTGCTTATGTTCCAGGCTTTTATTTAACACAAATATGAGCTGGCTTCAACGCACTGTTGCTTTATCAAGATTATTTGCACTAGTGGTCTCGAACTAACGCTCCTAAGTGAGTATATCAGCGAGTCTAGCCTATGAGGCCACGTTTCGACAAGTGTTTGAAAAAATGTTACCTTTTCACGTCTCCCCTAACAACGAAAGATAGTATTTATAGCCCGACCAATCGTGGTTAGTCTTTCATTTGTTGCGCTCCAATCAATTTGGAGTTTACATGGTAGGCTAATTCTGTAACGTAAGATTTTTTTCAAACACGTTATAAAAAAATTTTATGAGCAGAAATGATTCCATGCTGTCAGGCATCCCCACTATTTTATTTTGGTTATAATTTATTAATTCCTGGACTATTTGCGTAACGTTTTACATATTCTTTGTCAGCAAGCCCTAAGGAACCCAAATTTCCAAATTTAAAAGAGCTACGTGGCTGCGTTCAAAATATGCAATTCCTTCTACCTCCTGTTTCGAAGATGTGCTGTCTGGGTACTGTAATGTTTTCAAACGTAAACCCATCTATTGTTATCTTTCCTAATAAGCGTTTTTTTGTGATTTTAAAACCTAACTCTGGGAAGGGTAGTGAATTTATCACTGTCCGTCTGAAAAAAAGTTAGTGCATGTAGTCTTACACGCGTGATGGCAGCATTTGTGTATCGCGCGAAGCGTGTTTAGTGTTCGGCTTTCTGCCTCTCCCTTCTCGCTATCCTTTTGTCCATCTGTCTTTTGATCTTGGTAACATAGTGTAGAAAAAGACATGAATGGAATTTAAAATTTAGGTCAACTTTTCAGATAGAAAAAGAGATTTGTAGAGAAGAGAGCTAAAAATGTAGGCAGGTTTTTATAGTTTTTTATAGTTTTTATAGATTATCGTTAGTCAGACGTACTGCTCTCTTATGCAGGGAATGCAGTCTCTTAGAGGTGGAAGCAGGGCAACCATCCCATAGTGTAGAGCAGTAATCTAGATGTGTCTGTATATGTGAGGTGTAGAACAATAGTCTAGTGTCTGCGTCTAAGAAGTGTTTTATTTTGGCCAGCTGGTATGTCTTTTGAGCTAAGTGTTTCGTTAAATTCCGTACGTGGGAGGTCCACGTCAAGTGCTGGTCAATCGTCAAGCCTAGAACTTTGTGTTCTGTTACATGATCAATGTGTATTGACTCCGCATGTAGCTGTAGCGATCTTTTGGTGAAGTTTAGGAGTTTCTGTCTGGTGGTAATCAACATAGATTTTGTTTTTCCTGTGTTTACTGGCATACGGTTCATATTACTCCATTTTGTTAGATTGTCTACATCGCTTTGAAGAGTCATTTCAAGTGCCACGCAGTCAGTGTCGCTAGTGTAGATAGTACAATCATCTGCAAAGAGGTCACATGTTGAATATTTTAGATGTAGTGGCAGGTCGTTGATGAACAGTGGGAAGAGTAGGGGTCCAAGAATAGAACCCTGCGGTACTCCTGTATCTATCTTCGAGAAATCTGATGTCGAGTTGTTGTGGAGCACTAACTGTTGTCGATCTGCCAGGAATGATTTGATGATGTTTAGTGGATTAGGACCTATTCTGAGGGTTTCTAACTTTTGAACCAAGATAGTGTGGTCAATCATGTCAAATGCTTTTTTGAAGTCAACAAAAACAGCCCCACCTAATTTTCCATCATTTATGTTCGACAGCCAGTTGTCTGTCATTTTGGTGAGAGCTGTGTGACAGGAATGTTTGGGTCTGAAACCTGACTGGCTCTCAATCAGCAGTTTGTTTGCTGTTAAGTGTTGAAATGTGGTGTTGTAAATGTGTTTCTCTAGTGGTTTTGATATAGATCAGTGTTTCTTAACGGGGGCGTTTTAAATATGTCTGGGGGCGTTCTGATGGGTCGCAACGATTGGGGGTCGTTACTTCCATTCAGGAGGGCGTTGTGTACATTTTTACAAGAATCAATATGAAACTATTACAAAAGATATTCCCCTTAGCATACCTTGTAATACGATAGTTTTTATTTGCCCTGCGTCCCATGGTGTGTTTCAAGGATTCCAAACACAAAATTTTAGTTCCTGGGATGTTACCATTGTCAGGAGACAGTAGGCGGAGATTTACTTCCCTTCAACACTCGAAACATTCGTTAACCTCTCGACACACCCAAGTTAACCTTCTCTCTCCACTTTCGACACATATTTTCTTCTGGAAACACATTCCCGTCAAACATTGATTAGCCCGTGAACACATCACAGCCTCTTCCCTACTCTGTCCACTTCCACAGCACGACTCCCTCTCAAAACTTTCCCCGCACCATCACGTGTCCCACGTGTGCCTGCCAAAAAAACGAACTTGTGGTGTATATAATTCCGTAATTAAACACATATTTAATATAACTATGCTTTTATAAATGTGCTTTCTCTTTTTCTTTATATTATAAGAAAAGATAACTCATTAACTGCATTGCTTTTTTTCTAAGTATGGTGGAATATATGGTCATGTGTGTGTGTGTTTGTGTGTACACGATAAAGAGCAAGAGGGTGTTAAAAAGGGTGGGGCTTTTTAAAATATTAATTGTCAAAAGGGAGCGTTGCTACTATCAGGGTTGAGAAACACTGATATAGATGATAGAATGAATATTGGTCTGTAACTGTTGGGATCGCTATGTGAGCCAGATTTATAGAGAGGATATACTTTGGCAGTTTTAAATGTTGTAGGGAAGTAGTTGTGAGCAATACATTGGTTGTATACATAGGTTAAAGAGTCGCAAATGATGGGTGCAGCGTAACGTAGAATCTTATTGCTGATACCATCAAGTCCAGATGAGTTGTTGTTTTTTAATGCCAAGATATATTTGAGTACTTCGTGTATTGTTAGAAAAGGAATATCTCTTAGATCTGTTGTGGCGTGTTCGGTGCTGCAGAAGTCTGTTAATTTACTAATATTGCAGTCCATAGGCTTTAGTGTCGACTTGTGATTGTTAATTTCTGTTTTGAAGTGGTTGCTAAAATGAGTTGCCGTGAGGGAGCAGCTTTTTGGTAAAGAGTTTAGTGACTTTGATTTGTGTGTTAGTGTTCTAATGGCTGCCCAGACTTCTTTACTGTTTGCTTTGTCTTGAATCATCTTTCTGAAATGTAGTTTCTTTTCCTGGCGAATGAGGTACTGTACTTTGTTTCTAAGTGTCCGATACCTGCTGAAATCTTTGAGCTTATGACCCTCGTCCCGCTCTCTCATTGCTGATAATATTTCTTTTGTTATCCAGGGGGTCTTTCTGATGTTTTTGACACGGACCTGGTTTATAGGAACATGTTTGTCGAATACGTTGTAGAAAGTTTGTGTCCAGTAAGTTATGGCTTCTTCTGGATGCGGAAGTTCGTACACGTATGAGAGAGGGGATATTTGTAGGTCTTGTAGGAACAACTGAAGGTTAAAGTTTTTGAAATTTCTGTAGTGGACTGTGATGTGTTCCGTTTTAGGTGCTTTGAACCCCTTTCTCGTCCAGGTACAGCAAATAGGATAGTGGTCACTTATTGCTGTCTGTGTGACTGTGCATTCTATAATGTTTTCTGCGCAGGTCGTATAGATGTGATCAATTAGTGTAGATGATGAGTCTGTTACTCTCGTGGGTTGGGTGACTAACTGTGTGAGATTGTATGAGATTGTGATATTATTCCACGTGTTGTTCGGTTTGTGAAGGTTGTGGATCTTTGCAAAAAGTGAAGTTTATAATCTTCAAATACAGGCTGTTCCGAACACATAGGAACGTTATTATTTAGAAAGTAAATAACTAATTAAACATCGAGAAGTTGCCAAAGAAGTGAGATTAATAGTACTAGTCAATAAATGCAAAACTTAATACAACTAATTCAAAACAATTCTGATAACTCAACTATGTAAAAATTGTAAGAAAATTGTCACAAAACAAGCGCACCCATCCACACTGTGAATGTTAACAACAAAGTTAAGCTGCACCAAGAGAATAGACGGGCAGACAGACAAACAGGCAGACAGACATTGAGAACAAATAGATAATCATTATCCGACAGTTACTGGTCCTACAGAGACGTCGACTTGTGAAGTGAACAGTCACTGATAATGTTGAGGAGAGGGTTGTTGAAAATAAAAGCGAGATGGATTAGGCCGTGATAGATGATTCATTTGGTAGTAGGTGTTGGCGGGATGTTGAGGTACTGTTGTTGTATGAATGGGATATTCCGGCCAGTAGAGCCTCCAAGTGTAAGGTGCGCAGTTCAAGAGGCTTTGCTGATGTAGAAAGTTATGAAAGGTTGGATGTGCGGGTTGATATGGGAAAACATGTGATGACAGCGATGATGGGTGATCTCTCATTGGTGTCATGTACGACAGCCGACGTGGTTATATTTCAGTAGATGGACCCTGAGTTGTTTAAACTGAGTAACTTACAGACCTTTGGGGATGGAGTGCCTCAGGCTGTTGTTGTTGAAGTGGGTCGTCGGTCGTAGAATGTTGCTGAAGGCTGATATTATTGGCTGTTTCCTGCACATCTGTAGTTCTAACAAGGGGTATGTCTTGATACTCCTGAATGTGTGACAGTGTTGTCTGGCTGGTGTTTGATGTTGTAGTTATTGATGAAAACTCAAGGTCGTAATTCGCATTAGAGAAGTAGCTGGTTGCACTCGTGTGTCGTTTAGAAGGATACTTGGATGCTGATGTGCTGGTTGTGCCTCTGAGGGTGTTTTCTGGATGTTTGATGTTTGTCGCCAACATTCTGGTTCCTTGATCGGATAAGGAAATGTCGCCGCTATAAAGATGCTTCTTAGGAGCTCCAGATGTGGCAAGGAACGAGGAGTGTTCTATAAATGTATAGTGGTTTCTGATGCAATGCTTTTTCAATTTTTTGTTGTTAATCTCAACAGATTTCCGATAATGTGAGCGAACTGGAGGTATAATAGCCGAAAAGCATATCTTTGCATTTGGGAACAGGAACTGGAAGTTAGATAAGATTAGATTTAGCTTTGTTTGCGCCATTTCGTTATGTTTTAGCGCGTCCGACAGACCAATGTGCACAGTGACCCTGGCTACATCAAGATCAGTTTCATATCTTTTAAGGAGAGTCAGTAGGTCCTGCGCAGATGCCCAATTTTTGTAGCGAACAGTAACCGTGTCTGTATCTGCTGTTACTAATTTAAATTTTTGAAGGTCCTTCACATTTTGGTCACCAAAGATGAAGTGTTTCCTTAATTTTGAAAGACGTGTGTGTGTGCCGGTGGCAGTTTGTGTTGTTTCTTGTGTTTGAAATATGCCGGGATTGTGTGAAGGTTTCTTGCTATGATGTGAACTGGCGGTTTCCGGTCGAAGTGGGGGCTGCCGATTAGAAAACTAGACAGGGATTGTGCTGATGTCTGCAGGGAATTCCAGAGTGCACAGGACATGGTCCTCTTTATGGCTCAGTTCAACTTCGGTCGATTGATGTACTTCACCACTGTTGGAATTTCCCTTTGAGTTTTTGTGTGTGTGACACAGTCTGTATTTATTCTTCTGCTGTGTGCTTTCTTTCTGTTGTTGCGACTCGTTTCTTTCACAGCTATTTTTAAGGGACATGTGATTAGCATGGAGCTGCTCGTAAGCTTTTTTGAGGCTGCTCAGTTCTGCTTTTAGTCTCTCCATCTGAGACATTATTGAAAATTGATCTTGTGACGAGTGCATAGGTAATGTAAGAGGAGATGTCGTTGGACTACTGTCAAAAGTGCTTGATATGTGCTCTGTCTCTGTGATGTCACTTATATCAGCTAACGCTGGTGACTTTGGTTTTATCTGTGACACCTTTTTGCACTCCTTATTGGGAGTTGTAATTGTTGTGATATCAGCGGGAACAGTGGAATGTGTGATTGCTAACTTCTTAGATCTGGAAGCTTTTCCTGGAATACTTTGAACCGGCACATTTGAAATGATGGCCTCTCGACTGACTCCAGCAGTAGTTGCTGATTTCCATAAATTATTCAAGTCCGTATTAATCCAGTCTTTAATAGCGCACTCTGCAACTTGTACCATTACTTTATTTGTTGTGTTATAGAAATGGAGGACAACCTCTCCTGTGGAAATAACATCTTCTACATATGAACCATTAGCGTCAGTCCTTGCTTCAACAGTTGCACTAGATTCATAGTATGCCTTAGACAGGCTACGTAATGCTTCATATTCGATTAAGGTAGAAAACGTAAGAACCGCACACTGATTATTGTTCTTGTAAGATAATGTTACGCAGGGCGTGTATAGCGTGTTGGTCTTCAAAGTTCTAGTTTTCTTTTTAACCGCTTTAGTTACATTCAAAATGTAGTCCTTCTGTTTGGTACCTTTTGTGTTCGGTCGTGTCGTGGCGACCGAATTTACGTGTAGCATTGTGAATGAGAACGTAAATGCCCCGGCGTATTTAATGGGCGTGGAAAGAGGTGAATTATAGCCGGTCACTGCTTTCTTGCTCCGCTCTCATTGACAGCTTGACTCGTCGACACTCATATTTACCGGTGAACCAATTTCTAAAGCCACGGTTCTCTGACATGTCGTAGGGTGTAATAAAATATCCATTTCTGTCGGCTACCCCAATTATCAGTGCCGACCATGTGGAACGTTTTGTAATTCCAACACGAAAGCCACTTACTATACTTATAAAAGAAGATATGCTAGTCTTCATTTTTCCTAAAAATCACAGTTCCTTTTCATATGAACACAATAATATGTATTTCACGATAAAGCAACTAACATTGGGTACACAGTGATATAAAAATCCTTCAGAAATATTGCTAGAAATACTGTTTAAAAATTCAAATGTAGGACTCCACAAAAACACGTCCGCACGCCATGAACGAATGACCTGATGTCTATTGAGGATACCTGTTGATAGCATTACAAGGTAGTCCTTCTTCTGGAATCCACATGGAAAGAGAGGCAGAGGTAGACCAAAAAACACACGGAGAAGAGAACTGGATACAGAGGTGAAACTGATGAGGAAAATATGGAAAGAACTTGAGCGGATGGCACGGGACACGAAGACTTGGCATGTGTTTGTTGAAGGCCTATGCTCCTCGGGGAGCTAAAGGGTATTGATTGAAGTATTGGTTTCCTGACACTAGTCAGGCTTCTCTCTGCAGTCGCTTCCACCGCCATTTTTTTTCTCAGTAATTTTACCATTCCCCCCCCCCCCTCCCCGAGCATAAATCATGAACCCAGTGGATTGGACGAAAAATCATCGTTACTCTCAGTTAATTTGATGAAAAAAAGTTACTGCACAGCGGAAACGACTTTGACCTGATGAACACAAGTTTAAATATAGATATAAACTTATCGAAATGTTAATATAATAAATATGTACATCATGATATCATCATCATCCACTCCCTGCTCCACTTGGAGCCTAGGGCCACTTCTGCTATTGGTTCCTTATGAGGAAACTCGCACGAAACAGTCACCAGGTCTTGCATGGGCGGTTTATGCGGCAAGTTATTTTAAGTGATGAGGTTGCCCGCCCCATGTGCTCTTTACATCCACAAACAATTTATACGTGTCAAATAATAATAAATTCTTTAAGCACGGCATAAGGCAGAAACCAGTGCTCTCCAGGTTGTTCGTTGTGACGCCACTCCTCTTAGCTCTTGCACATTATTTAGGCCCAACGTTCTTCCTTCTCTTATTATTGTTCTTCTGAGTGTTTCTTTTGGTCTTCCTTTTTTCCTCTTACCCTCAGAAAACAAAGTGAGTGCCTGCAATGGTATTCTGTTGTTTTGCATTCGTAGGACATGACCGATATATGACCATCGTCTTTTCCTTATATAGTTGGAGACATATTTCTGCCTAGAGTCTTCTCGTATTTGTCGATTAGTCTTGAATTCTTTCCAACTGATGTTCATGAGCTTTCTAAGACATTTGTTCTCGAATGTATTCAGCTTGTTCTCCAATGATTTTGTTATTTTCCAACTCTCACAGCCGTATGTTAACACTGAGATAACATTTGAATTAAACAGACGAAGCTTGGTATGTATATTCAATGATCTTAATTTCCAAATGTTAGATAGTCTATTGAAGGCGCTAGCTGCCAAAGCAATTCTAGTATGAATTTCTCTTGTTGTGTCACCATCCTGAGTCATTTTACTGCCTAAATAATTGAAACTTTCAACTTTCTGTAGTTTTTCCCCGTTCAGGATGATATTAAAGGTCTCGTCAGAAAAGTTCATAACTTTAGTTTTAGAGGCATTTATTTGGAGACCTATTTTAACCGAAAGATGACACAAATTATTTACTGCTTCTTGGGATTGTCTGGGTGTTGAACTTAAGAATGCTAAATCATCTGCGAAATCCAGGTCCCCCAGGAATTTTCCATTTGTCCATTTTATACCTAATTGTTCATTATGGGTATAGTTTCTCATAACCCAATCAATAGCTATTCCAAAAAGTAGTGGTGACATAATACAGCCTTGTTTCACCCCTGTTTCTACTGTAAACCATTCTGTATTCCCTTTATTCCCTTTAAGCTAGAAACAGAAATAAATGAAGTACAGGCGGGTTTTCGACCAGGTAGAGGCACTAGGGATCATATATTCAACATGAGGATCATCATAGAAAAGTGTAGAGAATTCAACGTTGACCTACATACTTGTTTCATTGATTACACAAAAGCTTTCGATTGTGTACAACATCAGCAGTTATGGGCTATTATGAAAAATATGGGATTTCCAAACCACCTTATACAACTCATCGCACTGCTGTACCAAGAACAACAGGCAGCCGTAAGAATAGAGGGGGAAACATCAGAATGGTTTGAAGTACAGAAAGGAGTAAGACAAGGCTGTACCCTTTCCCCTTACCTGTTTAACATTTATGCCGAGAATATCACACAGAGTTTGACTCATTTAACATCGGCGGGTACCAGATCCCGGAAATCAGATATGCTGACGACACAGTCCTCCTATCGACCAACCCAGAAGGATTCAAATGAACAATTACTTCTGTCCACCAAAAAACACAGCGAGGCCCAGAATCTATACCTAAACACCAAGAAGACCAAAGTATTGACAACAGACAAAGTAAAGACCAAACCAGAAATTGAATTGATAACGAAGAACTGGAAAGTGTCAATGAATTCGAATACTTAGGATCAATCATTAACAGCTCTGGCGACTGTGCAGTAGAAATTAAAAGAAGACTTGCAATTGCTTCACATAAGCTAATACAGATGAAAAACCTATGGCAAGGCACAAGCAAAGAAACAAAGTTACAACTGATCAGAGCATGTATATTCCCAGTAGCAACATACGGCTGCGAGACTTGGACACTCAATAAAACAGTTGCAAAAAAGATTACATCATTCGAATGAAATGCTACAGAAGGATGTTGAGAATACCCTGGACAGAAAAAAAGACCAACAGAGAAGTACTGCACTCACTAAACGTACAGGAACATTGGCTCCTAAATACCATCGCAATAAGGAAGCTGAAATTTTTCGGTCATATAAAAAGACATAAAGTCTGGAAAAAACAGTGATGGAAGGCATGGTCCCTGGAAAAAGGGGAAGGGGTCGACCTAGACGACGGTGGACCCAGGACATCACAGAGAGTCTGAACTTGTCTTTGGCTGATGCAGGTCGACTTGCCCAGAATCGTGATGCGTTCAGAGCAGCTATAATGGAGACAACGTTCTGGAAAGAATACGTCACATGATGATTCCCTTTATTTGTTCTAACACAACATCTTGCATTGTCATATAGCGCTTTGATTATATTCATATTTTTTTTGGAAAACCATAGATTGCAAGTATCTTCCACAGTGATGGGCGGTGTAGACTATCAAAGGCTTTTTGAAAATCGACGAAGGTGATAATAAGTGGCGATTGCATTTCCACTGATTCTTCTATAATTGTTCTTAGTGTGAATATTTGATCAATACATGATCGTTTCGGCCTGAAACCCGCTTGTTCTTCTCTGATCTTTTCGTCAGCATGCAATTTAAGTCTTTCTAACATCATGCAACATAATAATTTTCCTGGTACTGATAATAGAGATATACCACGCCAGTTATTACAGTCTGATAGATCACCTTTCTTCGGTAACTTTACAATAATACTGTCTTTCCATTGTTGTGGTGGTTGTTCTTCTCTCCATACTTCATTTATAATATCTAAAATTCTCAAGAGGCTGTTGTCATTAACTGCTTTAATCATTTCGCCTGAAATTTCGTCAACTCCAGCAGCTTTAAAATTTTTTAATCTTTTAACGGCTTGTTTGATCTCGTCCAGCGTGAATTCATCGCAAGTTATTGGCAAGGTGGTTGTGGGTGTTTCATTATTAAAATCAGGTGTTACTGTTGGTGGTGGTCTGTTTAGCATCTCTATGAAGTGCTCAGCCCATCTCTTCATTTGTTCTTTTTCTGTTGGTATTGGATTCCCTAATTTATCTTTAACAGGTGTTTCCATATCAGTAGGCTGGTGCCAAATACAAATAATAAATTATAAAATATACATATTACAATTAACCCCAATAGATTGGGTTAAGAATTATATTCTGACTTGGTGCACACAAAATGGCAGTAATATACTACTTGTCAAAAGTCAAGGGCCACTTAGAAAAACCTTGGTTGAAACCATAAAACAAATCTGATATAAACGTAATTGGTATCAGTCAAAACGGCTTTTAATGAGTACTAAATTGACATGTCACGTAAAGAAATGGAAAAACACATTCAAACGCAATGAAGCTGTGAAATGTGTCACCCACCTTTTCAAAAGTCACACAATAGATATTGGACAAATAGACATTTCAAAATCGGGTATGACCACCGTTTGCAGCAAGGCATTCAAGACAGCGTAGAAGAGTATCCTGAGGAACAGCTTGCCATTCCTGAAGCAGAAATGCAGTCAGCTGTGCAACATCCATTGGCAGGGGGTTATTTGTTGACAATCTTCGACCAAGGACATCCCAGAGGTGCTCAATCGGAGAAAGGTCAAGTGAATGAGCTGGCCACGCCATCCTGATGATCCCATGTTGCTGAATAAACTCATTCCCCACACGAGCTCGATGGGGTCGAGCGTTATCATCTTGGAGGATGGCATTACCACCTGTGGCCTCCAGAGCAGGCTGAACAATTGGTCTCAAGATTTCGTTCTGGTATCTTGGGCCGGTCAAGTTGCCTTGGATGATGTAGAGTGGGGTCCTGCCGTGTCTGTAGAAGCCTCCCCAGACTATGACAGAACTCCTACCATAACGATCCACCTCTCGAATTGTGTCATCAGTAAATCGCTCTCTTGGTCGTCTCCAAACTCGAATCCTGCCATCATTGAATGACACAGTGAAGCGAGATTCATCAGTGAAGAGAACTTGACTCCGTTGTTGCCTTGTCCATCGGATGTGCTCGCGACACCAAGCAACATGGGCTCTGCGATGAGCAGGAGTAAGAGGGATTCTGACTGCAGGACGTCGAACAGCCAGTCCAAATTCATGTAAACGTCTGCAAATGGTGCTTTGACTGACATTAACGTTTACAGTTTGTCTCAGCTGACATCTTAGAGTGGAACAAGTCACTGTTCGATGGCGCAGGGCTGACAACAAGAGGTACAGGTCATCATGCTATTGGTGCATCTATGGCGACCTGGCCGGTGGCGATCCTCCACACTTCCTGTGGCCTGAAATCTCTCCAAAATTCTTTGGATAGTAGAGTGTGACACTGCAAGCTGTCTAGCAACCTCACGGACAGATAAACCACTTTCAACCCACGCTATAGCCCTCATTCTTTGTAAGGTGTCAAGACTTTTTCTCGGTGGCATGGTTTTTGCAAGTGATGAAACTACCCTAAGTCTGCTGATTGTAAAACAAATTTTTTTTTTTTTTGCGTTCGCCCGCTAATACTCGAGGCGAAATCTCAGGTTATTATTTTATGTCTAACCTGACATTGATTTTACGTGAGTATCCCTTTATTTCTTGTACAGAGACAGGTGTCCCTCGCCATTCAGGCAAATACTCGCCGATTTCGGAGGTACCCATTGCAGCTGGGTCCGCTCAGGAGCCGCCAGTCCCTGGTCGACGACACTCCTTCAAATGTCCTCGCCAGGTCTCGAGTTAATCCAGTCCAAATCCCGGTCGACGAAAAATCCTCAAATGCCGTCGCCCGGGTTTGATCCTGTACCACCCGGTCGCCAGAGCGGTGTTGTAACCACTACGCTAGCGCGGCTCCGTAAAACAAATTAAGAGTGAACTCTGTTCACGAAAAGTCGCCAGTGCACGTGGAATGTCAATCAGCACGATTACTTCACCTGTTTGGTTGTACGGAAGTTTGAAAAAAAAAACAGATTAAAAAAGTGAATTTATGGTCAGCAAATCAAATTGCACGTGATCACCATGGTTGTCGGTGAGTTGTTTTTATGCTTAACGTGCATAGAGGACTGTCAGATGAAGATATTGCACCCATTTTTACTAAAAACGTCCTTCATTTAATCATTCTATGTGCTTATTTAAAAGTGTATTGAAAATAATAGGGTGGCCCTTGACTTTTGACGAGTAGTATATGTCGGGCGACTCTTTAAGATGCCGTCATCCTTCAGGTGTGTTAGGTGTCTAACTGGGTACATTTGAAGTAGGATCCTAGAACTTGAGGCGCTAAGTGATAACACTGGAGTTACTCCTTAAAAATTTTAGAATTAACTTCCAGTCCTAGGCCTATACTATACTGGGATCCTAAATATTACTCATTATCCTGGCTGTATGAAGTTTCTACTTGACGACGAAGGAATACGGTGCGAATATCTTAAAATACTATGCTCTAGATTCAAAACTGACGTTTTGCTCCCACCCACATGGCTTCCTGTGAGGTTCTGATTAGTTAATCATAATTAAGTTTAGTTTAATATTCTAATAAAAAAACCAACCCACCCCCAAGGAAAGGAGTCTGATTTTGGTTGGTTTCCTCCATCCTCCTCATTCTGAACATATTACCTGACCATATAAGGTACTGCTCTTCAATTGTTACTTGTTTATCACAACTATAAAAACACGCTACCTGCTCTAGATTATTACAATTGATTATCCCTTCCAAGGTTTTTATAGTGATATTGTCGTTTCTTACAATGAGTCACCTTGGCGGAAGTATTAAATCATTTTCTGCCTTAATTTTTTTAAAGATTGTTATTCTCCGATCGACATCCCTGTTTACCAAACAACATGGCCCGGCTTTTCATGTCTAGGCATGTCCGAAGGATAGTTCGTGTATTTGTGCAAGTCATGCTTGCAACATTTACACGTTATCTTAAAATACCGTCTGTTGTCCAGATATCAGACTCATTCCACGAGTGTTTGTCGCCACTTGCTTGCTGTTTTACAACTATCAGACACATTTACCGTCTGGCTGGAAGTTGTTATGTAATCTGAGAGGCGATATCCTACTCAATCCGTAAACAACTTTGCAACGAACAAACAGAGGTGATAGTGGCATTGCCCACCCGCTTTCGCATAAGCCGATTAAAATAACCAGGTCGAGAGTGTTCTTACGAAGGGTAAATTAATTATCGGGCGATATCATTGTCGAAATAAAGAAGTGACCAGATGAAGTGAGAAAAGGATGCTCAAAGGACTAATAGCAGAGGGGAGTTCATTACGTTATATATACCTGTGAATTAATTATTGGTCTTTCTGTGCCTTTCTTAGCATTTTAATGTTTGACTTTACTCGTTCTCCATGTGTTTAGGACTTACCCTATTTCTTGTACCCTGGGCATTCCAGAAGAAAGGCAGCCTTGTAAAGTCTTATCATATCTTGTTCCACTGGCACTTCTCTCGTTCCCCATTGGTGACCTTGTCACACCATTTCAGTCTTTCTATTCTGTGTAAACACATATTTATCAAAGTCTGTTAACGTCTTGGTTGCCTTTTGTTAATTTCCATGTTTCACAGCCACACAATAAGACTGATTTGACATTTGAGTTGAAGGTGATATTGTTTGTGTTTGGCTTGAGATACCTCTTCAAGTACCATGCATAGTCGCGAAGGAGATCATGTCTCTCCACAACTTCCTGTCTTCAGTACAATTTATTACTATTTGAGACGACTTCAAATTGGTGACGTTTTTGACTTTCAGCGTATATGTCCTTTGTACTTTGATTGTATGTGTCCATTTGATATATGTTAGGTACCAAAGATTATTGGTATCAAGTGGAGAAAATATTCAAGTAAATGTTATGCGTTGTAAGAATCATACTATAATATCTTTCCTCAACAACAACAAAAGCCCAATATCAGATGTTAGGGGTACTTCATCTGTCACGTGTTTACAAAGTTTGCTTCTCGAGGCAAAGTTGCTAGATTAGAAAACAGGCCGCGAAACGCTCCAGTCTGTCGAACTGTAAATGGGTACCTGACTCTGCTCTTGAGTTAGGGAAGTCAAAGGTAGCGAGGACAACTGAAGCCTAGTTTAAGTCAAGTCTCTAATACGTCACTCCTGTAAGGCAGTTTCAGCTACAAGACTATATTTAGCTACATCTACCAGACCCCGATTTAACTTCAATTATTCTAAGCAAATATATCAGGTTCTAAATAATAACTTTTATTGTCACTTGTATGTTCCTAGGCAGGTGTATGTTCCCGTTGCTATGACGATTGAAGGTAACAACTTGCAAAACGTAAACAACAAAAAAAGATCAAGTCGGATAGCTTTGTCCCAGCCCACTAACCTGACCAGACATCTGCATGAGAAATTACCACTCTTTCACACGACCACTACGTTCACACCAGCCCCACAGACAAAGGAAAGTCTACAACCTCAACCACATAATCCAGAGATTCAACCGCTGCATCACCAACAACATGCAGAACAACGTAACCATCAGAACAGAACACTGCGTGACTGTCAACCTATTCTTTTATTGGCCCAGGACAATTTTTCCTTGGATCAAAAATATAATGACGTCATAAGTAGTCGCACAGATACTCCAGATGTAGATCAACAGAACAATACCAGAGTGAATATTCAACAACAGCAACAACTTTCACAAAATCACGAGCCAACAGAATTAGATTCCCAGATGGTGAACATTTCCAAATGGTGCGGCCGAGACGTGGAGCGACCAGATACAAGTGATAAATCTTTCACACGTCTCTCCAACTGGTTGTCCAGCGGCGGAGTTAACCTGGTTAAATTGTTACATAATTCAATAATCACTTGCTCCCTTCAATGCCCAACATCTGCTAACGGCTCTAGCAAAATGAAGAAGAAATCCGGCCAGAAACACGAGTCGCCCCTGGACAAGATGTCAAATCGACTTTCAAATTCAGAAATGGACGTCTTGCAGTCTGTTACTCCAGTTGCAGATTATAATTTAATTTCTAATGAGAACACGTCGAAAATTATTTTACTGAATCCAGGTCATGAACTAGCAGTCGGAGACGTCCTCTCTCTCCGTGTAGATCTATATGATGGGTACGGAAGGGCGAAGAAACAAGGCGGTGACGAGGTTCGTGTATGGATATCTGACCATTCAATAGGAGCGGGGAGTCCGGGGAAAGTGCTCGACCTTAATAACGGGAGCTATCTGGCAAATGTGACAGTCAGATGGAGTGGCAGGCTAGACATTTCTGTGGCCTTGCACCATCCTCGAGAAATGATGAGAACTATGATATTCCTGCGTCACGTGTTAGGGACGATGAGATATTTGACATCCGCTTTTGAGAAAGAAAAACACGGGGAGGTAACTCCATGCATGTGGTATCCGGAAATTCCCGGATATGACGAAATTTGTGATCTGACGTCACTGAACGGAGGGCTTCCCTGGTTTTGTGGAAAACCCCTTAGCAGGAACATTACCTGCGCGGACTGGACGCGTGCGCAGGCTTCAGATTTTGTGGCCCCGCTTCCTGTTACCAGAGGTGAAAAGATCTGGTTGGAGAAAATGAATAGGTCAAATCACGTAATGGAATAGTTAGATATGGTGTGTTGAGATGTAAGACAGCGGGTGTAAATGTGTCGGACAGGATAAGTAAAACTGCTCAAGTAAAATGTGTTAGAGTCTAACAGTCAGACAGCTTGTGTAAATGTGTAAGACATCTCGTGTAAATGTGTAAGACATCTCGTGTAAATGTGTTACAGTCTAATAGTTATACAGCTCGTGTAAATGTGTAAGAAATTTCGTATAAATGTGTTATAGTCTAATAGTTATACTGCTCGTGTAAATGTTACTGACTGCTCGCGTAAATGTGTAAGACAGCTCGTGTAAATGTGTAAGACAGGATGTGTAAATGCGTAAGACAGGGTGTGTAAATGTATAAGACAGATCGTGTGAATGTGTAAGACAGCTCGTGTAAATGTGTAAGACAGCTCGTGTAAATGTGTAAGACAGTATGTGTAACACAGGATTTGTAAATGTGTAAGTCAGGGTATTTAAATGTGTAAGACAGGATTTGTAAATGTGTAAGACATGATGTGTAAATGTGTAAGACATGGTGTGTAAATGTGTAAGGCAGGATGTGTAAATTTGTAAGATAGCGTGTGTAAATGTGTAAGATACGGTGTGTAAATGTGTAAGATACGGTGTGTAAATGTGTAAGACAGGGTGTGTAAATGTGTAAAATAGGATGTGTAACTATGTAAGACAGCAGTGTAAATGTGTAAGACTGTATGTGTAACGCAGGATGTGCGAATATGTAAGACAGGATATGTAACTTTGTAAGACAACATGTGTAAAAGTGTAATACTGGATGTGTAAGTGTGTAACAAAGGATGTGTACATGTGTAAGACAGGTTATGTAACTATGCAAGACATCACGTGTAAATGTGTAAGACAGTGTTTAATGTGTAACGTAGTATGTGTGAATATGCAAGACAGCTCGTGTAAATGTGTAAGACAGGATATGTAAATGTGTAAAACAGGGTATTTAAATGTGTAAGACATTATTTGTAAATGTGTAAGACAGGATGTGTAAATGTGTTAGACAGGGTATTTAAATGTGTAAGACAGGATTTGTAAATGTGTAAGACAGGATGTGTAAATGTGTAAGACAGGGTGTGTAAATGTGTAAGATAGTGTGTGTAAATGTGTAAGACAGGGTGTGTAAATGTATAAGACAGGGTGTGTAAATGTGTAAGATACGGTGTGTAAATGAGATAAGAGACTGGTCTTATTACCCCCTTTTCTGAAAAGAATAAGGGTGTATAGACATCAAAGGTAAAATCAAGCTGTATAAGTTTCTAGGTATGATGATATTGTATTATCCTAGATTCCTATGGGCTCCCTCTCAAGATCCTTCTTTTGATTATATTATTAGCTCTGCTAGGGGTATTAATTAAACTATTTACCAACAAGAACTGTAACTTAACTTAAATAATTTAAGTAAGTCTGCTGGTAAATATTTACAATTTATTTTTATAGGTTTTTCTTTTCTGTTTGAAAAGCTTTCAAGGAAATCAAATTTTAATTACACCATTTAAATAAATAAAACATTTGAAAATAGTTCAAAAGTATCAAAAGTCACGAAAGCTGTAGAAAGTTCTTCTCTCTTGGTTGAACTCACTCTGTTTGTAGAATAGGCCTATCTATATCTTACTAACATTTTTATTTCACTGTCATTGAATTTTAGGCTATCACTGGCTATATCTATGCCCAAACAATTGTCATCATTAAATGTGGTGTTACTGGGATACTCTGAACAGTAGCCATGTTTGGCCACTTATCTGTGGTATTGAAGCCGGTCACTCCTCTGACATGGAAGGAAAGGTCAAATGAAATTCCTCCAGGCAGTGGATACTGGGTGGCTGTCCCTATGAACAACAAGGGCGCTCGCACCACTAGTTCCTTTCAGTAGTGGCTGACTCTTTAAGGTGTACTTGTATGACAGGATATAACCTGAAACATATTTGATTAACCACTATATTCTCTATCAATATCCCTTTATTATAGATGTAGGGGATGTGAGACAGTTTTCACACAATGTGCAAGCAGACGCACAGGACACAATAGCAGTAATAACATAATCCAATTTACCGTGAATATATCTTACTTTAATTCCTTGGTCGTAGCTATCTGTCCATGATTCGCCTCCATAGATTTATTAGGTCGTGTGTAAAATACTAAGTGATATCTCAAACAATACAGTAAAGTAATTCTTTTAAACCTTTCCTATGTTCCTGATGTGTGGTCCATTCCTTCAAGAAATACTTCTTTAAATACTTTTCTAAAACTATAGACACATTTGTGTCACCATTCTCAGTTTATTTGAATATTCACAATCTTGGCTTTTGCCTCCAGGAATTTCCACAGTAGTTCAAAACACATCTACACACTTCCTAACGCACACTGTAATTAATCAATAGAAATACATATATTTATATACATATATATACATTCTTTCTTACCCTCAGGCACATACAGTCGAGCTGTTAATGGTTATAATAGTCTGCTCTCAGATATCGAAGGCAAAGGCACTCTTCATTAGCATTTTTACCGCTCGCTGTGATTTAAAAAAAAAACTATGGCCCCGATTTGCGTGATGCATGGTCTTTTATAGGTCACATCCGGCAACAGAGACGACAGTTGCCGAAATGTGCTTGAGTTCCCCAAAATGTATGCATAATTTTGTCTTGATGTGCAAATATGAAAAACTAAGATTTTAATTATCTTCCTTATTCCTGGAGCGATTTTATTCATCTAAGGCTTAAAATACGCCCTGAATGAATCTTCATCTATCTACATAATTGACTTTATATTACATTCTTTAGTTTTATTCTATGCGTAGTCTAAACAGCAAAACTTTGGACTTGCCTGATGTCCCGATGCATCTAACTCGAGATTTCTCCCTTACTATAGCATTCTCCTTGGAAATCTTTGCACAGACTTATAGATGAACATTCCTATGTGTGATTTCTTTACCTCTGCCATGCTGTACTTCGCTCATAAGTCTGTAATTAAATTCCACATCCCACGGGTTTGCACACATTTGAGACTCCATGCTGAATGCCTAATCGTTATTTGTAAACAACCGAATAAAGACGGCGTTTCATTGGTTCGGCTAGCCTATAGTATTTATAAAGTATGGCGTTCCGTTTGGATAAAGAATTGCTCAGAATGACTTGCTGTGAATCCGACTTCACGACAATGTGTAAGACAGGGTGTGTAAATGTGTAAGACAGGGTGTGTAAATGTGTAAGACAGGATGTGTAAATGTGCAGACAGGATGTGTAAATGTGTAAGACATGATGTGTAAATGTGAAAGACTGAATGTTTAAACGTGTAAGACAGTATGGGTAAAATGTGAGACAGGATTTGTAAATGTGTAAAACAGCTCGTTTAAATATGCAATTCAGTATACTAAATATGTATGACAGCTCTTGTAGACGCGATAGACAGCTCGTTAAATATGCAAGACAGTTGATGTTATTGGGTAAGACAGCACGTGTGAATTTGTAAGACAGCTCGTGTAAAAGTGTAAGACAGTTAGTGTAAATGTGTAAGACAGCAGGTGTAATTGTGAAGCAAGTATAAGTGTATAAATCTCAAATCGTATAAAGCTGTAAGACAGCTCATGTAAATGTGTAAGACAGCTCGTGTAGACGTGTATGACAGCACGTATAGATATTTAAGACAGCGGGTGTAGACGTATAAGACAGTGGATGGAGGCGAGTAAGACAGTGAATGGATACGTGTAAGACAGCGGGTGAAGACGTGTAAGACAGTGGATGGAGACGTGTAAGACAGCGGGAGAAGACGTGTAAGACAGCGGATGGAGACGTGTAAGAGCTCGTTTAGACGTGTAAGACAGTAGGTGTAGTCGTGTAAGACAGTAGGTGTAGACGTGTAAGACAGCGGGTGTAGACGTGTAAGACAGTAGGTATAGACGTGTAAGACAGCGGGTGGAGGCGTGTAAGATAGTGGATGGAGACGTGTAAGAGCTCGTGTAGACGTGTAAGACAGAGGTGTAGGCATATAAGACAGCGGGTGTAGACATGTAAGACAGTAGGTGTAGACGTGTAAGACAGTAGTTGTAGACGTGTAAGACAGTAGGTGTAGACATGTAAGACAGTAGGCGGAGACGTGAAAGACAGTAGGTGTAGACGTGTAAGACAGTAGTTGTAGACGTGTAAGACAGTAGGTGTAGACATGTAAGACAGTAGGTGGAGATGTGAAAGACAGTAGTTGTAGACGTGTAAGACAGTAGGTGTAGATGTGTAAGACAGCGGGTGTAGACGTGTAAGACATTAGGTGTAGACGTGTAAGACATTAGGTGTAGACATAAAAAACGATGGTGTAGAAATATTTACAAAACAAAAAGACTGAGAGAGGTGGCAGTGAGAGGCAGAGAGGAGGGCAAGACCAGGTTGAGAGACAAGCGATACAAAGAATATGAGAGAGGGTGGAGAAAGAGAGAGAGAGAGAGAGAGAGAGAGAGAGAGAGAGAGAGAGAGAGAGAGAGAGAGAGAGAGAGAACATGGTGATAAAAATTGCTGATGTTATCGATACAGGCCGTAATATTCATTTGTTCTGTTCACAGAGAGCCATATATTCGGATCATCCCGTTTGCCGGTTCACATGTGACAGTCACAGGTAATGAGATTACATTCAGAGCTAAGATCATTATCATATTCATTATTATATTCTCAACTATTTTCCGTTGATCACAAATATTAATTAAGAACTAGTAAAAAACCCGTCAAAATTGAAGGTTCTTAATTATAGCGTACTCTTTTTGTTATATTTCATAAGGGCGGCACCATTTCTACTTTGGTCATTTTATTACAGGTCACCGTCATCAGATCTTTGTAGTAAAAATTATATGGATGCCTTAAATATGTAGCCGTGGGGCAACCTTCCTAAATGACATGGAGAGAAGAGATATTGATCTAATGGGCAGGAAATTGACTACTTAACTAATAGTTCTTTTATGACAACATTTCTCGTAAATGTTCGTGTATCTTTTATCGTGTATGTTTTAAAATCTTGCCCTGATAGACTGTGTCCTGAATCTTTTTCTTCTTCTTTCTTCATCCTGAAAAGGACGTTGGTTGCGTTGTGTACGTCTACAGCGAAGCTGCGATATTTGTGCCTTTCGGCTGACACATCCGACTTCAGCACGGCATTTTTGAGACCGGGCTAGCCTTCCCTCCTCGATCCCTACTCACTCAGTCAGACTGCAGTGATGCTGCCTGTTTCCAGGACCACCAATTGGAGGTGGAGTAGGGTCTTGGTCAGCGTTGCCACTCAAGTTCTAGAGATAAACCCAGATGTTCTTCTTAAAAAAACCCAGAAATACCCAGATTATTTTATGCCTCAAATACACGGGATAGACAATGTTTACATAATCTTTTATGTTCATCTTTAGCACAAATAATTTCTTTCTTATATAAGAATAAGTGTTCTTAGGTCAGTTTCTTGCGCTGATTTCAAATTTGAAATCCGTTTGTCTCTATCACGTCGGGTTCTTAAGATATTTGTGAATAAATATATTTTTGGGAAACCGTTATTTGCTCCGTTTCATTTTTACTATATAACTTTTTAAAAATTAATAAAATGCAAAATAATTCTACTTTTTATACTGCTAAAAGATGCATGACATATGTTACGTTATATTTCAAATAGTTACTGTATTTTGAAATAATTCTGAGTGAAATATGGCTTCTAGAAATTGTAGAAATTCGGCTGATCTGTTCTGTTACGTGTGCGGATATTTTACCGATCGTGTTCACCAGAAAAACTTTACACCATTGCTAAAGAAAGCATATGAACTTTATTTCGATTCGAAAGTTGATGATGCAAATAAATCTTGGAAGCCAAATGCAGTTTGTTCGACTTGTGCAAATACATTGGCAGGTTGGTTACGAAAATCGCCGAAGCATAAGTCGATGCCTTTTGGAGTGCCAGTAATATGGCGTGAACCGACAAATCACGCTACTGATTGTTACTTCTGCTTGACAAATATCCATGGTTTCACTTTTAAAACTAGAAAGTCTGTGGTTTATCCAAATATTGAATCGGTTTCGAAACCAGTGCCTCATGATCCAATCACGTGTCCGATCCCAGTTCCACCAGAACAATATCCGTTGGACGTGAATGAACCATCAGAAAGTGATAGTTTACCTGCTTTAGAAACTAATTCTGACTCGGATTATATACCGGTGAATGATGGTGTTCACTTAATTAACCATTCAGAACTTTCAGATCTAATACGTGATCTCGCTCTCCCCAAAGGACAAGCAGAATTACTCGGTTCGCGACTCAAAGAATGGAATCTTTTAGCGCCCAATACTCCGATATCTAAATTTCGTCATAGACACAGAGAACTTGTTCAATACTTTGAGATGGATGATGACATTTGCTATTGCAAAGATGTAAAAGGTCTAATGGTGCACCTCGGTCATGAGCACATAGTCAACGAATGGCGACTTTTCATCGACTCTTCCAAGACTAGTCTAAAAGCCGTGTTATTGCATAATGGAAATTTATTTTCATCAATTCCAGTCGCCTACTCTGTTCATATGAAAGAAACTTATGACAATATGGCTATACTTTTGGCAAAAATAAAGTACAATGACTACCAATGGCGGATTTGTGGAGACCTAAAGGTCATTGCAATTCTCAAGGGCATGCAAACTGGGTATACTAAAGTTTGTTGCTTCCTATGTGAATGGGACAGCCGCAACAGACAGGAACATTATGCAAGAAAGGTGTGGCCTATCAGGGATCGTATGCAGCACGGGCATAAAAATGTAATACACGAGCCATTGGTTAACAAAGACAGCATCATTTTACCACCTTTACATATAAAGTTGGGGCTCATGAAGAATTTCGTAAAAGCGTTAGATAAAACGAGCAAAGCTTTCACTTATCTTCGAGAAAAGTTTCCGCAAATTAGCGATGCAAAGATGAGCGATGCAAAGATAAAGGAAGGTATCTTTGTAGGACCTCAGATTAGGAAAGTTATTGCAGACAAACAATTCGAGAACTTGTTACATGGTAGTGAACTTCGCGCATGGATGGCATTCAAATCGATCGTCGATAACTTTCTGGGAAATCACAAATCTGTCGACTATGTGCATATTGTTAAGCAGTGCATACATGCATACAGAATTATGGGCTGTAACATGTCCCTCAAAATCCATTTGCTCGATTCGCATCTTGACTTTTTCCCTGACAACCTTGGCGAAGTCAGCGATGAACATGGAGAACGATTCAATCAAGATATCGCCGTAATGGAGTCACGTTATCAAGGACGGTGGAGTGTGACCATGCTTGCCGATTATTGTTGGATGCTTCATCGCGATGTACCACATGCCATTCACCGATGAAAGTCGACTGCAAAGAAATTCAAGCCTACATAACTGTTATACTTCTTGTACAAATGATGTTGTAATACTGTATGCATTGTTAAAAAACTTCAATTGCGTATTTCTAGAGATTCCGACCTGATAGAGAAAAACGGTTTGCAGATTTAAAAACAGCGCATTAAAATTGACCAGAAAAACATAGAAATGTTAGAGAAAGAAAAAAAAAATTTTTTTTTTTGTTAGTCAGTGTAATCTGTGTGCTATCAATTTTTATGTATTTCTTCATTTTTATTATTTTTTTTATTACCAAAAATTCACAATTAAATAAAAATGATTTTAATAACACCCCAATATATGAACTCTTGAAAATGAGATATTTTAACAGTAATATACTTACATTACTTACATTAACAAAATGTTCCTCAAATCAAATATAAAATGTTAGTTGTAACTTGTTACTGTTGAAAAATGTCACTTGTCAGAGACTCGGCATCCATGTCGACAACTTCTCCTTCGTCAAGATCATATGCATGAATTTACAACGTGGAATCTTGATTGTGAAGTTCCAAAATCTTTGTATATCTCTGCCGACAACGTCCTTCACGCACATCTTTAACCACGCATTTACTAGGATTAAACTTATGACAAACTCCATCTTTGGCAATTGCTTGCTTGCTTGGCTAGTATTCGATTGGAAACTGTTTCACACTGTTCTGTAGGCTATACACCTGCTTGTTGGATTGTTTAGTTTTAACTAAGTTAACCTTCGAAAACACTCTTTCGACGCATGCCGAGCAGTGAGGTAGTGCCATAAGCGTGCACATGAGGTCAGCCAAAACATCAAATTTCTTCTGGTTATTAGCATCTGTTACTGTTTTACAGTCCAGCAAGAATGTGGGCGGATCTTCGTCCACTAGATGTCCAAGATCTTTTCGGTACGATGCCAGTTCTCGCCATTGATCAGACAGACGATCAAGGCTCTCTTCTGAAACAACTGTTTAAACTGCGCTGCTAAGATGGTAGGTGGTTGCTGGCAGCATTTGCACAAAGTGCAAATGAATGACAAACACAGCCGAGAACAAAGACATGTGGAATCTCTTTCTTCAGATGTGCCTGTAAACCACTTGCAGTCCCCATCAGTGGCACAGTTGTCTGCAGCAAAACCAATGAATTTACTAAGCGGGATTTCATGCGTGCTCAACAATTTCTTAACAGTTGTAAACATGCCAAGAACAGTCCCATCCTCTACCTCAATGAGGTCTAACAGTGAATCAATTACTTTTTTTTTGTTTTTGTGTCACAGAATCGCACAACGACTGCCAACATCTGGTTCGTAGAAATATCAGTACTCTCATCAACGAGTATAGAAAATTTCTGATTTCTGCAAATGTTTATAACTTCAAGCCGCTCAAAATGAACAATGCCGTACTGCATCATATAGGCAGCCTTGGTGCGATTCAGTGACATTTTTTGAGCAATTGGGCTGTCTGGAAATATCTGCTTACAACATTCAATCAAATGACCAGCTTGCGAAAATGGAGTATTATGTTCTGCCATGAAAGCCGACAACAGTATCTCCGCTTTAGCAATTTTATCTTGGAGACAGGGCTCTTTTGGTTTGATGAAAAATTTGTAATAGCTTTTTTTTCCCAACACAATGTATATGCAAGTTTGAGCTGATGTAAACGAGTCAAAAAACAACGTCATTGACGTGGTTAAAAACAAGAATTAAATTTAAGTGGAATAAAAAATATATAGCACATAATGTTTGACATTTAATTATAATATACATATAATGTATAATGTTCAGTGCCCATAATATACATACATTGTAAATGCCAATTGTCAAATATACCCAGATTAATGCACATTTTGAAAAAAATTACCCAGATACCTAGACGGAAGCCCAAAAACCCAGATCTAGTAAGAAATACCCAGCTGTGGCATCACTGGTCTTGGTCAGCTCTGGTTCGCTGACCCTGACGCAAGCAGTCTAGCTAAGGGTCATTAACTGCATTCCTCACTGTTGACGCGTCTTAGGTTGTGTCCTGAATCTATACTTTAAGATTGGTTGGCCATGAGCAAAGACGTGTTCTGGTAGGCTATACACCTGCATGATCAAACAATTGTCCCTGCGCTTTGTTGATTGTCATGGCAAAAGCCACAATCACAGGAGACTGACGACATCTCAAGATGAAAGGAAGAGCGGTATCGCTTGACTCTAACGCAGTGTTTCTCAACCTGTTTGTGTTCACGGCACACTTTTCAATTTTCTAAAAATTTGCGGCACACCTATCTGACCCTGCGCCTGAATAAAAAATTACAGTGATATATACTAAATTAAATCAAAAACTAATTTGTGGGTACTTTAGAATTAAGAAAACTCTCAGTCTGATTTCTTTCAATTGTTTACAATAATGTTGAAGTATATATTTTTGTTCAAACCAGTTAATAGCTCCTATTATTATTGAATGAATTCAAGCTGTAAGATCAGTTTTACAGTATATGATCATTATAAATACACTTCATGTGGGTAAATTTACAGAATGTGTGCGGGACAATTTGATAAGCGGGGCGGCACACTAGTGTGCAGCGGCACACCGCTTGAAAAACACTGCTCTATCGTGATGCTTTTCCTACTTGTCTACTAATTGTCCTTGACCCACTTTCATGTGTCAGGACTGAAGAACTCTCTTTCGTACTTCCACTGACAAAGACTTATTGCATAAAATTCATTGCATTTTATAGAATGCTGTTTTTGCCTCTTAATGCAAATGGCTTATTAGAAATGAATGTCATTGAAAACACAATATATACTAATTATAACCCATCAGAGGGTGAACGGATATTTCTCATCATCAAATTAAAAAAAACAAATATATATATATATATATATATATATATATATATATATATATATATATATATATATATATATATATATATATATATATATATATTTATATATATATATATATATACTGAAGCACATTAAAAACGCACCACCTGTATAATCCAGGAACAGAGTGTGAAATGTAAATATAAGTGTGTACAAGTTTACATATTTGGAATCTTTATTCATTTTCCTATGAATCCATGCTGGTCATTAATTTGTACATTTGATTGTTATGAAATTCATTGCATTCTGTGCAGGCAAGGGAGAAAACCAAAAATACAAAAAAAATGCATGTGCGTTATCCTGCTGGAGAAGCTGCAAGTCTGGATAAATTGTGAACGCAAGAGCAACCAGTGCATCCAGAACCTCATCTCGATATGTCACAGCCTTAACATTTCCACGGAAGACGTGAAGAGGCAAGCGATGGTGAAAACTGAATCCTCCCCAAATGTGAATACTGCCACCTCGAAATCGGTTGACACAGCAATCTGCAAAGCGCTCTTCACACCGTCACTAAATCCGCATACGTCCATCTGCAAAGGATATGTTGAATCTGTTCTCGTCTGTGAATAGAACAGCATTCAACTGCAGTCTAGTCCATCTGATATGTTGCTCTGCCCATTGCAGGCGCTGCTAACGATGTCTGTGAGTCAAGTTTGGCCCAACATAAGGTCGTCTTGCAGTAAGGCCTGTATCTCTGAGTCGTCGTATGACTGTCATTCGAGAGACTTGCCCATGTCTACCCACTATTGCTCTTGCTGTTTGACTTGCCGGGAGAGTCAATTCCTTAGGTGACTCAGCACAATATGACGATCTTGCGCAGGGGTAGTAACTCGTGGTTGGCCACTCCGAAGTCTATCCCGGGCACTGCCAGTGGTTCCGTAACGTTCATTGAGACGTACAATAGTGCTGTGGTGGCAATTCATCCTTCTGGCAATGGCCCGCGAGCTCATTCCGGTCTCCAACATACAAATGGCTCGTTGGCGGTCGTTTTCAGATAGTCGTGGCATTTCAAGCACATGTACTGGGTGTTTTGTCTCAACGGCCTTTTTATACCGAGTATACTGCCACAACGCGTACACATTTTCAGGGTCATAGCTGTTGAGAATCGTGTTGCACGTGTAACTTTCATCGTTTTCATGTAGTCTGTACACACACCCATGGGTTGAATCTTGCACTTTCCATTCCAGCAGCCATTCGCTCTCTACCGCATGGCAAACACGGGGAAAATCCATTCCCACACTTTTTTTTGCCAGCTTCTCGGCATCAGTATATATAATAGTGGTGCGTTTTTAATGTGCTTCAGTATATATATATATATATATATATATATATATATATATATATATATATATATCTATATATATATATATATATATATATATATATATATATATATATATATACATATATATTCTACGCAGTGCTGGATTAACCATTAAGCAAAATAAGCACGTGCTTAGATCACCAAGGGAAGGGGAGCACCACAGAATTTTCCCTCTACCTATCATGCCCTTAACTCTCCTCTTTCACTGCCATAGTCGTCTTTAGACGAATTTTTTTTAAATTTTCAATATCTGGCGTGTTCAATATCGGGCGTGTTCAATATCTGCCGTGTTCTTCTTCTTCTTGCGATCGCATCTTTGATGATTACACCGTCAGACGAGTTCTCATGATGAATTCGACTGTTGTTTGAAGTTCCTCTTTAACTCCATATAGCTTTGAGTTTAGTGTTGAGTCATTGGGCCAGTATATCTTTCTTAACTGGTCATACAGAGGACAGTCCTGTAGAACATGCTCAGCAGTTTGTTCGTTTAATCCATATGTGCACAGTGGTGAAGCAGACAATCGTAGCTTGTGCATGTGTTTATTCAGTTTGTTATGCCCTGTCCTGAGTCGAAAAATAGTTATCTGTCCCTGCCGGTCGAGAGTGTGATAGTCGTCTTTGGGTTGGTTCTGTTCTCTTCTGATAGTCTGGATAGCTCTCTTTTTCTCAAAGTATGTGACTTCATTATCTTCTTGTTCACATTCTCCTCCCTTTTTTGCAAGTTTATCTGCCTTTTCATTTCCGGGTACACCACAATGAGATGGTACCCACTGAAGTATGGTTCTCTTTTTGGCAGCTACCTTGTTTAGTTCATTTCTCAGATGCGGGAGTTTACCACCCTTGAGAGCTTGCAGGACAGACAGTGCATCTGTGAGGATGACTACCTGGTGGCAGTCAGAGTTGGTGTTATAAATCATATTTGCAGCTTGCTCTAGAGCTTGAACCTCAGCTGTATAGTTGGAACAGAATTTACCAGTGGGAATGTGCCTAGTCTCATAGTGGTTGTCAGGATATGAGATAAAGATACCGGCACCTCCATTCCTAACAGCATTAGTTGCTGATCCATCTGTATAGGCATGTATCCATGATTGATCGGGATAGCTTTCTTGGATCATACTCAATGTAGCAGTTCGTTTTTGCAGATCATTATACTCACATCCACTTGTGAGACCACTGACTGATGTATTAATTTGGAGGGCACTGCTGGCCTGCTCCCATGGTACAGGGTATAGGGTGGGCTTCAGTGGTGTTGTCTTCATGGATAGGTCTTCTTGATGCTGTCTTATAAGTCTTTTCCCCCGATGCACAAAGCTGCTACGCTTTAGACGTCCCAATGCCAGATCATCTAGTCTTGCCTTCATTGGGTGCATTTGCATACTGTTGTACTTTTCCATCTGGATCATGGTTTTTGTGTCTCTTCTATGGGACAATGTCTGTAATCCAGCAACCTTCTGCATCTCTGTTATTGGTGTAGTTTTCATGGCTCCTGTAATGAGCCTGAGAGCTTGATTTTGCACCTTGTCCAAAGACTGCAGATGTGAGTTAGCAGCTGATGACCATGCTGCTGAGCTAAACTCTAAGTGTGGTCTTATTACTCCATTATAAATCTTCTTTAGATTTCGTTCATTTGCTCCCCAGTTGGTACCTGCTAATTTTCTGAGTATGCCTAGTCGTCTTCGGGCCTTTCCTTCTGCATTTTCAATATGCTTATTCCATGTAAGCCTTTGGTCAAATGTCACCCCAAGATAGGTGGGGTAGCTTTCTTCCTTGATCACGGTTGTCCCTAGGTGTATGTTAGCTGATTTGTCCTTGGGGGCGAGGGAGAACAGTGTTGTGGAGGTTTTGTCTGTGTTTATTGTGATAAGCCATTTCTCTGCCCATGACACTAGCATGTCTGCTGCCTGCTGCATTCTATAATTTGCTGTGGTGACGTTTTCATCAGCGCACCAGAGTACTAGGTCATCTGCATATAAGGCAGCTTTAACTCCTGCAGGGAGATCTTTCACCAGGTCATTGATGTAAACAAGGAAGAGTGTTGGGGAAATTACTCCTCCTTGAGGTACCCCCTGATGGAGCAACACTTTTCTGCTCTGCAGACCGTCAAGAGTGACTCTAGTTCTCCTGTTATGCAAGTATGACTGCATCCATTTCATCATGTTGCCTTGGATTCCACTTCTCCTAAGTTTTGCAATGAGGCCATCTTTCCACACCTTGTCAAAGGCCTGCTTGAAGTCGACCCAGATCGTTAGGACCTTTTTCTTCACCTGGAAGGCATCTTCTATTGCTTGAGACAAGTAAGTAACTTGGTCTTCTATACTGTAGCATTCTCTAAATCCAGCTTGTTCCGGCACCAGGATCTGCTCAGACTCTAAATACCATTTCAATCTGTGGTTGACTATTCGCTCCATAGTCTTCCCAACACAGCTTGTGAGACTGATTGGCCGGTAACTTGCAGCCTCGGTCTTACATTTCCCTTTCTTTAGTATGGGTATTGTGATGGCTTCTCTCCATACTTGGGGTACCGTTCCTTTCAACCAGCTGTGGTTGAATATCTCAAGCAGTTTTGTCTTTGCTGCTGAGCTCAGATTTACTAGCATTTCGTTGCTGATTTTGTCTGGGCCGGGTGACTTTTGAAACTTAAGCTTGGAAATAGCCTTCTGTAGTTCTCCTAGTGTGATGGGTTCCCTCATTGGGGCAGGAGTATCTGTTTGTCCCATGGTTGCCAGTATTTCTTTTCTTATCTCTCTCTGATGATCTATGTTAATGGGTAAGTTGCTTTCTGAACTGTATCTTCTAGCAAACAAGTCTGCAGCTTGTTTTCCTCTGAAAAGTTTGCCACCTTCATCCAATGTGATAGTCTGCCTAGGTGAGGAACGCTCTTCATTTAGAGACTTGACTAATCTCCAAAGTTTCCTGCCGTCTTTCTCAAGGTTCAGCGATGCCGTTTTAGTTCTCCAGCTTTTCCGTTTTTCTTCTAGCTTTGTTCTCTGAAACTCTGCTACAGCCTTTTTCCATTTGTTGTGAGTTTCAAGTGAAGGCTGAGACTCTGCGTCCTTTCTAGCCCTGTCCATAGCTTCCTGACGTTCTTGGAGTGTGCTGGACCAGTATGGTATGTAGTTACGCCGGCATCCTTTGGGAATGGTTTCTTTTGCAGCTTGTAGTATGCATCTGTTGAAGTCTTTAACCACTTCATTAATGTCTCTGTTCTGTACCTTGAGGGTAGACAGCAGCGTGTTCACCTGATGCCTGAATAAACCCCAGTTGGCTTTTTTGTAGTTCCATCTTGTAATGGCTGGGCCTGTACTGAGAGTTGCACTCTGGACAGTAAGAAAGATTGGGCGATGGTCGCTTCCCCCTAGTTGGTCTCCTACTTCTCTACTAATAGATCCAGCTATATCTGGTGTGGAGAAGGCAAGATCTGGTGTTGAAGTTGTGTGCCATCCTCTGGAGTAGAAGGTAGGAGTATCTGTGGCATTTCTTTTCTGTCAGATCTGAAGCATTGATATCCCCTTATTTTAAAGGTTTGATCTGCTTTCAAGTGAGTCTCTTGGATACAGCAAACACTGACTTGCTTCTCATATAAGATGTTTTCCAGCTCTGTCTTTTTGCTGTATCCAGCCTGCTTGCTGTTCACTCCCTCTGCATTCCAGTGCATCATGACAAGTGGCACTCTGGGTTTCTCTTTTTCTGTTTTGTTTTGGTCAGTAGTTCTCCTCCGCCGTCTGCTGACTCCACAAGACGGTCTAGAGGGTCCTCCAGTAGCTGAGGGTGGGCTCTGTCGAGGCTCAGAGCCCGGCACTGCACCTGCCTGGTGGAGCTCCACAGGGCGAGCACCAGTACGAGATTTATTTGACGGTGTACTCTCCATAGAAAAAAAAAGCGAGTTGCGTGATACTGTGGTTTCCGGTGCGCCTTCTGGCCCAGTATCTATGACTTTAGCACCTGTTCAATGGGAGAGTGGGCTCATCCCTAAATCTGTTTATGTTCCCAGTAGTAGACTATTCGCAAGCAGCCTGGGGGTGTCACTGCTCTGCGCGGACCTTGTTTACCGAGGCGGCGTCCGAGCTCGTATGGTGAAAATATGGTTGCGTTATCTTCAAAATAGCCCTGTCTTTCCCATGGCTTTTCTGCCATCCTGCAACTTTGAGTTAGGGAGTTCTGAGCTCCAGTCTCTTTCCCAGGCATTTTCTCCTGGCCTGGCACGCATACAGAGGACCCCACTTCTGGTTCTAAGTTAGCAGTTGGGGATAGGTGGGGTAGCACACTGTGCATTCCCCGTCATCCAGGGGGCTCTCCAACTATGCAGAGCTTGCACAATGCTGTGCTCTGGTTCTGGGCTCTCCCAAGGAATCCTCACGTCCTGCACAGAGCCACTTCCAGATACCCACCACCTGCCAACCCTCCATTGTAGAAATCTCCTGCATGCGGCCATCCAGTCAAGAGCCAGTATTAAGTCTGGTGCCCAAGTGATCCCCCCAAGCTCAGTGTGCAATGCTAGGTTCTCATCATGCTGCAACACAGGGGGGATTGTGATGCTCAGCCATCTCTCTCAACTCTGCACCGATAAGTGGCATCGGGGACTTAACTGTGCCTCAGTACTGGGAGGCCCCGTTTCCGGGTACACCACACACAGCCAATTGAGGCAACGGTCGCCGTGGGCGTGTCTTCAGTGGGGAAGTTGTGGAGTCTTCCTGTCCATGTTCTTGCACATCCTAACACTGCCCGCAAGACATCGGAGGTTTGGAGAGTGGCCTTCTCTGCTTTTTTGAGCCGGGGTGGGCTCCCCGGGCAAGTCTCGATGGGGATCGGGACGTGTCCACGCGCCAGTGGGCCCAGCATCGGCCGCATCTGATGGAGGACTTGCTCTGCCAGGTTTGATGTGGATTTCCTATCGCCCCGGGTAGAAGCCAGAAGTGTACTGTGCCAGCTCTGGGGGAGATAAAGGGGGTGTTTCTGCGTCTCCTTGTGATACGTAGCCATGGTAGGGCTCACAGTGCTCTTTCCCTGCCACCAAATTGCCTGCTGGTTACGCCGAGTTCTCCGAGGCTCTAGGCATGTGACCAAGAGTTGAAGGCAATAGGATCGTCAAGTCCTGAGTCTCTGTGCCTGTACGATGGGTTCCGATCTTCAGGGAGCAGTCCACGCTCGTTCCCACTTCCAAGACTTGTTCAGTATCCATCTGGCTCCTTCCCACCCACAGAGGGCGTGTACGGTGTAGTGCACCGGTTTTATTATCGAGGTTTGCTCCTCTAGATCCGTTGTGTTTAGCCTGAGGATTCGCACCCTCAGTTACCAGGACTACCTCGAGGAGGGTGTGGCTCTTCACCACGCACAACGATCTTGGGGTATGAGAGGTTTTGCTAGGCCAAGAGACTAACACCGCAATGGTCGCTCCTTTCATGAACAAGAATTCACTAGGCCTAGGGTGAAGCAAGGGGGGAAACCCACTACCCACAACACCAGCACATCATACCCCCTGTCTGTAAAGACTTTGCCCCTGCCGTGTTCAATATCTGCCGTGTTCAATATCTGCCGTGTTCAATATCGAGCGTGTTCAATATCTGCCGTGTTCAATATCTGCCGTTGTGACCGCATGGCCTACTACGCTAGCATTATCCCTGCTACTACACTAGCATTTATAAGTGCTATAATGATACATATAGGAATGACAGACGTTAAAAGCAGATACGGCGTTTTCACACAAAACGCAGTATCATAAAAAGTTCAGTTAGCAGTCATGGCTCTGAGAGGGCAAATGTAGGGCAGTCCCAGAAAATAATAATGAATGGGTGTTATGCGCGGAAAGTGTGAAGTGAGAGTTGTGATCTTGGTATTTTTCTTTTGTGCCTGTAGCACTTGAGCAACAACAAACTTAGAAAGGATTAGCTCTGATTGAAAATAAAATCAATATAACTACTTGCGCATTTAACTGACACGGGCACACCGTGTTCAATATCTGCCGTGTTCAATACCTGCCATGTTCAATATCGACTTTAATCTGAATTGTTAAAAAAACAAAAAAACGGTTTCTTTGGTATGGTGAGTGATTGAAAGTGTCAGACATAGACCTAGAGTTCAGTATGTTTGCCTGCCTTACCAACGTTTTTCTGCATGAATTTCAGTGGTGTCTGGCCAGGAAGAAAATTGAATTTTCAGTCTAATGTCTTGTCAGTTAAGCAATGGAAACGCCAGGGGAGGGGGGGGGGGGGGAATTTAAGCGTCGTGCAGCTTGTGCAAAGGCTAAAAGTGCACGACTTTTATATAATTTTTAGAGTGCATGAAAAAATATTGTGGGACAGGACACGACAGGACATGACATTCTTAGAGAACTATATAATGTAATTATTATGTGTCCTATCGCTTCTCGGCCTTTTCGGCCTTTCGGCTAAGATCAAAGTGTCTTAGCCAGGTCCGAAATCACACATATTTTACACATTTTACTCAATAAAGTCAATAGACCTCACTTTGAGCACCAGAAGGGGTATTTTTTTTTTTTAAAGTGTCCTATTTTTATTTTGCCCGTGTGTTACCGTGGACCGAAGAGGGAGCAAAGAATTGTAACACAGCAATCTACCACGCACTTCGTAAGAGGCGACTAAGGATGGTTGGGTATATGGCCGGTTGCCTCGTCCTGTAAAAAACATTATTCATAAAACCACAAAAGCTTCAAACTCTTATTTTTATTTTCACTGTAGGAAACACGTCTACAACCATGATGGAAAATATGCGGATACAATCGGCATTCATAGAGTGACAGAATGGGCGTGGTTTGACAGACTGGTTATTGAAAGTTGTTAAGTGAGTCAAAACATTCGGTGTGTAGCAGACGGCTTTCCTAACTTACGCCGTCTGTTGAATGTCTTTCTCTTTCTTTATCCTTCTAATCTTTGTCTCCAGTGGCATTTTCCATGTATTTTTTTTTTCTTTTTAGGTCTTACCCTATTTCTCTCACCCTGGGCATTCCAGAAGAAAGATTTCCTTGTAATGACACGGCTGGTTTCATGAATGTGTTACCGTTAATATGGCACCATAAAGTCTTTCGTGTTACCGTTGGGGCATATATTGGGATTTATATTATAAGGCATACATGTTCATTCTTTTTGTTTGTTTGTTGTATCACTCAAGTCAAGATACTGGTAGACTACCAGAGATAGTTATTCTTGATGACAATTGTACCCAGGTTCGTTCCAAACGTCCTCTGTGGTGTTTAATGTTTTATGACAATTAATAGCATACTCAATATCCAATATTTAGTGCAAAATCCTCAACAAGAGGTAGTCAAGAAAGTCTTCATGGATCCAGGAAAACAATTTATTATCTTGAACATAAAGTACAAAACAAAGTCATTTGCGTACCATTACAATTTGTCATGAAAAGTGGTGTCTTGATATATATTTATTCTTCTTCCTTGTATTTTTATCCAATTTGGGGTAAATATTTTACTCAGTTCATTTTGCTGATGACTTGGCTCTTCTGTCCCATAACCGTAATCAGATGCAGGACAAAAAGCAGTTGGATGATCTGGATTTTGCTGATGACTTGGCTCTTCTGTCCCATAACCGTAATCAGATGCAGGACAAATTGAAAACACTCGATGAGAGGTCACAGCAATTGGGTCTGAAAATACACAGGGAAAAGACAAAAATAATGAGAATAAATGCAGGTAATGATAACAGGGTTGAACTTGAAGAAACACCAATACAAAATGTAGAATCATACACATATCTTGGCAGCAATATAGACAAAGTTGGAGGGACAGACAGCGATATCAAAATAAGAATAGAAAAGGCAAGAGGAGCTTTCATTACATTGGGAAATACCGGTATATGGAGATCAAGAGAAATCGGGAGCCGCGCTAGCGTAGTGGTTACAACACCGCTCTGGCGACCGGGTGATACAGGATCAAACCCGGGCGACGGCATTTGAGGATTTTTCGTCGACCGGGATTTGGACTGGATTAACTCGAGACCTGGCGAGGACATTTGAAGGAGTGTCGTCGACCAGGGACTGGCGGCTCCTGAGCCGACCCAGCTGCAATGGGTACCTCCGAAATCGGCGAGTATTTGCCTGAATGGCGAGGGACACCTGTCTCTGTACAAGAAATAAAGGGATACTCCCGTAAAATCAATGTCAGGTTAGACATAAAATAATAACCTGAGATTTCGCCTCGAGTATTAGCGGGCGAACGCAAAAAAAAAAAAAAAAAAAAAAATCGGATCCAACACGAAAATAAGAATCTTCAACTCACATGTGAAGTCAATGCTAATGTATGGCTCTGAGACATGGAGAACAACAAAGACAACAACCAAAAAGCTACAGACTTTCATAAATGGGTGCTTGCGTAGAATAGAGGGATTAAAATGGTATGACAAGGTTACCAACGTGGAACTGATGACAAGAACTAGACAAGTGCCAGTGGAACAAGAGATGAGAAGAAGACGATGGCAATGGATAGGACACACACTGAGGAAACCTGCTGATAGCATTACAAGGCAGTCCTTGTTCTGAAACCCCCAGGGCAAGAGAGGCAGAGGTAGATCAAGAAGCACATGGAGAAGAGAGCTGGAAACAGAGGTGAAAATGATGAGGAGAACGTGGAAAGAACTTGAGATGATGGCACGTGACAGGAGGACTTGGCATGTGCTTGTTGAAGGCCTATGCTCCTTTGGGAGTGGAGAGTTATGATATGATGATGATTTTACTCAGTTCCTTTTCATTATGCTTCTCAGGTTTATCCAACTTAGGAGTAACTGATAGTTGAGCCTCTACCTCTTTTATAACTTGAGCTAATTTGTCATTACAGAGCTCAGTTTCATTTCTTATAGGTTCAGCTCATTCTCCTAACATTTAGACATTTCTGACCTAACTAGGTTTTATTCTAAAAATTTATAAAATGTCACTTGAAGCTTTTACTTACGTGAAAAATGAATTCACAGCTATGTAAATAAATTATCTGCTTCACACGGAGTTGATATCTTGATAACTTCAAGACCAGAAGTTAGATGGCCAAGGACTACGTCCGTTCAAACTGGCTTCTCTGGATCAACTGACTTCTGATATGCGAAATCTGCTATCTCAGAGTGGTGGGCGATTTTACCACCTTTTGGTTGGTTAGTCTAATAATTTTTTATTTATTTCATTGGGTGTCATATGCTTACCGATGGCGGGTCTCGGCTATTCCGATTTTCGTCATCGGTTGCTAAACAACTCCCGCCAAAGATAGCGTTGAGTCGCTATTTAACCTAGTTTCGACTAGCTTCAGTCTCCATCTGATACTAGCGTAACTCGAGTCATTATTTCAATAAAACATCGTAACTGCTCTTCGTAGTCTAACTGATTACTATTAGCACGAATGATGCTATGGTATCAGTAGTAGGCCACCCGGTGACATAGATCCCGGGGCCACACAAATGTATCCTGTAAGGAGACATTTGCGATCTATCAAAAACATATACCCAAATCCCTAAAATTTACTTTTCGAAAAAAATTGTAGATCGAGGACCCTAGTAGGTGTATTTGTCCAAGTACATGCTATCATTCCAAAAAAAATTTCTATGTTATAACCATCTAGTAGAGGCTCCTATAAATTGTTTCATGACAATGTCTATAACATCAAAAATTCACAAATGTGGGGCGTTAACAACAATGTTACCAAATATTTTATGACAATGTCCATAACATCAAAAATTCTCAAATTTTAGTACAATTTGACTCAAATTGAACTTAACTCTGGCATCTTAGTGCCAATACTGAACTCAAAACTCAATAGGGTTCAATGAACCTCAAACCAAAACGGGCTGATCACCCGTTTGCCAGTCACTTCGATTACGGAAACAACAGCAAATGGATTGATTTGCCGTTGCCCTAAAGACGCCACTAGGCGTGATGGGAAACAATGGCAAAGAAAACCTATCTGCTGTTGCCCTAAGACGCCACTAGGCGTAATGGCCACTGACTGCTTTGACGGTCTGTGGCTAAGGACGGAAGAAGAAGAAAAACCTCAAACATTATGACGAGTTATTATACATAAATACTATGCGACATCTCTTCTGTCACTGAGGTCAGTGGTTTGTCAGAAGACATGGTATGTCTTAAAACGTCTAGTGCCATTAACAGCTCATTGTCAGGCGTAAAGACGTACAGGGTAATTCCATCTTTTGTAATAAATTGTTGTTACCTAAATTTGACTTTCACAAAATATGAAGCTATCCGTCAACAATGTAACACTGTTCCACCAAAACAAGTGAATGGTAATGTATGTGGAGAAGAATGTCCGTCAGTGATTTGTGCTCGACCGATGATGGTCTTGGATAATAATTTAAGTGCTGTATCAGTACAAATGCGTTTCAACTTAAACACAACAATGTTATTCCTGGGTGTATTACATCATAACAATTTTGTATCGCACTCCGCGAAATATTCTTGTCTGTCCCAACATTATGAGCTCTGTATGGGCATCGCTACTGTGCAATGCAGTGTTACTGCGATGAGTATGTTCTACTACAGGCATGTCAACGTGGCGTGAGTGGGGGGTACAAGAAGGTAGGTAATGTGATGGGAATGGAGAGGGGGGTAAATGTAGTCATGGGGATGTTCTCAGTAAAACTTTTCTGGGTGATTTCAGGAGGCCTCATCTGGTTTTCACCATCAGGAGTAGTGTTATCAGTACTGTTTCTTACAAAGTATTCGTCTATAAACTTTGTACTTATATATCAGACAAATCAGTATGAGGATAATAACAATGCTAATAAATATTGCCAAACCATACAATCTCGTTTGTCTTATCATGGTGGCTGGTGTGTGAATGGTATCTAGTTCATTTATCAAGGAGGGCATACCAATGGTGTCTAATGGGTGTAGTGCTGGAGGAAGGACAAATGTGGTCTCTGGATGGAGGAAGGCAAGAAGAGGCTTCCAGACAATTGAGGAAGAGTGATTGAAGGCTATCGATGCATTCTCTGAAGGTATGTCATTACGTAAGACTGAAGAGGCCTGGAAGGGCGCATCAAGGCTAAAAGAATTATCGGTAACGGAACAAGTGGGAGGAAGTCTGAGTAGATGAAAGGGAGGTTTGAGCGGGATTGAAGAGTAAATGGAAGTATTATTTTGGAGGCACCTTGTGGAGAGGGTGATAGGTTTGAAAAACGTAAAAAGCCATGAGTGGAGACTCATTCGATAAATTATGGGGGACATGTGTGTGAAAGTAACAGTTCTTGTACTTAACATTTGTGTTTTCTCAACATCATTTTCAAACAATGCAATTATACATGAGCGATGCGTACGTGCATCATAAAATGGGCGATCTAGTGCACAAAATAAAAGTGGCATATCAATACATTTCTCAAAGTTGTCTTTCGATACAATAGCAAAGTATGTTCGTGTCTTGTTGATAGCGAGTGCATGGGTTTGAGAATCGTATGTTGCTGATGTGTGCTTCTCAGCATCAGTCGTAGAAGATATGTGTAAAGGAAAAGGTGTGGGGATAGAGTGAACGCGATATAAATCGTACACGTCATCAACAATGATGAGGGGAATACGAACTAAGATAACTAGATCGGTATGCGTCAGGATAGCATCCACTATGAGAGATTCGTAGTAAGAGAAAAGGTTCTGTGGAGGAATATCTGGTGGTCGAAGAGTAGGGGGAAGTAAAACGGAGAGTTTGTCAAAGATGGATTGCAGGTCCGAGGGTGTGAGAAGTGAGGGTGGTAATCTGTGGATCTTTAACATGTCTTTGTGTGACTCAAGGGAAGTGAGAGTATTCGTAGCATGTGTAAGCAAATCAGTGGCCTTGTGTAAAAAATTCTACAATGTGAGATATGTGGAGAGAAATGTATCAATTGCATAAGTCTGGTTTACCAGGCTGGCTACAGCAATTTCAGTATAATTCGTTAAATATATCATCACTTATCTCAAGTCGTTTATTCTAATCCTATTCGATGCGATAGCATTTTGTGTGCTATTAACAATAGTTAGGCTTTTGCCAATGACGTGTTTTATCTTCTCTTGATTTGTAGATATGTCTTGTATGGCATGTTGTAAGTCGCCATAATTAGAGCCAGTAACAGTACCAAAGAGGTACTCTAGCGCATCTCCTATAAAAGGAAGTATGGATCGCCTAGTGCGATTGGCTTGTATAATTTTCTGAAATCGTATCATGAGATCTGTAAGGGTTCTCCTAAGCATGTGCACTTCAAATCTGGTAGCGATGAATAAATCTAAGCAATTAATATTTTGAGAGGACCTGAAATCATTCATAAGTCTAATGACATAATGTTCTAAATCAGTGCTCTTCAACCTGGGCGGTACCACCCACTAGCGGGCGATTTAAGCTGTCAGGTGGACGGCAGAATAATTACATGCTGTATTAAAAACATCCAAGATATACTAACTCAAATTTGTGAGAGAATGTTTGTGAAAAGAAAAAGTTACTATCATTTCAGAGAAGTATATCTAGTGGAATCAGGCTTTAGTGCTGTCAATCATACTGTCACCAAACAGAGAAACTGTCTGAAAATCACTGAAAGAGAATACCTTTGCTTGTTCCTTTACGAAAATCGAACCAGATATCCAACATTTAGTTTCTCAGCATCAGGCTCAAGGATCTCATTAAATTAAAGGTGATTTCTATTAATTTTATTGTTTTATGTAGGGTATGTAACTTTTTTGTTCAATTTAAATATTGTGGTGGGTTTTGATGTTATTAAGTGTTGTTGCTATGTTTAATTAGTGTACTGAATGAGGTCAGCTGTGAAGGTCCCTGAGGATAACAGTTTATGTGAATTTACAGAGTACCTTGCTGCTACCACCCTACGACCTCAATCAGACTTATTATTGACTAGTATGTCTGATAGCTACGTCTACTGTCTAGGGTAATGAAAATGTGGTGTGCTGGTAATTAAGTACACAAACACACACACAAACACTAATATTAATCTCTATGATTAAGTCAACTGACACTGTGGTTAAAATTTAGTAATTTACAATTTTTTTCCAAATTTATTTTGTCCTGAACCTAGTTTTCTTCTGGTCATGACTTTCAACTCAATATGAATTAATTTCAATAGAATTACATATAATCAAGTAAACACATGAAAGACCTGTACATATACATAATTTAAATTTGCTAATAATGGTACTAAAACTAAAGTCTTTATTAACTAGTGCTTGATGTCGGGTCAGGGTTTTTTCATCATACCCAGTCCTTTATTTAACAGTGTTCATTTGCTCTTAACAGGATTGATGGTGGAAAAGTTTATTAGTTACACAATGGAGTTTATATTATTTAGTACTCGTTGATGAATCTCAGCAGGCCAGGTCTTTAACACTTATCTGGCCTGTGACGATTGAAGATAGTTGTTCCTTAGGCCCACTCCTCACATACGCTGAGGTAGTATGGTAGGCATCTTGTTTCATACAGTGTTGTACTCTTCAGAATATCTGGCACTAGCACAGTGCCAGACAAAGAAACTCACAATTCAAAAGAAAACACACAGGTACGTTGAAATAGCACAAACTCAGCTGAGCTGCTGGCTGGACTATGGCGTCCGTATTCCTTATATTATTTATTTATATTCAGTGGACGTCACACTTCACAGCATCAACGATCTGCTTCTATGGACAGTCTTAAACAAAATGGCAACGAGCCGTCCAATTTTCTAATAATCTTAAATGTGTTGACCAATCAGATAGGAAAGCCAAGCTTTTTAAATTCAAAATTTTACACTAAGGTCCAAATTTGGTCCAATGTGTAGTGTATTTCTGTCGGTCGGTCTGTCCGAACTTGGCATTCCCCAAAAATGGACTTGGTTTTGGCCCAACACTAAAAAAAACCCACAATATTCAGTTTGAGCTATCCCATAATTTCTGACCCATGTCTACCCCTTTTCATACAGAACACATGACCCTTTTCCTGCTTTTACTCAAGGACGCGTCAAAATGTAACCGCTAGTAACTGCAAAACGAACATCTGTCTGCTAGTCTGCACCGAACAAATCAGTCTTTTGTCAATAACTTCCGAGTTATCTGTCCGTCCTTTTATTTGAAAGCATATTATTTATCAGGAAAAGATTAGCTATTAAACTAGCTAACTTTTGTGATTCTAAACCTATTAATAAGGAATTCCATATTTTTTTCCATGTTAGTCTTGAAATCTATAATCTACCACTCGTTCACTTCTTTTTACCGCTATTTTCAAACTAATTACGAGAATCGTCCGTATTACGTTTAAAATTACGTCATTCTCAATAAGAGCTAAGCCTGTTTTCGTGACCCAATTGACGAACATTTTTTAACTTTCGTCGTATTTCAAACAACTAACTACAAGTTCGCGCGTATGCTAGGCTTAGATTCAAACCCCGTTTGCAGACGGCATCATTTTTCTCTTCCCTCCTTTTCTTACCCCGTCTGAACGAATAGGCCTTTCGTGTCCCCATGTTATAAATAGTTTTTTTCAATGACACTAGAAAACGATGGTACGGTCTACCAAAATCAACGCGCTTGTGGCGTGGGCGAAGAAGCAGCAGCGTATCATAACTATATTTTATCCCTACATTTTATTTTAACTTTTATATTTATAATGGATGATTGTATCGCTGTATCAATGTATTCCATCACAAATATTAGTGGGCGGTAACGAAATTTTACCCTCACGAAAGTTACAAAAGTGGGCGCTAAGTATTAAAATGTTGAAGAGCACTGTTCTAAATCCTGGAAAGTTTGTGTAAGTTCATTCAGTTCAATTCTTACTGGATTAAATGAGGAAATAATTGCAGTGTCCATGAGAACTAAGAATCACTGATTTCTTTAAAATGTTCAAAATCTGTGGCATCACGACAGATAATTCTGTTTTCGGTTATAGGTTTTACTGGTGTAACACTGACATCTATCGCGGATAATACTACCATGGGCAGTAGTATGATGATGAAAAGGAGGGCTGACATCTTCGTGTAAAAAAAAAGAAACCATTCGGCCTAAAAATAAAGCTGGTGAAGCCATTCGGCCTAAAAATAAAGCTATTGAATACTAGTGGTGGTTGTAGTAATGAATCTGCGCTCTAAAGGAGTTTGGCGAGTTCTAACAGCGCTATCTCACGTTTGGATAGGCGACTGTCGAACGTTGTCGTTGGCGTTGAAAGCGTTGTGTTTATCGTCGCTCGACATGAAGTTGGTAACGATGGTGTGGGAGTTAATTGTTGAAGAGTCGATTTGTTTCTCTGTGCAGGTCGATGTTTGGCGATTGACCGAATGTCAATGAAGGGTTCATCTGCCATGTTGTCCTGATTATCGGGCGGGCTGAGTGTGTCTATGTTGGATTCTGCACTTATCGGTGACCTAGGAGCATTATCGATGATTTCAGTAAGGGTGTGCGTGGATAATTCCGCATCTGTATTTAGAGACGGCGTGGTATGTTGTTCAGCATCTGAAGTAATTGGGGTTTGATTTACTCTTTGATCTCGGATTCGCTGAAGAGGAATGTCGTCGTCACTGCTCCATTCTTCGTCTGATTGATGTGAGCTTGTGGTTGGGACCTCTGATCTGTAATATGTTTGATTTGTTATCACCTGCTGTGGGGTTTCATCCTTATGCGAATCTAAATTGGGTGTGTTAGATTCTTCGTTCCGTAATCTTGCATCCCTATATTGAAGTCTTTCCCTTAATTCTGCAAGTGGGATGTCGTCCTCGTTGGATGAGTTATCTTTGAACTGACGCAGTCGGTTTACAGCATCATTCGACGGAGTGTGGGTCGTAACTGGTTGTTCATCGTCTGTATCAAATTCATCAGAGGTAGTGTTTGATAATGAGCTGGACGGTTGATAGTGGAGAGTTGCTGTTCTCGTCGGTCTATCTGTGGCGAGTTTTGTCCTTGCTATGGGGCGATGATTATCTCTCTTAAATTGTGTAACGTGCGCCATTGTGGTTAAATTTTTCTCCTCGTTCCACAAAATATAATTGGTTGGGGTGGTCTTCTCAAGGATCTTGTAACCGTCCGTCCAACGTGTATCGAACTTCGAGTTTCGTACATGTTTTTGTAATATACGGGTCCTCCAACGTGAAATTCTTCATGAGTGGCTTTCTTGTCGTGCGTTCGCTGCATTTTCTTAAATGCGGTGTGCAATTTTATGTGCCTTGAACTTTTCTCGGATAATGATTTCAATGGGGTCTTCGCCTGAGTATTTCCGTTGTGGCTGTAATAAATTGTCAAGCGGAAATATCGGTCCTCTGTCGTAAAGCATATAAAATGGGGATAGTCCGGTTGTATCATTAGTATTAACCCGTATCGCTGCAAGTGCTTGATTGGGGTATACATCCTAGTACTGTGTGTTATCTTGCATGTACTTCGCTAGGACGTCATGCATGGTCGATTGCATGCGCTCGTTTCGGCCATTGGAGTTGGGTCTGTAGAAGCTAGTAGTGGTGTGTTTTATGTGGAATTTCTTTAACATGGCCTTAAAAGGGTTCCCGACGAATTGTTTTCCATTGTCGGAAATTATTCTTTTTGGGCATCCATTCCTTGGAATGAACTCTTGTAGGAAAATTTCTGTAACTGTGGAAGATGTTATATCTTTAAGTGGGTATGATTCCGGCCAAACGGTTTTCATCTTTTTCAGTGGAAGTTTCAGGGTCCTTGTTATGAGTGGTTTTCTGTAGTGCGTCATCTGGGTATGGAGTTCTTGAGAGGAGGTCTGCACAGGTGTTAGACTTTCCTGCAATATATCCTATCGTCGTGTCGTAGGACTGTAAATTCATAGATTATACTTGAAGTTTCTTTGGTTGCTCCTGTGTTTTTGTGAGCCAATTTAACAACGGCTGATGATCCGTTCTGATAATCAACTTTGTTCCTCGCACATAAAAGTCCAACTTTTGTATGGAATAATGAATTGCATAGGCCTCACGTTCGGTGATTGTCCAACGTTTCTGGGTTTAACTGAGTGCATGGGATATAAATGCTATAGGTCTTTCATTTAGGATATTAGGAAGGATTGGTTGCTCGTCATCTGTGGTGGGCTGTACCAGATAGGCTCCAATAGCTGTGTCGGATGCGTCTGTGTATAAAATCATGGGACGGGAGGTGTCTGGGTGGGCTAGTAACGGTATGGTTGTGAGTGCTGACTTCAGGTATTAAAAGGATCTTTGATAGTCATCTGACAATTTAAAACGGGCATATTTCTTCGTTAAGGAGATCAGGGACTCAGCTATTTTGGAAAAATTGAGGATACTTCGTCTATAGTATCCACAACAGCCCAAGAAACCTCTTATTTGTCGTACGGTTCTGGGACTGGGCATCTCTCGGATAGCTTTTACTTTGTCCTCGTCGGGTCTGATGCCTGCTTCATTAATAACAAACCCGAGGTACTCGTCTCTGTCTTTAAGAAGTCACATTTACTTAGTTTCAGTTTGATCCTGTGTTGTCTCAGTCGAACAAACACATTCTCTACACGCTGTAAATGTTCTTCGATCGATCCGCCAGTGTGAATGAGTATATCATCGATATAAGCCAGTACATACTTTTGTACGAGGGGCGTTCAGAAAGTAATGCACCACATCGTTTTTCTCAACTAATAATGAAGATAGAAGCATGAAATTTTGCACACTTAAAATATGGCATGTGCCAATTGTGTGCACCAAATTGCACTGCAACCAACCAAATAACACGGCTGCCTTAAACCGTTGAAATGGAGCGTGTTAGCAACTTGCGTTATAAACAGCGAATTGTGATAGAATTTCTCGTTGCAGAGAAGGAAACTGTTGTGAATATTGTAGTGGTGTTTGATGGTATTGTATGATGGTGTTATTACTAAATGTAAATTGTATGAGGCCAGCTGTGAAGGCTCCTGAGATAAAATGTAGTGGTGAATTGTCAGAAGGCTTTTCTTGCTACCACTACGACCTCACACTTAATTTTTTTTAATGAATGTGGCTACGTAAAGTGTCTAGGGTTATGATATGTAGTGTGGTGTAATGGATTATAAATATACCCACAGATATTAACAAGACTAATAATATTAATAAATGTTAAAATACACTGAACTAACTCACGTGTGTAAAATTTTTTGATATAAGTATATTACATTTATTTTGTTCTGTGTCAATTTTTTAGGTTGACCAGAACTTAAAAGGATTTAGAGATTATGAAAAGAAATGCATAGAATATTATATCATAAATGCAATAGTGTACATATATATGTACTATACTAGTTAGTTTTATTAAAATGTTCTAGTATTCATCTACTTGGGAGGATAGTACTGTTTGTGCTGTTGGGGTGGCCTCATCACACCTGTCTATATTGACTACACAGTGTCCAGAAAATGGTGGGAATCTTTATGGGGTTCTTAGTAACTAAAGGGCGTTGGTGAAAGTCCAGCAGACCAGAGGCTCACTCATCTGGTAGTTGTCGCTCTGGTGCTGAAATCAGGTGGTCCCACCTCTCCGTGCTGGCGGGCAATAATGGTGGTCTCTGTCACAAATACTGCACAGATACACTCGAGTAAAGTCACCAACTGAATAGACCCTGCTTTGTTGACGACAGAAACTCGCAGCTCTGCAATCAAAGTATGGGCCATGTGTCAAAATCTATTCTCTACCCACGTCTGGACACAACAGTGACACAACAACCACATCATACAGACAGGTCAGATCTCTCTGACCAAACAGCACATTTACCATGGTGGTTTTACATCAGATAGATCCTCCCAGACTATAGATCCTGAAAAATGTTTATTAGTTTTCGGCCCTAAAAGAGGATAGGTAATATGTATCATTATTTTCAACACTTGATCTGTCTTGCATAATCCTTGCTGGAGTTTATGTACATTGTTGGTCCCTAGACCCTGACTAGGGCGGGGGGTCTAGAGCAAATCCCTACTTGTTTGTAAGGCTAGATTTCGATATGGCAGTATCAAATCACTCAAACATGAAACAATATTCAAAATATATAAGGAAATAATTTCAATCTTACCAGATTATGAATAAATAACACAGAATTGCTAGCAAAACTCAGCTGAGCTGCTGGCTATAGTATGGCGTCCCTAAATTTATTTCACTTGCTTTCATATGGAATCACCACACTTTAAAATCTGTGTCTATCACTGAACAACTATTGAAGAATGGCCCCACTTTCGCGTCTGAGCGCTAATGATATGATTGTCTGTGGCCAATCACTGCCTCGGTTTATTTTAAATTTCAAATTTCCTACCATAAAGTCATTTCAGTCATGCTTCAGTCAAGTATGGATGTTTATCTGTTAGTCTGTCCGTCTCTACTTGTGTTTCTAAAAAAAATGTGCTTGATTTTTGAACCAACCTTTCTCTCCCCTCCAAAATTTTGTCGTTAAAAGTTATATTTAGACACAGCTACCGCTCAAAACCCCTCTCCTCCATACTAAGTAAATTTGAACACCTGCGTCCAAGGTCGTGTTTTTGTGTGCAAATTGCGACACTTTTTTATTCAACACAGTCTGTCGATGATGTGAACTACACTGTCTTTTGTCATTATCTTCAATATTATCTATCCGTTTGTAAAATTAAGACCATCTTAGTTCACTGCTCAGAATAGGCCATCCGGCCAGCTAATTTTTATATTCCTAACATTAATATTAAGAAAAAATTACTTTTTAATTTTTGTAATATTCCTAACATCTGCGTTTTACCGCTCCATTCAAATCAAAAGCTTGGTATCGCAAAAGCGTCCAATAAATGACTGTGGCGTAACATATCTAGGGTCCCTTCTGTGGAGTTGCTTACTTTTTATGTCAACTTGGGAAACGTGACTTTTCTCCGTTTCCCCCCCCCAATTGCGTCTCCTTAGCCTTTCCAGTCATATTTTTTTTCTTTTTGATCCGCCGTTCCCCTCCTGTCTAGCAAGTCAATTATTATGGAGGATGATGACCCGCGGTCTAGGCGATCATGTACATCAGCAGCCTACGCATTATGTTTTTATCCTTAAATGTTATCTTTGGAGGGATTTTACCGTTGTATCTCTGTCAATTTCACTACACATCTCCCCACTTGAAAACATGCCTATGGCAAGTTCCAAAACCAGCGATACACATAGGTAAAATTACTCCTCACGTCTGCCACTACTCTAATTTTGATCACAGGGGTGCCGACTGAGGAAATCTGCACCGACATTCAATTTGCCTGGGATATATTGGATACTAAACTGATAAGGTTGAAGCAATAAAGACCACCTCAGCAATCTTGCGTTTTCATGCTTAGCCTGAGACAAGAACACGAGAGGCTGATGGTCCGTCTCCACCACAAATGTCCTACCATACAGATAGATTTGAAACTTCTTTATTGCCCAGATTAATGCTAAACATTCTTTTTCGCTTGTGGAGTATCCTTGTTCCGCCTTATTCAATTTGCGGCTTGCATAAGCGACTGGTTTCAGTTCCCCATCAGGTGAAGATGATCTTTGCAACAAAGCCCCTCCGAGTCCTACATTACTTGCATCGGTTCTTAAGACAAAGTCCTGTGTCAAATCAGGCAGTTTGAGAATAGGCTTGCTAGTGAGTTTTTCCTTTAACTCTTGGAACGCTAGTTCACATTGTGCAGTCCAAATAATTTTATCTGGAAGTCCCTTGCGAGTCAAATCAGTCAGAGGAGCACATATAGCGTTAAAATTCTTGATGTATTTCTGATAAAATCCGCATAACGACACAAATGATCGCACGTCCTTTTTTGTTTGCGGCCTAGGTGCTCTCTGCAGTTTTTCCAAGTTCTTAGGATCAGGGGTCATATTACCCTGATATACAGTGTGTCCCAAGAATTCCAACTCTTTGCATCCAATACAACATTTTGTGGGCCTAGCAGTTAAGTTTGCCTCCCGAAGTCTATCAAACAACATCTCCAGAGCTTCAATGTGTTCTGCAAATGTCTCGGTGGCGACGAGAATATCATCCATGAAATTTGTGATACAGGGGTTATTCAGGGGATCCAACAATTTTCGCATCATCCTTGAAAACACACTCGGAGCATTTTTCAGTCCGAATGGTAGCATATTGAATTCATAATGTCCATCCGAAGTGCTAAAAGCCAAATAAGGTCTCACTTCAGGCTTCACTGGGATCTGGTAATAGCCTTTACTAAGATCCACTTTTGAAAAATATTTTGCCTTGTTCAGTCTGGCAAATAACTGTTTTGTGTCTGGTAATGGATCCACTTGTCCTTCTGTGACAGCATTCAGTTTCCTGTAATCTATGCACAGTCTGTGTTCCCCAGACGGTTTTCTCAACAAAACGACACTAGAACTAAAAGATGATTCACTGTGCGAAATAATCCCCTCCTTCAACAAATACTCTATTTCTTCCTTCAATGCCTTCTCCTTCGCGAACGGAATAGAATAGGCTCTCATACAGATTGGGTTTGAGTCTACCAGTTTCATGTCATACTGTAGCAAATTTGTATGGCCTGGTTTATCTGTTAATACATCTGTATGTTCCTCCAGAACCTGTTGAACTCTCTCCCTCTGGTTTTTAGTCAGGTGCTTACTGACTTTTACCTGTGCTGCTGTTTCACAAGGATGTAATGGGTATTCATGTGAGGTGAGTGGTTCCTTTTGCATCTGGGTTGCAATAGCCAAGGTCAATAAAGGGGTGCTTTCCTGGAGTGGTCTGTCCAGATACTTCTTTAACAGGTTTACATGATAAACTTTTTCCTTCCCCTTTTTGTCAATTTTATAGTTTGTTCTAGACACCTTCTCTAGAACCGTATATGGACCTTGCCAACCAATTTGTAATTTATTCTGGCTTCCGGGTAGTAGAAGCAGCACCTTCTCTCCGACTGCCAGTTCCCTGTCCTTTGCCTTCCTATTAAAATATGCTGCATGTTTCTTCCTGGCTTGTTTCAAATTATCATTTGCCAGTTTCCATCCAGCTTTCAAACGAGTGGTCAGTTCGTTCACATATTGATACGATGAGGTAACAGTCTCTTCCGCCTTCTCATCTGTCCAGGTCCTTAATAACGCTTCTAATGGACCTTTTATTGGCCTCCCAAATAGCAGAGTTGCGGGAGCCATCCCGGTTGAACTATGTGGTACCTCCCGATACGCAAACAATGCGGCGGGCAGGAATTGATCCCACAGATCCGGTTTTTCGTGTGCCAGCTTTCTCAGGATAGAAATGAGAGTCCCATTGAACCTCTCTACCTGGCCGTTCCCTTGTGGATGGTACGGACTACAATGAAAGTGCCTGGCTTGAAATAGCTTAAAAACTTCTTCCGTTAGTTTCCCCTTGAACTGAGATCCATTATCCGTCAAGATTTGATGTGGGAATCCTAATCGGGTAAATATTGTAAGTAGTGCCTCTGCTACATGTTTTGAATCAATTGATGGCAGGGCTACCGCCTCTCCCCACATAGAACAAGTGTCCACCAGAGTAAGGATGTAACTGTTCCTCCTCTTGGTCCGAGTGAGAGGTCCTACAATATCCACTGCAACCCTCTCAAAAGGTGTTCCCACTATGGGCATTTCCCCTAGAGTTGCAGGAGCAGTCCAGTGCTTTGGAGCTACCCTTTGACATTCTGGGCAGGATTTGACATATCTTTTTATATCCTCCGTTATCCCTGGCCAGAAGTAATGACAAGCTATACGCTGTCCTGTGGCGCTGATCCCCATGTGACCACTGAAGGGAATCGCATGCCCGAGTTCCATCACTTTATCTCTATATGAAGTGGGAAGAACCAGCTGGTTGTGACCATTTGTTCCAGTTCCGGCCTTCCTGTATAAGAGTTTGTTCTTCATGAAATATTCCCCCTTGCTCGGAGGTGTGTGGCATTTGGGCAATTTTTTTAAAACAGGGCTTGAGTGTCCTATCCTCAGCCTGCGCCTTCCTCATCTCCTCTGGATGAGCATTTATAGGTTCACCTTCTTCCTCCTTCTTCTGTGACCTGGTCTGCACTGTCGCCATGATCACAGGTTTCTCGGGATTCCCCAAGAAGACGTATCTACACCCCAATATCAGAGGGTAGATTGGTTCATCTATCACTGCTGCTCTGATTTCTCCTTCCACATAGCGAGTTTTCACCGTTATCCTTGCGATGGGAAGTGTCATGAGTGGTATGTCCTTAGTCGCCCCTTGTATTTCCACTGTTTCTGTGGTATACTGACTTGGGTCCACTAGGCTAGACTTCACAACTGAATCATAATCCAAACCTGTATCATAAAGGCACCTTATGGTGACCCCATTACAAATAACATCCTCACAAACTGGGGGGTGATAAGGTTCCTGTTGTCCCTTAGGATTAACCTTTAATCTTTGCGTCCCCGACTTCATTGCAGCAATGTTTGAAGGTTTCCTTCTACAAAATTCGGTGTTATGGTTATCCTTCTTGCACCATTTACACCATCTTTTTCCTTGGTTCAACGGTTTTCTTTCATTGAACTTTTGGTCATTGAACTGTGAGTTTCTGTCGCGATAGTCATTTCTTGGCCGCTCAAAGTTTGTCCTACCTTTATTTCCCTGCTCTCTAGTATCAAATTTATTAAATTGCTGTGGAGCTTTAAAATTGTCTATGTGCTTCTTCTTAGCACCACTTACCTCTGCCTGAGCTGCCTGATACCTCTCAGCAACATTTAAAATTTCCCCCAACTTCTCTGCACCTTGTTCCATGAGAAATTTTCTCATGTCTGGAGCCATGGACTCTCTCAATTGCTCAATCATGATCATTTCTTTAAGATCTTGGGTCTTCCCCAGAGCCGTCCATTTCTCCAAATAGGTTTCTAGTCTAGCAGAGAATTGGTGGTATGTCTCCCCAGACAACAGTTTAGCATTTCTAAATTTCTTACGATAAAATTCACCATTCTTCTCGTACCTTAATAACAAAGCCTGCTTTAACATGTCATAATTGTCTTGGTCTTCCCTGTTCATTTTAGCAAATACTTCATAAGAAGTACCCCTCAATCCCTGTGATAGCTTTAAACTCCACCTCTCTCTCTCTAACCCATATGTAGTAGCTAATAACTCAAAACGTCCTAGGTACCCCTCTATGTCATCGTCTTTCTCAAAAAATGGTCTAAATGAAACCCCATAGCTGAGTTTGAGGCTCCCAGACTGGGCGTAGCCTCTGAGGCAAAAGGGCTGGCACCATTTTCAGGGGCCGGGCCTTGTAATTCCAGCTCCCTTAGTCGTAATTCGTGCTCCCTCTGCAACCTTCTATCTTCTGCCTCCCTTTCGGCAGTCAACCTTTTTTCTTCTGCCTCCCTTTGCTGTCGTTTTTCTTCTGCCTCCCTTTGCTGTCGTTTTTCTTCTGCCTCCCTTTCGGCAGTCAACCTTTTTTCTTCTGCCTCAATCTGCAGCCTCTTAATTTCTCTATCAGCCTCAATTTGTAACCTCTTCTCTTCAGCTACCTTTCTATCTTCCCGTTCAATATATTTATCACATTCAGTCGTTACGTATTGAATTAAAATTTGACCATCCATTCCCATCTCCTTCGCGGTGAGCACAGCAGCTGATCTAAATTTTGCCAGCTCCGCCATACTTTTTAGACAATATAATAATATACAAGATAAATCTCTAACCAGTAAATACACTAAGTATTTCTTATGACTATAGTCTAACTAATTCTAACTAACCAGTTAACTAATTAATTATTACTGGCTGTGAAGATTCACCAACTTTTATCTGCAGGGACACTTTTAATTTTAAGGGAAATTTTACAATTTATTTCCCTACTTTTATTTCTCCCACCAGGAGATCCTAATATTACTGTTGGGCTAATTATCCCTGGACAAGACCCCAATATTGTAGTGGTGTTTGATGGTATTGTATGATGGTGTTATTACTAAATGTAAATTGTATGAGGCCAGCTGTGAAGGCTCCTGAGATAAAATGTAGTGGTGAATTGTCAGAAGGCCTTTCTTGCTACCACTACGACCTCACACTTAATTTTTTTTAATGAATGTGGCTACGTAAAGTGTCTAGGGTTATGATATGTAGTGTGGTGTAATGGATTATAAATATACCCACAGATATTAACAAGACTAATAATATTAATAAATGTTAAAATACACTGAACTAACTCACGTGTGTAAAATTTTTTGATATAAGTATATTACATTTATTTTGTTCTGTGTCAATTTTTTAGGTTGACCAGAACTTAAAAGGATTTAGAGATTATGAAAAGAAATGCATAGAATATTATATCATAAATGCAATAGTGTACATATATATGTACTATACTAGTTAGTTTTATTAAAATGTTCTAGTATTCATCTACTTGGGAGGATAGTACTGTTTGTGCTGTTGGGGTGGCCTCATCACACCTGTCTATATTGACTACACAGTGTCCAGAAAATGGTGGGAATCTTTATGGGGTTCTTAGTAACTAAAGGGCGTTGGTGAAAGTCCAGCAGACCAGAGGCTCACTCATCTGGTAGTTGTCGCTCTGGTGCTGAAATCAGGTGGTCCCACCTCTCCGTGCTGGCGGGCAATAATGGTGGTCTCTGTCACAAATACTGCACAGATACACTCGAGTAAAGTCACCAACTGAATAGACCCTGCTTTGTTGACGACAGAAACTCGCAGCTCTGCAATCAAAGTATGGGCCATGTGTCAAAATCTATTCTCTACCCACGTCTGGACACAACAGTGACACAACAACCACATCATACAGACAGGTCAGATCTCTCTGACCAAACAGCACATTTACCATGGTGGTTTTACATCAGATAGATCCTCCCAGACTATAGATCCTGAAAAATGTTTATTAGTTTTCGGCCCTAAAAGAGGATAGGTAATATGTATCATTATTCTCAACACTTGATCTGTCTTGCATAATCCTTGCTGGAGTTTATGTACATTGTTGGTCCCTAGACCCTGACTAGGGCGGGGGGTCTAGAGCAAATCCCTACTTGTTTGTAAGGCTAGATTTCGATATGGCAGTATCAAATCACTCAAACATGAAACAATATTCAAAATATATAAGGAAATAATTTCAATCTTACCAGATTATGAATAAATAACACAGAATTGCTAGCAAAACTCAGCTGAGCTGCTGGCTATAGTATGGCGTCCCTAAATTTATTTCACTTGCTTTCATATGGAATCACCACACTTTAAAATCTGTGTCTATCACTGAACAACTATTGAAGAATGGCCCCACTTTCGCGTCTGAGCGCTAATGATATGATTGTCTGTGGCCAATCACTGCCTCGGTTTATTTTAAATTTCAAATTTCCTACCATAAAGTCATTTCAGTCATGCTTCAGTCAAGTATGGATGTTTATCTGTTAGTCTGTCCGTCTCTACTTGTGTTTCTAAAAAAAAATGTGCTTGATTTTTGAACCAACCTTTCTCTCCCCTCCAAAATTTTGTCGTTAAAAGTTATATTTAGACACAGCTACCGCTCAAAAACCCTCTCCTCCATACTAAGTAAATTTGAACACCTGCGTCCAAGGTCGTGTTTTTGTGTGCAAATTGCGACACTTTTTTATTCAACACAGTCTGTCGATGATGTGAACTACACTGTCTTTTGTCATTATCTTCAATATTATCTATCCGTTTGTAAAATTAAGACCATCTTAGTTCACTGCTCAGAATAGGCCATCCGGCCAGCTAATTTTTATATTCCTAACATTAATATTAAGAAAAAATTACTTTTTAATTTTTGTAATATTCCTAACATCTGCGTTTTACCGCTCCATTCAAATCAAAAGCTTGGTATCGCAAAAGCGTCCAATAAATGACTGTGGCGTAACATATCTAGGGTCCCTTCTGTGGAGTTGCTTACTTTTTATGTCAACTTGGGAAACGTGACTTTTCTCCGTTTCCCCCCCAATTGCGTCTCCTTAGCCTTTCCAGTCATATTTTTTTTCTTTTTGATCCGCCGTTCCCCTCCTGTCTAGCAAGTCAATTATTATGGAGGATGATGACCCGCGGTGCGCTGAGGGAAATATTCTTACTGATAGGCGAATCACTACTCAACAATTGGCCTTCCAGCTGTCAGTCAGCATTGGTAGTGCAAATGCAGTTATGAAAACTCTCGGATTTTTTAAGGTTTGCGCAAGATGGGTTCCTCGAAGTCTCACAAATGGCCACCGATTGCAAAGGAAAGCAATTTTTTTTTTTGAATTGTTGGAGCGTTTCAATGCTGATGGAGAGAACTTTTTGGCTAAGATCGTTACAGGTGACGAAACCTGGGCACATTATTTTGAACCTGAGACAAAAAGACAGTCAATGGAGTGGCATCATCCGCAGTCACCAAGAAGAAAGAAATTCAAGACAATTCCTTCAGCTGGAAAGGTCATGATCACTGTCTTTTGGGACATTGAAGGTGTGATTCTTGTGGACGTTATGCCAAGAGGAGATCTCGACAATCAATTCGCAAGCTTACATTGAGACATTGAAAAAACTCAATCATCGTTTTCGCAGAGTTCGGCCGCACATGAATCCAGCAGACCTGCTTCTCCTTCACGACAATGCGCGCCCTCACACAAGTCTGGCAACACTGGAAGCAATCACCAAATTGGGTTGGACTGTACTACCCCATCCACCCTATAGTCCCGATTTGGCACCCTCTGATTTTCATCTATTACTTCCACTTAAAGATGCACTCTGTGGGACAAGGTTTGAAGATGATGAAGGATTGATTCATGCAGCAAAGAAATGGCTACATGATCAGGACAAAATCTGGTACGGGCTAGGAATACATGCACTTGTTTCGCGCTGGCATAAAGCCGTACAAGTTGATGGGGATTTTGTTGAATAATACCGATGTTTACATGACATATCCATGTATATTGTGTATAAATTTCATGCTTTTTTAATAAACAGCTCCTGAGAAAAACGATGTGGTGCATTACTTTCTGAATGTCCCTCGTATATCCTTTATCACCTCATCCATCAACGACATATACGTTGCGGGGCTACCTTTCAGGCCGAAGGGCATCACATTCCAGGCGAAACTTCCCACCTGAGTGCAAAACGTAGATTTCTGTGACATGGGGGTGCACCAGAAACCGGAACGAGCGTCTAACGTGGTGAAGTATTTGGAATTACTCAACATTGCCAGTATGTCGTCGATCCTTGGCAAAGGGTATGAGATAACTTTAGTGATCCGATTTAAAGCACGGTAGTCACAGCAGAAACGTGATGATCCATCTTTCTTGGCTACTATCACGATCGGTGAGGACCATTGGGATCTTGATCTCTCTATTATACCCGCAGTCAACATTTCGGTAATGGATTTCACAACAATCTCCCTCTTTTTTAGCGGGGTATGATATGGTTTTAAATGGATAGGTTCCTCAGTTGTTGTGTGGATCTCCATTTGTACTGTAGTTGTTCTGTCAAGTTCCATATCATTAAGAGCGACAACATCTTGATGTTTGGTGATGAATTTCGTCAGTCTTTGTTTATGCTGCTCTGTGGTGTTTAATGTTTCGAGCAGTTTGACAGTCTGTGTGACTGTGACGTATAATGGAAAGAGAGCCTTCAGTAATCTGACAGGCTCGTAACCTCGTAGCGTTCTATGATTTGCTAGCAAAACCACGCATTTTTTCTACCTGTGTTTTACTTACACAAGCGTACTTTTCGTCCCACCTCTTTTTCTGTGAACACGAGCTAACGCAATGTTTAAAAACTGCATGATCTGTCAGTCATTACAGGTAGCGAATCAGGTTTGTTTACCTAGTTTTCTCACCCGAGCTTATCTGTCAATCATACGATACATGACAGACCGCTCGTGTATAACACAGAATCTTTTGAAGTTCGTACTCAGGGGAAGGCAGAAACCCCTGGGTCCTTTGATCTCCAGAAGCGGGCATTCGAACAGAGAAAATCTTAGAGGACCCCGTTACACGTAACGTCTTTTGATGTCGGGGCGAAAGCGCTCGACGGAAGACCGATCGTAAGCTTTTATCTGGGAAGAGTTCTTCTCCAAGTTCTATTTGGCCTCCCCACTCTTCTTTTCCCCTGTGGGTTCCAATCAAGGGCTGTTTGCTTGTATTGGCTGTTGTCCCATCCCCACATTCTTTTCCTTAAGCTCTATATTTATTTGTTGTCCGCACTTTTCTGGCCTATATTTGTTTATACGGAGGAGGATCCATCGGAGACATCTATTTACAAATGTCTGTAGCTTGGAGGTGATACTCTTTGAGACATGCCATGTCTCTGAGCCATACAGCAAGACTGACTTCACATTTGAGTTAAAGATTCTAATTTTGTTCCCTGTCACGAAGTGGCTTTACGTTAGAGTCTGTCTGAGTATAGAGACAAGACACTAGTTATGAGAAAGTCTGAGAAGATAGATTTAGATAAGAATGACGGTGAATGTGGAAAGATGAGACTTATGGCTTCGAGGGTGAGAACCGAGATTGACTCTCCCTCGCCACTTGTGACTTATGTAAGAGCTACTGTCTCACCACCTCTGACTACCAGAAAGGAGATAAGGTTTCACTAAAGTCCACAGACACACTATACAGACAAGCATATAAGTACAGTATAGTTAAAGATAAACTGATCCAGTGTACATTTTATAGTTTATTAAACAACAAATCAAATCCACAGTAAACAGATTAAATAAAATGCGAGTTCGCACAACCTGGGGAAAAGAACTATTTAAATGAAAGACAATTATTAAAAAAAAAGATTCTACACTCTCTGTCACACTTTTACACCTGCAGGTCACAACTAAAGATAACTACCTATACTTGGAGGGGGTCTCTAAGTAAGAGCCACCACTCCTGTCTACACTATATTTTCCAAACTAACACACGATTTCACTGACAAGGTATAAACTAAATGTCTACACTGTCTAGCGCTCTAGGCGGTCCTACAAAATTGAATAATACTCTACAAGCACTGCTACACTAATTAACTTTCCAGCGCTCACTCAGAGGCTGTCCTCTAAGTATTTCTATTCTGAATCTACTGTTCCTCTCTAAACACCTTCCTTTCACCTCTGTCACGGTTCAGTGCCTCTCTGGCGCCACCGTCTTCGTCTAAGGATCTGATGAGTTGCTTCTCCGTCACTCCCCTCTTCTTGGTTGCAGTTTGGAAAGGTATGTTTTCCCTCTCTCCTTTCCTGAATACTGATAACGAGGGCTTGTTAATAAGATAGCTAGGTAATTGCCAAATTATGTAGATGGTTTCACCACTGATGACACTTCTTCACCTTGCTGAGTTAACCAGGTTCGGGTTTAGGACCACTGCATTATTATGGCAGTTATATAAGCACAAGGCAACGCGCCTAATTGGTGTGCTTTAACGAGCTAAGAGCTCCTGATTTAAGAACCCGTTCCCGCTGAGGCAAGAGCCCTCACTGCAAGAGAAATTCTTTCTTTCATGGTTGCAGACGTACTGGGCGCTGGTACAGGCGTTTTCCCAGTTTTCTTCACTTTCGACTATGTCTCGTGCCTCCTTCTCGTTAGAAGGCATCGTCCGTGGTAAGATTTTGGCTATCAATAAACTCCACTACCATCACCGCCAACAAGCCGTGGCTGCTGTAGAAACAACAAAAATAACCACATCTATGCAGCAAGTCAAAATTCCTAAGACATTAACACTTACCACCCAAAACTTCCTCTACACCCTGGGGTCCTCTAGATTAATAAATCTCCCCTACACAAGCTACGCACAAGCGATAAACAAAATATTCCTGCCCAAGGGTCAAACTAATTTACAGTCCCCTCCTATCTCTCTCCCGCTTTAACTTAACTATCTGTCTATTATGTGAATCCCAGACACGGTCTGACCTGAATCTTTTGTGTGCGTGTCTCGCCTCTTTGGCGTCATAACATTAGCTTCATTGAAGCGAAAACTTCCCCGGTACAGGATAATTTCCCAGCCTTAACTTCTTATTAATGACTGACCCGGGAAGGTTATCAATTAACACAATTTTTAAACACACTGTTACTACACCATCTATGAAATATAAAATCCACTTCACCTCTGTCTCCTGACTACAAGACCAATTAACACAACAAATTAATACACAACCATACCCGCGTATATACACTACACATTATCAAAATCAAAATGCGGTTTTCACAGACCTCATATTACATTTTGCAGAGCACCCGTTTATCTTAGCGCTTACCCTCACACAGTTAATATCTCAAAAGCCGCTACACAAATCATAGATACTGCTACTTATTCATAGAAAAATTTATAGGCACAACTTACACTACCCTGGTTCTAGTGTCTGTATAAGATAGCAATTGATGGCACTCCTGACTAATAAAAATTAAATTAAATCCCCGGAGAAAACTTACTCTAACGTGCTAAGCTCTTATATAAACGAACGCTAATTAAGTTATAGACATACCCAATAAATATAGAGTTTCTCGGACTGAGCAGACTATATGATGGCACTTGTGTCACGGCTGAATTTCTTGGGTCCAGAGAGCGCTAAAAGATTTTGATGCTAAATATATAGTATAATATTCTGATGCAATAATAGACGCGGTGATTCATCGCGTTCGCGTCTATCTGGAGCCGCTTTAAACCAACCTGTGACCTATTTTAATGCCTGCACATAAATTAAATCTGAACTCGTCCAATGATATCATAATTAAACCGATGACTCAGTGTTTACCAAGCCAATCGCGAATTTATTTTTGCTCACGCGCGAAAGAATACGTAATATTAGGTAATCCTCTGACCATTCTAGTTGCCAGAATAAACTTTATTGGTTACAGCGCTGAACCTGGGTCTTGCTTCTCCCCCATCCCTACAATTAAACAGGTAGGTGCGGGTGTTCGGATTTACTCCTAACGTCCGAAAATTAACCCAGACTAATAACTATGAACTCGAACGCCTAATAATAATAAAAGAGCGCAAATAATTACGCGAGAAAGAAGACTGGGGTGAGTTGAAAATAAAATAACAGTAACTCCTCACATTCCCTCTGAATATAGCTGAGGAGTTCCATATTGGTCGAAAGGCATTAAAAGCGCATCTGGCTTTATTTATCTTTGAGCAGACGTTACCAACTGTTCCCCTTTCTTTGTCAATGTTACTCCCCAGATAAGTAAAGCTTTTTACTTCTGCAATGACTTGAGCATTGATCTTCATCGAGTCCATCTGCCTATTATTTATTCTCATTTCCTTTGTTTTATTTACATTTATGTGTAGTCCCATCTTTGCTGCTTCTGTTACTAATCTATTTGTTTTCTCCTGCATATCTTGCTGTCTATGTGATAGACGGCACAAATCATCTGCAAAGTCTAGATCCCTCTGTTGTTTGTTAAATGGCCACTGTATTCCAGTTTTCTCTCCCTCTGTTGTCTGTCTCATAACCCAGTCTATGACCTTGAGAAAAAAATTGTTGGTGATAGCAGACATCCCTGTCTGACCCCACTGTGTACTGTGAAAGGCTCTGATAATTTCCCTTTGTGTACTACTTTGTATGAGGCCTCCTGGTAGAAATCTTGGACGATTTTAATGAATTTCTCTGGGATTCCATAATGTCTCAGGATTTTCCATTTCACTGTACGGTCTATACTGTCGAAAGCTTTCTCGAAGTCCACAAAATGTATATACAAGGGGGTCTGCCACTCATTTTATTGTTCAATGATGATTCTGAGTTTTGCTATCTGGTCTTTGCATGATCTTCCTGCACAAAATCCTGCCTGTTCCTCTCTGAGTTTGTCATCCACCGCCTTCTTAATACGGTCAAACAAAACTCTGGTCAAGATTTTTCTAGCCACTGCAACCCCTCCAGTTGCTACATACATTCAAGTTTCCTTTCTTTGGCAGCTTGATAATGTGGCCTTCCTTCCAGCTCTCTAGGATGGCCTCTTTTTCCCAGATTTTCTTGAAGAGCTGGTGAAGCAACTCTGTAGAGTATGATACATCTGTCTTCAGAGCTACTGGTGGTATTCCATCTGATCCTGCAGCCTTCCCATTTTTCAGCTGTTTTATTGCCCGAGAGATCTCTCTCTTGTCTAGTGGGTGGGTTCATGTTGCACTGTAGTGGCTCTTCTGCTGGTTCTCCTATGGTTTGCTGTATTGGTTGGTTTCTGTTTAAGATTTCCTTAAAATACTCGTATTCAGCCCATCTGGCCCTTTGTTTCTCTTCATTGCTAATGCTTTGTCCTTCTCTGCTCTTCACTGTTGTATTGTGGTTTAGCTGTTTCTTAGATAAAGTTCTAGTAATATTATATAATGTTTTCAAGTCTCCTTTTTTTTGTCACAGTCTCGGCTTCCACTGTTAGTTTTTCAATAAATTCTCTTTTATCTTGTCTGGCACTCTTTTTCACTTTCTTGTTTAGCTCCCAATATATTGTGATCAGTTGTGTTTTCTGTTCTGCATCTTTACAGTTGTTTACTTGTTGTTTGATGTCTCTCCTTTCTCTTATGAGGTACCATGTGTTTTATGTGAGCTATTCCTTCTGTTGTATTTTTCTTTTGCCAAGAACTTCTTCACATGTATTCCTGTATGCTTCCTGAATTGTGCACCATTGATTATCTATACTTTCCTCTTCAAGGTTCTCCAGTGCTTCAAATCTATTTCTCAACTTTAGGTTGAACTGAACTCTTGTGTCTTTGTTCATAAGGTTCTGGGTATTATTCTGCTCTGTCTTTGTGCGTCCTCAATTTTATCCTCAGTGACGCCAGGAGAATGTGGTGGTCTGGCGCTACGTCAGCTCCTCTCTTTACTCTAACATCTTGTAGGCAGCGTCTCCATTTTCTATGGTGAAGTGGTTTATCTAATTTTGCGTGTGCCCATCTGGGAAGTTCCATGTAGTCTTGTGTATGTCTTTGTGTGGGAAGATAGTCCCTCCGATGATCGGGTCATTCAAATCACAAAAGTTTACGAAAAGCTCTCTGTTACAAATAAATTTGATACCTTTATTGTGAGTCTTATATGGAGCTAGGTTGGGCTCTATTTATTGTCTCTTTTTACGGAATTACACGGCAAGAGGATGTGACGGTGCGATAAGCAGAAGTCAGTTTTGGGAGCAGAAGTGGATCTATCGTCTGCTAAGGGTCTTTCACCGAAGTTTTGATGGCGTGAGGACGTATGTGTGATGCTCCTGATATTTCATAGTGTATCACTGATTTTATTCTACTCCTATGACACCAATAAGCTTCTGTGAGGTGTGCATAGAACGTTTGCTTGACAGGAAGTATTGTTTCGAAGTGTCGTATTATTGAAGAAATAAATGAGAATGAAGGGACAACGTCTGAGACATGGGCGGACTGGCTAATATATAGTATAGACGACAGCTTAATTCTGATGTACCAGTGCCATGAACGATATGTGGTATAACGGAGCCATTTGTCAAGTACTTCAATAAATGTATGATGTCCTCGTCATCGAGTGTGGTTCAATAATTATCGTTCACAACGTTCCTTTGCTGTTACTGTTACCCCTACGATACTAACTTGGCCAAGACAGCCACTATGTCCTTTTACTAAACTTTACCCGTAACACTCTCCATTTTCATTTCTGATTCCTATGCCATTCTTTACCATGATTAGTTCACAATTTTTGTTGTCTACTACTTTTGCATTTAAATCTCCCATTACTATCTTAATGTCTCTCCTGTGTGTTTTGTCCAGTGTTCCTTGGAGTTCATCACAGAAATCTTGCTTCTTATCATCATCTGCATTGTTAGTAGGAGCATAACACTAAATGATGGTGATTTTTCTTTCTTTTCCCTGGAATCTTGCCGTTATTATCCTGGGTGATATTGGTTCCTATTCTATTAATGCTTTTCTGGCTTCCTGTGACATCATAATAGCAACCCCTTCTCTGTGTGTGTGTGGTCTTCATCCTCATGTCCTGAATACATGACATTTTCACTGCATTGGTCATGAATTCACCAATTCCATTTAGTCTCGTTTCTGCTAGTCCTAAGAGTTTTATTTCGTATCGTCTCATCTCTCCTGCTACCTGTGCTGTCTTTCCGGCTTCCTGCATTGTCCGTATGTTCCAAGTGCCTCTTCTAGTGTTTGCTTTCGTCGTTAGAAGAGGTGTCGGCAGTCTGACTTCCATTGACTGGCTTTCATCAGGTCTCTGCGTCATACGTCTCTCTTGCGAGGATTCTTCCTGACTCTGGCTTTTGTTTCTTTCTTCAACTGTTTCCGTTTCTGTGACAATTTGCTTTTTTTCCGGCAGAATTGTCAGCCTTGTTCTCCAACCTCCTTTAACCCGGAGGAAAGGGTGTGCCCACTATGACTGTCCTTTCCATTTTGACCTGCTCAGCTTGATTGAACCGACCAGGAGCAAAAGCTCCTGCTGATATAGCTCAAAATTTCCTCAAGGCACTCAAGCCGACCCACCACTTCAAGGTGGGGCACTTGGATGAGACCTCGATTATCAGGCGAACACATATTTTTTTGCACACGAAACGTCCGAATATTGTCGGGCAACTGTTTTAAGATGCCGTCTTTCATGTGCGTTAGGTTTCTAACTGGATGCACTTGAAGTAGGATCCTAGAACGTGGGCATTAAGTGATAAATCTGGAGTTACTCATTTCTAATGTCACAACTCACTTCCAGTCCTCAGGCAAGTCCCATACTGTGGTTCTAATATTCTGGGTTCCTGGCTATCTATGAGCTCTCCTTTGACGAAATTGGAAGTCAGTGAAATAGTATCAAAATGCAATTGATTATAAACGAAATTTTCGCTCCCACACACACGTTTCTCCGTTGGGGAAAGATCCAGTCTGAAGTAGTTTATTTTAGTATTTCCATGCCAAACCAACCACACTTAGGCGTCTGATCTTGGTAAGAACCCCCCCCCCCCCCCCACCCACCCTCATGTAGACCATTACTATATGCTACATACGATATTCCTCTTACGTGTTATTTTCAAACTCATCTTCACGTAATCTATGACCATCCAAGGTCTTGCTACTTCCGTTGTTACTTATCATGTTTAATAAGCCCACCACATCACAGATCCATCACTTATAATCTCGTCCAAGATGTTACTTTCTCGTATTTGGTTATTATAACAAAGCCGTCTGCCGGAAGCGTTATACCACTTTCCGTGTCTTTTTCAAGATTATTATCTTCAAAGATCTGTTTATCCAAGCCTTTCCAGTTGGTCGGGTCTGAAAATTAATACATTATCTTCAAATGTCATCTGTTATCCATATTGGACTGTCCCATCAACATGGGTTTTGTGGCAATTTTTGACAGCCATGTTCACGAACAAAACGTTTGTTTTTATTTTTATTTATTTTTTTTTTTTGCCTCGTTTTGGCGAGGCGCGTCCCGTTCAACCTAGCCGGTTATATTAGGACGCATGTCCACATATAAAAGACCTTTAGGTCTGGAGAATTAATGTACCTTCTTCGTCGCCAAAAGTCTGGATTAACAGTACGAATGTCGCTAAATGTAGGCTCTTAATCCGTCTGGTTAGCGATTATCTAACAAACACGGCGATGGCTTCAAAACAGGTGAAGCGGTCAGGTAAAACCGGGATGATTGATAAGATAGGACAAGATAACCTTGGTCAATGAGAGTGTAAACAATAGAAAATGAAAAGGTGAACTTAGACAGGATAGTGGAGTAAGTACGGCCGGAATGACTTGTAGACAAGAAAAATATGACCGACAAATTTCGTCACAGCTCCATTCTTCCAAATATCCACATCTCGAGAGCCTCAATTCTTTCTTCTAATTGTTTGTTCATTGTCCATGATTCTACTGCATACAGTCAAGATATATATATATATATATATATATATATATATATATATATATATATATATATATATATATATATATATATATATATATATATATATATATATATATATATATATATATATATATATATATATATATATATATATATATATATATATATATATATATATATATATATATCATTTGAGTATTCTCCGTTTGAATGTGTGAGTTAATTGTTTAGATATGAGTATCTGTCTTATTTTGTTGAATGTATCTTTGGTCATTCCTATTTTCTTCTTGATTTCTGTTTCACATTGTAGCAAAAGGTTTTTAAGCGTATAGTTGTCAGTAGTAGACAATGATAGATCAGAAGAGAATTCTGTCTGGAAAAAGAATATAGCCCCAGTGTCAGAGACGAGCACTGGTATCACAGGATAGTCACGGCTGTGAAGGTCTCTACTCAAGATGGTATTCAGATTAAAGTTAGAGCCTAAGATGCCACCTTTGCTAGTAACTAATCTATGATAATCAACAATTCAGTAAAACTCAAAATGCAACAATATAAAATTGATAAGTCAGAGAAATACAATTACTGGTTAAAAAAACAATGTTTGATGCTCCAGAGTTGGTCCTGGAAGGCATTATTGGTCTAAGATTCTAGACCTCTTGCTGGAGTATGACACGAATGAACCTGGACAAAATATGTGACAAGTGGTTAGCCTTTGGTCATAGGTTCCACAAACCTACGTGTCCATGAATGAAAGTGTTCAGAATGTGTGCATGTATATGAATGATACATGGATCAGTTCTGATCAGGATAGCGAGACAAGACAGGTGTCGATCTGCATAAAGCATTCTAAAATAATACATGAATAAAATCTAATACATTTTATACATAATCATGATGCTACCTTCGCCTTTCATATTCTGGAGTGCCAGACTTAATTTTAGTTCAGTCTCTGGTCTTATCCTGATACATATTTCTATCATATTAATCTGCAATAACACAGTTTAATTATTCGTAAACATACATACCCTCTAAAATAGTTGAGAAGTCCAAAACCAGACTCAGTCTTGGAGTATTTAAGGCTGCACTGGCATACAGGTGGTAAATCCTCTTGCTCTAGGCAAACGAAACTCCTTCCTGCCGTCTGTTCTGGCTTCTACTTTGAGTGTGTGTAAACGTCCGCTGACCTTATTTATAGGCTGATAGCGAATGTGTCGGAAAACCGAATGACGTCACACTTTGCCGTCTGCTGGAATTGTTGACTTTTCGTGCAGAATCGACAGTGTGTTAGATTGATCCAGCGATCCTTCTCGTTCTTCATAACCCTTTCTCCTACGAATTTCAGCTATATCTCTTTTTATTGGGTCGATCCTGTGCTTTCTTTTCATATATGGTTTTCCTATATTAATTTTGTCTTCGATTTGTAGCGAATTTGGAAAGTCCATTTACACAGTAATAATTGACAAAATGTCTGACTACCTTGATTATCTCCGAAAATAATCCACACAGCAGTCTTCCCTTTTGAATATAAGTATGAGGTCTTTGTCTGCATAAAATTAACTTTTCTCAAGCTTTCCCGTCCAGCCATTCTTTTGCATTTTATACAACTCCATGATACTACTCGTAAAACGCACATTTGCTTTCCTCTGTTAGACGCCATTAGAAACCCGGTTCGTGTCATCAGCGAGCTCGTGGTGCTCTGCCGATTGGTTAACCCATTTCCTTGAAAACAGAATGGTACGGCATTTGACTATCACGCTCCACACACCTGCCATCTTCTGTTATTATATGACCAAGATATGAGAAACTCTTGACTTGTTCTGGGACTTTCCCATTTATTCTTATCTTGAACGTTGGCTTAGCGCGTGCTTTGCTAATTAGCATAGTTTTCGTTTCCTCAGTATTAATATCCAATCCATATTAATGACTTTAGCGGTTTACTTTCTTCACTAGTTCTTGTAACGCCTGTACTGTCTCCATGCCTATTTAATGTCTACACAGAAAGAAATGTTCAGATTTATATAGGGAAACTCTATGACTGAACATCGGTGGAAGATCAACAAACAACCTTAGATATGCAGATGATACAGTTTTATAAGAGAGAGATAAAGGGAGGGCAATAAAAAAACAAACATGCGCACACACACACACACACACTTACACACACGCACGCATACACACACACACACACACATGGGCAGAGCCGGATTAACATAGTAGCACAAGTAGCATATGCTACGGGCCCCGCGCTTTTAGGGGCCCTGCGCCAATTAATATGTACATAATTTTTTGGTCATCTAATACGATCGTTAAACCAATGATCTTGTGATTTATGCCATCTTTAGCGCCTTTTCATTTGGTGTCACGAAATTGTGAGAGAAAGAGCATAAGACGGTGACTTAGTGTGACTCTTCATTATTTTTATCTTAACTAATTGCGGACGGAAGCCATTTAAGTGGCGTAGAAAATTTGGTCACGTTTGGACGGAAGCCACTTTTTTGGCTCTAATCGACTGCCCCTCTAATTTTGTTTCGTTCTTTGTGAAATGAATTTGCATTAACAATAAAAACTAGAATTTAGGAAACGGAAACTTCCTGTTTTAATTGAGGTATACGGCGTGCTCGCACTCTCTTTCGATCTTGATTAAAATTTCTTGATTTGTAAAATTAGAAAACTCAAAAAATGAGCAGTAGACACAGAGATATTGGACGTAATTATGCTTCTGGAAGTGAAAAACGTAAAGCGAAGGAAGAAAAGATCAACTTGTGATATCAAAAACACGTAAGCTGACAGAATATTTTGATGTTCATGGTGGTGGTACTCTAACCGCTGAAGCTGGAAGTACAGGAACAACTAGTACTAGTGCAGGCTGTGCAGCAGAAAACATACAGCAAAACCCAGTATACACTGAGTCTGAATGTGAAAGAATAAGTGAAACGAGAAGTACTCTAATGATATTGGTGATTGGCCTAACAATATAGATGACTGTGAGCGTGAATATTGGATATCCAAGGGAAGTGAAAAATGTCAACATGTTGATAGTGCCTTTTTTCATCCGTGCGATTGTATGACACTGAAAAGAAAACTCGATACTGTCAGAAGTCTTATTTTACACATATTCATAAACTTACAGACAAGCAACATGCAAGAAAATGGTTATGCTATTCAGAAAGTAAAGGGCGCCTATTCTGTTTCCCATGCAAGCTTATGAGTTCAGAATGTTAATCAAAGTTTACTGTGGAAGGGTTTAATAACTGGAAAAATGCAAGCAATCTATTGCGTCGACATGAAGAAAGCTCCTCACATAGACAAGCTTTAATTTCACTGTTGATGCGTAAAAACAAAGGTGAACGTGTCGATTCCCAACTTGTGAAACAAATGGACATTCAAGAAAAGTATTGGCACAAACTTCTAGAGCGAATAATTGAAGTTGTGAAGTTTTTAGCAGAACGAGGCCTTTCATTTCGTGGCAGTGATGAAATTGTTGGGTCCCCTTATAACGGGAATTACTGGCCAAGTTTGACCCTTTTCTGGCAGAGCATATAAGTACTCATGCAAACAAAGGATTTGGACATACATCATATCTATCTAAAACAACGTGTGAGGAATTCATCACTCTGATTGGATCCATCATACTGGATCACATTCTCTGTGAAGTGAAGAAATACTGTAACCGAGCTGGTTACGGCATCAATTTGAAGATATGTGCCCGCGTCAGTTGAATGCGGCACTAGTAGTTATATTGATTTTATGTAGTCAGAGTTAATCCTTCATATGTTGTTGTGGTTCAAGTGCTGACTGGCGTTCCGCCAGAGATGGTGATACTTGACCTTTTGTTATTTGTTTCAACCCAGGAATGTTCTTCCCTTTGAGTTTGGTGATAAGCAAAACAGTTTCAGCACAACAACGTATATCCACAAGAAATTATTGTAAAGTTCCACAAACAGCAATGTAGAAAAATTCAATTAGAGTTTATTGATGTAATTAGACAAACACTGTAAATTTCACAATGATGATTGGTTATCCGATATGAAAAAATATGTAATCTAACTGAATAATGTAGGTACATCCATATAGAATAATATATGTATATCAACAAGAAATAATTTACTGATTTGTTTACTCAAAAACTTGTCTTGGTATCCTCAAAGACGAAGTTCACCTAACGCTATCTGTAAAAATCCTCTAGTCTAAAATCATGGTATCCTTGGAATCATAAATCCTAAAATCGCTGCCAATCGCCCACAACTCTTCTATTTATACTATTTCTTCTTTTTTCCCGCCTTTTTTCACACGACTCGTCCTTTTTTCCACACGACACAATAGTTAACATTTGCACTCCGTTCCTCAGCTTTTAGACCTTTTTTGCACACGACATTCTGTTATTTCGACTTTATTTTCACATGTGTGATCTTTTCCAACTTAACATTAGGATTTAAAAAAACCCAGATCACACAAACATTCATTTCCCACTTTCGCGCTTATAAAACCCATTCATTATTACCTGTGATTGACCTACGTTTACCCTGTCAGAGCAGTAACGGCAAATGAACTTTGAATGAATGCTGCGTTTTGTGTAAAAACGTCTTATTTGCATTTAAGGTCTGTCATTCTTACATGTATCATCTTCTAGCACATAAAAACGCTTAGCGTTAAAGTAGGAGGGACAAAGCTAGCGTGAAAGGTCAAGCGGTCACATACGTCCCTGGCCACACAAATGTATCCCAGAGGGAAACATTTGCGTACTATCAACTAAGTACCTCATGCTAGTGACTGTTATAAACGACTAACCTATTGGTAGAGTCTCTTAGAGAGAAAAAAAAGAAAAAGGTTAAAAAAAATGTTCGTAAAACGAGGGATCCCAGTATATTTATAATGCGTAAAACGGGGGATATATAAAATTTGTTAATACACTTCGCCATTGAACAGTATTGATGTACACTACTTCTTAACAATATCAATATGAACAACGCTATGCGTTAGTCATCACCATAATGATAACATACTTAATGATAACATTTAAATATAAAAAAAAATAAAAAAATAAAAATAAAATAAAATTTAAAAAATAATCGCGTACAATTTTCATGGGTTGTGCAAACAACAGAAATAAAAACAAAACAAAAAACAAAAAAATGCTTTGGCAATATTTAACAGAATTGACTAATATTCATCAAGTATTTAACAATCTTAAAATGTAGTTGCTGCAACGAACATCAGCCTAACAGCATAGAACTAATGGTCAAACATCAGACCTTGGGACGCAAAAAAAAAAATGTAATATACGAGCTCGTATATATAATATGACATGGGAATATACATACATGGCAATGTTAATCTATAAATTTATTATTTAAAGAATATGAACTGGAGCTGTACGCTCTCGTAACTGTCAATATAGAACGTGGTAAATATAATACAATCATATGATACAGGCGACCCCATCCTGCCACTGCGGTCAGTGATTTATCAGGATGTATATGGGTGTCAGCGAGTGTAGATGGACGGGGAAGGGCATAAAATATATTTCAGAAGAAAAAAAGCAAATTATATACTCTGGTAGTAATGATAATCGTCACACAGAGGGAGTAGCCATCCTAATGACACAGAAAGCAGCAGCATCGCTTATCAGCTGGGTACCTATCAATGAGAGGCTAATATTAGCTAGATTTCAGACACGATTTTTCAAGCTCTCAATTGTACAATGTTATGCACCAACTAACGACGCTCTTGATACCACAAAAGATGACTTCTATGAAGCACTTCTAAGTACCATCAACACAATACCCAAGCATGACATAATAGCAGTCATGGGTGATTTTAACGCCAAAGTAGGTGACAACAACGATGGAGTACAAAGATATCTCGGTACTCATGGCATAGGCTGTATGAATCAAAATGGCGAAAGACTTCTAGAACTTTGTGAAATATCAAACCTCGTTGTGGCAGACACCATCTTTCCACATAAGAATATCCACAAGATAACATGGAATTCACCTGATGGCAGAACTAAGAACCAGATAGATCACTTCTGCATAAGCGCTAAATTTCGCTCATCAGTTCAAGACGTCAGAGCATACAGAGGTGCAGAGATCGGAAGCGATCATAACCTCTGCATAGCTAAAATGAGAATTAAACTGAAGAAGTTATACCAACCGAATAAAAATAGAAGAATAGATGTACACAGACTGCAATCAAATGATATAAAGAAGGAATATAATGTCAAAATGAACAACTATTTCGATGCTTTAGGCAAAATTGACAACGATATCACCACCAAGACAATCGATACTAAATGGGAACAACTGAGAACAGCAATGACAGAAGCAGCTGTAGCGACCACCGGATACCTAGTACATAAAAAGAAAAAATGGATGAGAGAAGATACTTGGGATAAAATACAAGAAAGGAAAACAGCAAAACTTAAACTACTAGCGGCAAGTACACATAATGCAGTTGAATCTTGCAAACTAACTTATAACTTGTTAAATAAAGAAGTGAAGACAAAAACTCGAAGAGATAAAAGACATTTCATCAATGAACTGGCCGTAGAAGCTGAAAATGCTGCAAGAACTGGTAATAGTAGGTGCCTTTATCAAATTACAAAACAACTATGTCACCAGCCTACTGCTATGGAAACACCTGTTAAAGGTAAATTAGGGAATTCAATACCAACAGAAAAAGAACAAATGAAGAGATGGGCTGAGCACTTCATGGAGGTGCTAAACAGACCACCACCAACAGTAACACCTGATTTTAATAATGAAACATCCACAACCACTTTGCCAATAACTTGCGATGAATTCACGCTGGACGAGATCAAACAAGCCGTTAAAAGATTAAAAAATTTTAAAGCTGCTGGAGTTGACGAAATTTCAGGGGAAATGATTAAAGCAGTTAATGACAACAACCTCTTGAGAATTTTAGATATTATAAATGAAGTATGGAGAGAAGAACAACCACCACAACAGTGGAAAGACAGTATTATTGTAAAGTTACCGAAGAAAGGTGATCTATCAGACTGTAATAACTGGCGTGGTATATCTCTATTATCAGTACCTGGAAAATTATTATGTTGCATGATGTTAGAAAGACTTAAATTGCATGCTGACGAAAAGATCAGAGAAGAACAAGCGGGTTTCAGGCCGAAACGATCATGTATTGATCAAATATTCACACTAAGAACAATTATAGAAGAATCAGTGGAAAGGCAATCGCCACTTATTATCACCTTCGTCGATTTTCAAAAAGCCTTTGATAGTCTACACCGCCCATCATTGTGGAAGATACTTACAATCTATGGTTTTCCAACAAAATATGTGAATATAATCAAAGCGTTATATGACAATGCAAGATGTTGTGTTAGAACAAATAAAGGGAATACAGAATGGTTTACAGTAGAAACAGGGGTGAAACAAGGCTGTATTATGTCACCACTACTTTTTGGAATAGCTATTGATTGGGTTATGAAAAACTATACCCACAATGAACAATTGGGTATAAAATGGACAAATGGAAAATTCCTGGGGGACCTGGATTTCGCAGATGATGTAGCATTCTTAAGTTCAACACCAAGACAATCCCAAGAAGCAATAAATAATTTGTGTCATCTCTCGGTTAAAATTGGTCTCCAAATAAATGCCTCTAAAACTAAAGCTATGAACTTTTCTAACGAGACCTTCGATATCATCTTGAACGGGGAAAAACTACAGAAAGTTGAAAGTTTCAATTATTTAGGCAGTAAAATGACTCAGGATGGTGACACAACAAGAGAAATCCATACTAGAATTGCTTTGGCAGCTAGCGCCTTCAATAGATTATCTAACATTTGGAAATTACGATCATTGAATATACATACCAAGCTTCGTCTGTTTAATTCAAATGTTATCTCAGTGTTAACATACGGCTGTGAGAGTTGGAAAATAACAAAATCATTGGAGAACAAGCTGAATACATTCGAGAACAAATGTCTTAGAAAACTCATGAACATCAGTTGGAAAGAATTCAAGACTAATCGACAAATAAGAGAAGACTCTAGGCAGAAATATGTCTCCGACTATATAAGGAAAAGACGATGGTCATATATCGGTCATGTCCTACGAATGCAAAACAACAGAATACCACTACAGGCGCTCACTTGGGTTCCTGAGGGTAAGCGGAAAAAAGGAAGACCAAAAGAAACACTCAGAAGAACAATAATAAGAGAAGGAAGAACGTTGGGCCTAAATAATGTGCAAGAGCTAAGAGGAGTGGCGTCACAACGAACAACCTGGAGAGCACTGGTTTCTGCCTTATGCGCCGTGTTTGGCGCTTAAAGAATTTATTATTATTATTATTATTATATGGGTCTTAAACACAAAAAATCTGGACAAGTTTGGTGAACTGTCTATGTGTTGGTCGTAAAATATAAATATAACATTATTAATCTGGTTACATGGAGTTACAAAGTATTTATTTAAAAATGTCTCTAATCTCCAACTTATGTAATAGTCGTTACTATGAGGGAGGACAACTATACCGATATAAAAAATTATCGGGTGTTGGAGTATCTCAGTTACCCTGAACAAAGTACCAAACTGTTTATAGGTTCGTCCTCAAATATAAAATCCGCATACAAATGCAAGTTCATAATAATGGACAACAATTTGTCAAGAAAATATACTGTAGCGTTCCGCTTACAACGTGACAAATGGTCAGAAAAATACAGGTACATCAATATGTGATGTTTATTTCTCAATACAAGGTATAATGGACAACAAGATATCAAGAAAATATACTGTAGCGTTCCGCTTACAACGTGACAAATGGTCAGAAAAATACAGGTACATCAATATGTGATGTTTATGTTTCAATACAAGGTATAATGGACAACAAATTGTCAAGAAAATATACTGTAGCGTTCCGCTTACAACGTGACAAATGGTCAGAAAAATACAGGTACATCAATATGTGATGTTTATTTTTCAATACAAGGTATAATGGACAACAAATTGTCAAGAAAATATACTGTAGCGTTCCGCTTACAACGTGACAAATGGTCAGAAAACTACAGGTACATCAATATGTGATGTTTATTTCTCAATACAAGGTTTATCAACATGTGAACATATCCGTTATCATGTTAGCGATTTCTCATGAAATCGTCATGGTTTGCATGTAACAATGTAGTATTTCGCCAATCCGCGAACTGTGTTGATTAGCATATAAGTTTTACCCAACTTGCAAAATACTTGCATATCACCAAGTCAAATTTAGGTGAAAATATATATATGTCTCAGTTATTTAGTGGAGGGGAAGGGGGAGGGATGTATATTGGGATAAATGACGGAGTATGGTTTATCACCGTGGGAGGGTGTTGAGGATTGTGCGCGATTTTCCAGTACACATTCAGCTGAGGTGGTTGTGGTGCAACCATGCGAATGCTGCAGACATTCACATGCTTGCAAACCCCGAAACAATCCTAAACAGAGGGGAACGAATGTCAGCCATGGGGGGAGGGGGGGGGTAACAATGTCCTCATTATCTTTTACCGATGTCCGCTGTGGACATTTCATCTTCTTGTACACATGGTATTTATACACTAAACGGCTTAAAATTCAAAACACCAACTATGCTAGGCACAATCAATAGTCTTGACACTCTAGTTCGTCGAGTCATGACCTCTGGTGTGTCTCACTGGATTAAGGAATGCGAGAAGGGTGAAGGGGTTTCCCAGACTACGAAGAAGTATTTATAGTATTTGATAGACACGTCAACATAGGTAAATTCGTTTTGAAGTGGGGGGATGCTCGGAATAGTGCGTCGATTTAGAAACGGTCCGTATGTGATGACGCATGTCGGAGAAGGTGACAGGAAATGAAAAGGCGTTTGGATGTGTAGGGAAGAATAAATTTGACGTCTGATTCGTCATATATCTGTGAGAAAGGGTCGTAGTTCTAGTACAAATGGTTTTTGTCATAACACAAAAGGAAAACTATGAGTTAACACATTTAAAAAAAAACTCTCATGTGTCAAAAAGGAAAAATATGTGTGTACATATAGTATGTTTGCTTTTGTCTCTAAATTCATCAAGAAGGGAAAAAAAACAAAAAAATAAAAACCGTAGTAAAGCATAAGTCATTTATAAAGATTTTCAAAGGCAAAAGTGGTGTAATTTGTACAGTGGGTACTCTTCTAATCATAAAGATTTCGTACCTAACACTTGTAAAAAAAAATTTTTTATAACTAGAGAACTGTGATAATTTAAAGTTCTGTTTAACCGGGATAATATAGTGTTATAGAATGTTTGCAAAAGTTCTTCAATTTCTTGACATAGCGGTGTAAAAGATGTAATGATAATGACAGTCCATGTTGACGAAGAATATGAAATAATTATATAACATTAAAACACAGTGGCGTCACGCCATAATAACTTGTTAGTATATGTGGGTGTTGCAGATGTCATAACTATCACTATCATCAGTATCATCAGCAGGGTCTTGACTGAGGCTGACATCTTTCTGAAAAAATAAAATTTCCTACCAAAAAAAAATGGACACTAGTGACTTTAGATGATGGGGGTAACGAGGGAGAGTGCTATTTGTAGAGAGAGCACTCGTTGGGTACTTTAGCTGGGGTAGTACCTTTTGTTATTAGAGAAGATTGATTCTCCAATAAACTAATAATCGTTGAACTGGACGTTTACGAATGTTGCCATGAGGAACTTGGCGATTTCCCTCAAGGTAGCTTTTGTCAATCGTTGATCACAAGAGGATGGCGCATTTCGCACCGTCGAGTGGGTGGTGGCTGCAGTTGTCGAGGGTAAGGATGAAGTAGTGTTGAAATGGTGCACCTCATGATGCGTTTTGTGTGGCTGTCTGCGTTTTCCACGCAATCTCTTACGTATGTGCTCCTGAGGCAACCGGACAAATCCCGTTAACAGTGGGGAGTCAACTGCTGCACCAGAATGTGGGCGCCCCGTTGCAGTGCGAGATTCCATGTTGTCTGGACTGTTCATGCTTTCGTGGTCACTCTCCGGATCTGCTGTATCTAGGTCAGATTCGTGTCGGAATGGAGGTGATGGAAGAATAATATCTTCCACAAGTGTGCATGTAGCGCTGTCTGCGTTTTCATCATTAGGCGGTGCTGTGTGTCGAGTATCATTATCTTGTTCAGATGTGTGCCGTTCTGCTTGTGAAACAGCGTTGTCTGTGTGTTCGTCGCAATTTCTTTTGTTGCTCTCTGATTCTCTGCGGCAATATGTATTTATGTTCTCAGATTCTCTGTGTGAGGTTTGTGACGTATCTGTGGAATGATAGTGGTTCAATGTGGCTTTATGTATGGGTCTGCCATTAGATAAAACTGGTGGTGCTATCGGGCGATGAGTAGCTGTCTTAATTTGTGCTGCATGAGCTTTGGTGACTATGTTTTTCTCGTCATCTTGTTCAAACGTATTTATCACCAACTTGTGAATTTTTTTTCGTCTTGCAGACAAACAAACAGCAAACCTGTCCTCCAGTAATTTCTGCACCTTTCGTGTTGTGAGTGTGTTGAGGTCACCTTCTTTCAGGATTGCTTTTATCTCTTTCTTCAACTCTTGTACGCTTGGTTCTGTAACTGGAATTTCGTATGAATTTGTCTGCCTGGCCAACGGTTTTAATGCTGTTCGAGTGTGTACGTCAGATGTGTTGAAGTGTACTGTTTCTGGTGTACCAGTATCTGTTATGGCGGTGTTAAAGTCAACATCTGTTTGTGTTGCAACACTGATCATCGTTGTTTTCTTCCCTTGTAGTTCTGGGTCATTGACCTGACTTGACCTGTCAACGTTTGTTTGTGTCGCAACACAACTGATCTTTGTTTTCTTCACTTTTAAGTCTGGCCTTGGTTGATCAGTAATCATGGGGGCCCAACGTGTGTCACTTGATGTTACAAAACCGACCTGGTGATGTACGTTAGGTGCTGTTCTCCATTGCTGTATTGGTCTGATATGTACCCTCATTCCATCTTCTGTCGTAATCATACATGTTTGTTGATCAGTCGTTGTGACATTATTTACTTCCCATATCTTTCGTTGTTTGATTCCGTTGATAAAATTTCTAACAGCTATGCGACAATATCTTTTATTGAGACTGTTCCAGTGGCTGTCGACAGTGGCTATGCGACCCGTGTTGTTGCTGTTGTCTCGATACTTGATCTGGGATCTTCTATTGTAGTTATGTGGTGTGCTCTCTGATTCACTCCGGCAATATGTATTGTTGATGTCTGCTTCTCTCTGGCAATATGTATTGTTGCTCGTATATCTGTGTCTGTTCATTAGCCATCTCCGAAATGTGTTAGAATCGCCCGTGAAGGGGGTTATAACCGAGCGAATGTGGTTATATTTATTATAGTGATCTACATTGGATAGCGTGTCTGTTATCCGTTGCAACGCGGTCATTGTGGGTTCGGACTCTACAGGTAAGGGTATGTTAGCAGGATGGACGTTTGCCTGTTGCATTTCCTGTTGCTGTTGTAGCTGCTATGCATATAACGCATGTTGTTGTTGCTGTTGTTGCTGTAGTGTATACAACGCCTGTTGTTGCTGCTGTTGTTCTAGGCTTGGATCCATTTTATTGATTATGCCTGTCTGTCTTCACCAAAAAAAAGGGCAGGTCACGGCGCCAATTTGAACATGTAACCGAGCTGGTTACGGCATCAATTTGAAGATATGTGCCCGCGTCAGTTGAATGCGGCACTAGTAGTTATATTGATTTTATGTAGTCAGAGTTAATCCTTCATATGTTGTTGTGGTTCAAGTGCTGACTGGCGTTCCGCCAGAGATGGTGATACTTGACCTTTTGTTATTTGTTTCAGCCCAGGAATGTTCTTCCCTTTGAGTTTGGTGATAAGCAAAACAGTTTCAGCACAACAACGTATATCCACAAGAAATTATTGTAAAGTTCCACAAACAGCAATGTAGAAAAATTCAATTAGAGTTTATTGATGTAATTAGACAAACACTGTAAATTTCACAATGATGATTGGTTATCCGATATGAAAAAAATATGTAATCCAACTGAATAATGTAGGTACATCCATATAGAATAATATATGTATATCCACAAGAAATAATTTACTGATTTGTTTACTCAAAAACTTGTCTTGGTATCCTCAAAGACGAAGTTCACCTAACGCTATCTGTAAAAAATCCTCTAGTCTAAAATCATGGTATCCTTGGAATCATAAATCCTAAAATCGCTGCCAATCGCCCACAACTCTTCTATTTATACTATTTCTTCTTTTTTCCCGCCTTTTTTCACACGACTCGTCCTTTTTTTCCACACGACACAATAGTTAACATTTGCACTCCGTTCCTCAGCTTTTAGACCTTTTTTTGCACACGACATTCTGTTATTTCGACTTTATTTTCACATGTGTGATCTTTTCCAACTTAACATTAGGACTTAAAAAAAACCCAGATCACACAAACATTCATTTCCCACTTTCGCGCTTATAAAACCCATTCATTATTACCTGTGATTGACCTACGTTTACCCTGTCAGAGCAGTAACGGCAACTGAACTTTGAATGAATGCTGCGTTTTGTGTAAAAACGTCTTATTTGCATTTAAGGTCTGTCATTCTTACATGTATCATCTTCTAGCACATAAAAACGCTTAGCGTTAAAGTAGGAGGGACAAAGCTAGCGTGAAAGGTCAAGCGGTCACAATACAAGTATTATTCCGTTTCATTGGATTCTACTCCAGATATATCTAATATGGACCAGCTGACTTTGACTCTGCGCTATGTTTTGCCATCTGGACCAGTTGAAAGATTTGTGACATTTTTGAATATGGAAGGCCATAGTGCTGAACAGCTTACTAAAAGTCTACTTAATTTTTTAAAGGCAAATGACATTGATATTAAAGACTGCCATGGTCAAAGTTATGACAACGCCAGCAACATGAGTGGCAAGTTTATAGGATTATATGCACAAATTAATTGATAATGATAATTACTATGCAAATTAAAAATGTATGTGTTCAAATATATTTGTGTTGTTTTATTGTTTTTTTTTTTAATATAGGGCCCCTTTCTTAACATATGCTACAGGCCCCGCACTAGCTTAATCCGGCCCTGCACATGGGGACGAAAGCTGGAGACAGAAATAAAAGAATTGAGTAAGACATGAAAAGACCTTGTTCTGACGGCACGTGAAATGAGAAACTGGCATGTGACAGGAGAAACTGGCACGTGACAGGAGAAACTGGAATGCGAGAGCGGAAGAGTGTCTTGATATCTGACGTAATAATTTGTCATGAAGTCTGTATCATTCCCAAAACCGGATTGTTCTTCAAGGTCATCCGTGCATTATTATTTCTAACAGAAACCAACTTCCGTAGGTCAAAGACACCGTGCTGGCAAGTTGCCCACTCAGACACTTGGAAACATGACAAGCCCAGCGGATGGTTCTTCAAACAGAAATGGATGTCAGCAGTTTGTGACACCCAGGACCTGGCGATAAAAAAGAAACAGTAAGACTGTCATGTACTGCTTCTTGTTCTAATATTTAAGTTTTTTAGAGTAGATCTATTTGTCAACAACAGAAATGTATAAACGACAATGCCTCGTGTGTTATAGGTAATGTCCAGTATGTGTGTGTGTGTGTGTGTTACTGATAATGTCCCGCTGTGTTAGTGAAAATGTCCCGTGTGTGTTACTGATAGTGTCCCATGTGTATTACTGATAATGTCTCTTTTGTGCTGATGATAGTGCCTCATGTGTTATTCATGTCCCGTATGTTACAGAAAATGTTCTGTGGATGTTGATGATAGTGCCGCATGTGTTACTGATAATGTCCCGTGTTTGTTATGGAAAATGTCCCGTATTTGCTACAATGTCCCGTGTGTGCTGCTGTTAATGGCACGTGTTACAGATAATGTCATTGTGTTACAGATAATGTTCCGTATGTTTTACTGATGATGTCACATGTGTGTTACTGATAATGTCCCATGTGTTTTACTGACAGTGTTCCATATTTGTTGTTATTTGTTCCATATTATGTTACTGATGTCCCGTATTTGTTACGGATAATGTCCCGTGTGTATTAGTAATAGTGTTTTAGATGTGTTAAGGATAAAATAAAGTGTATGTTAGGGATAATGTCTGATGCACGTTACGTATTATCAGAAGTGTTTTAGGGATAATGTGTGTTGCCTGTTAAGGATTATGTCTAATACAGGACAAGAATTGTGTTGATGTATGACAGGATCAATGACTAATGTTACTGAGTTATAATACAGTATCTGTTGCCTACCAAAAATTCTTGCTTCGCGTGGAAACTATCATCTATTTATTTCAGAGATTGGCTGAGAAATAAGTCCGTTTATTTTCTTGGAGACTCCAACATGAAGAACATGTTCCAAGTTCTGCGCCGCCAATTCTGCACAGTCAACGCTCCCACAGAACTTCCGTTTCCGGGACCAATGAACTGCTCAAACCCAAAGTTGGGCACCAATGTCTTCTTCAGAGCGCATGCGCATCCATTTAATTTACCACATCCGGATCACTACCGGGAGTATAACAAGCCATTGTCTGATTGGTTGGATCAAATCCATGACAAGGAAGACATGCTGGTAGCTTGCCACTTATACCTCCATTTTTCACAGTTTACGTGAGTTGATTTAATTTGTGTCGCTTTCCTTATTTTCCACAGCCTTGCTTGCACAATGTACCCAAATGTATCACACAATAAGTGTTTTTTGTTTTAAGCAGTTATAGTTACTGGGAACAACCAACAACAACAACAATCATGAAGTCATAACCTTTCATGAATGAAAGCTTGCCCAGGCAAGACGGATTGAAATAAAATGACAAGATCACAAGTGCGGAACTGATGACAAGAACCTGTCAAATATCACTCGAACGTGAAGTGAGGATAAAAGATGGCGCTATTTAGGACTTCAACTGAAATTTAAAAAAACCAACTGATTGAATCAAAGGGTGGGTTCTTCTTCTAGAATGGTCATGATCAGAGAAAAGGCACAACAACAAAAGCTGAGGAATTTGGAAACAAAATGGGAAATAGAAGACAAACCTTGACAGGATGGCAGAGGATTGGCGGGAACTTGTTGAAGGTCCATGAACCAATAAGGAAATCGTCGGACCCCTGTCTACATCCTAGCGTTGTGAGATGCTATCGGTAATTTGTTAACATCTAAGGTCATATCGTTAAGGTGGGGGGAGGGAGGAGGTATAAAATAAACACTTGCCATGATCTTTAGCCATTACTGTGTGCTCGTTAAGGTGCGGGAGGGGGGAGGAGGTCTAAAATAAACACTTGCCATGATCTTTAGCCATTACTGTGTGCTCGTTAAGGTGGGGGAGGGTGGGGAGGAGGTCTAAAATAAACACTTGCCATGATCTTTAGCCATTACTATGTGCTCGTTAAGGTGGGGGAGGGTGGGGAGGAGGTCTAAAATAAACACTTGCCATGATCTTTAGCCATTACTGTGTGCTCGTTAAGGTGGGGGGAGGAGGTCTAAAATAAACACTTGCCATGATCTTTAGCCATTACTGTGTGCTCGTTAAGGTGGGGGGAGGAGGTCTAAAATAAACACTTGCCATGATCTTTAGCCATTACTGTGTGCTCGTTAAGGTGGGGGAGGGTGGGGAGGAGGTCTAAAATAAACACTTGCCATGATCTTTAGCCATTACTGTGTGCTCGTTAAGGTGGGGGGGGGGGGGGGGGGGCTAAAATAAACACTTGCCATGATCTTTAGCCATTACTGTGTGCTCGTTAAGGTGGGGGAGGGTGGGGAGGAGGTCTAAAATAAACACTTGCCATGATCTTTAGCCATTACTGTGTGCTCGTTAAGGTGGGGGGAGGGAGGAGGTATAAAATAAACACTTGCCATGATCTTTAGCCATTACTGTGTGCTCGTTAAGGTGGGGGGAGGAGGTCTAAAATAAACACTTGCCATGATCTTTAGCCATGATCTTTAGCATTACTTTTAGGTGGGGGGAGGAGGTACTAAAATAAACACTTGCCATGATCATTTAGCCCATTACTTGTTGGCGCTCGTAAGGTGGGGGGGGGGGGGGGGAGGAGGTCTAAAATAAACACTTGCTTTGATTTTTGGCCGTTATTGTGTGCTCGTTAGGGGGGGGGGGGGTGGGGAGGAGGTCTAAAATAAACACTTGCCATGATCTTTAGCCATTAGCCATGATCTTTAGCGATTACTGTGTGCTCGTTAAGGTGGGGGGAGGAGGTATAAAATAAACACTTGCCCTGATCTTTAGCGATTACTGTGTGCTCGTTAAGGTGGGGGGAGAGAGGAGGTATAAAATAAACACTTGCCATGATCGTTAGCCATTACTGTGCTCGTTAAGGTGGGGGGGGGGGAGGAGGGAGGAGGTATAAAATAAACACTTGCCATGATCTTTAGCCATTACTGTGTGCTTGTTAAGGTGGGGGGAGGAGGTATAAAATAAACACTTGCCATGATCTTTAGCCATTACTGTGTGCCGACAGTCGTTAAAGGTGGTCGGGAGGGGGGGGGAATTAAGGACTTGGTTGAGGCCCTTCTTGGAGGTTAAGTAAAATAAACACTTGCCATTTAAAGCCGTGACACACACACACATATATATATATATATATCTATATATATATTTATATATATATATATATATATATATATATTACATTATATAGTCTTTAGCCATTACTGTGTGCTCGTTAATGGTTTGATCTTCCCTCGATGTTTAGCCCACAGTCCCGTTAAGGTGGGGGAGGGGGGGAGGAGGTCTAAAATAAACACTTGCCATGATCTTTAGCCATTACTGTGTGCTCGTTAAGGCCGCATGCGGGAGGGCTCGGGGGGTTAAAGGTCTGGAGGTCTAAAATAAACACTTAACGCTGGCAAAGTTTGATTTTCTGCCTAGGGAAGAAAAACCACATATTACTATACTGTGTGCTCGTTTTAAACTGCAAGGTACAGGACTTATCATTTAAAAACTTCCGGGAAAGGTCTCCTAAAATAAATTCCGTCAATACTCACTTGCCATGATCTTTAGCCAGTAAATCAAATTCATTACTGTGTGCTCGTTAACTGGTGGGGGGAGGAGGTCTAAAATAAACACTTGCCATGATCTTTAGCCATTACTGTGTGATCGTTAAGGTGGGGGGGAGGGAGGTATAAAATAAACACTTGCCATGATCTTTTGCCATTACTGTGTGCTCGTTAAGGTGTGGGGAGGAGTTCTAAAATAAACACTTGCCATGATCTTTAGCCATTACTGTGTGCTCGTTAAGGTGGGGGGGGGGGGGGGGGGGGGAAAAGGGGGGAGGGGGGGTAAGAGGTCTAAAAATAAACACTTGCCATGATTCTTTAGCGATTACTGTGTGCAAACGTCGTTAGTTAAGGTGGGGGGAGGGAGGAAGGTCTATTGTGAAATGCAATCTACACGCCGATATTCTAGCGCGATGTTTTGTCAAAAACGCTATAACACTTGCCAAACTGATCTTTAGCGAAAAAACGATTAGGCTGCGTGATAATGTCAAGACAGTTTGGGGAAGAATAGTATTCAACTGAAAATATAAAATCAGATTAAGGTGTCCGGGTTTGATATGGACGCTCAGGGGGGGGGGGGCGGGGGGGGGGGGGTATTCATAATGTGATATGGATAATTAAATGGAAAAAGGTATATGTCGGAAATAATAAACACTTGCCAGCCATTGAATAATCACCAATACATCCATACGAATATTAAAAGGAATTAGCCAAATGAATACTGTAGTGCTCGTTAAGGTGGGGGGGGAGGAGGAGGTCTAAAATAAAGACTTAAATTATTTCTCATGCTTACTAATCATTTTTTTGCCATGATCTTTAGCCATTACTGTGTGCTCGTTAAGGTGGGGGGAGGGGAGGTCTAAAATAAACACTTGCCATGATCTTTAGCGATTACTGTGTGGGACATGACAATGGCAAATCGTTAAGGGATATTGGTGCGCTTGTGAACGGATACTTCAAGCACATCATAGGGAGGGGACGGGATAGTCCAGGGAATCTAAAATAAACACTTGCCATGATTAGACCCTGACTGAGTGATGTGGTTCGTTCGTTCCTTTTATAGATGTTGTGCGTGGAGAGTATTAGTGGTTGAGAGATGTAAACTTTGACAGTACATCTATGTTATCCAACTGACAATCAATTTTCAACAGCCTTGTCCTTTACTAATGAATTTTATTTAACAGCAAAAACTGGTCAAATAGTGTCAAACAAAATGTTCAACAATTATGCATTTTGTACATCAAACAAATCTTTAGTTATTTTTCCTTTCATGAAGAATATATTTTCCTTCTTTCACTTCAATCCAAGATGACTCATAATATTCTTTCCCCACATCAAGTTTTACTAATTCCTGGATAATCATAATTTCATATTTGCTTTCTTTCTCAGTAGTTTTCTTCATTTTGTCTATTCTCAGTTTCAAATCCTCTTCCCTCGTTTTATCATACGTATCCTCCATTTTGTTTCTCTTCTATTATTGTTATGTCTTCATTTCACGAAAATACGCTGACATATAAAATGATAGGGCGGTGGTACTACTTACTTGAATAGGTATCAAAATAACCTTTTCATGTGTACAAATACACATGCATGAATGTTTCTTACAATCGTTGAATACCTCAACGTGGGAGCAGGACGGTCACTGACGCGTCCTCATACTCTGCTCAATTCTCGAAGACTGCCGGTTTAATAATTTCCTGCCGACAATTTCGTAGTGCCTTGAGCTGGCTACGTTTTCATTGGTTGGAAGCTTATTCTATTTGATAAATTATTGGTCAAACATCACGTTCTCATAGCGTGATGTAGCTGTCCCTACTTACGTCACTACATTTCCATGCCAACTGCCGCCGATTTGTCACGTGGCTTCTTACCCAAAGTTGACACAGTAGCTTCACCTTGCTCTACCCTGCTCTTAGCTGTCTGGGGTATTTTTATATTTGTTAAAAATCGTGCTTGCTTTTTCTATAACTAATGAATAAATGCTGATGGGGGTAGGTCATACGGCCACAAGTTTGTTACCATGGTGATGGTACATACTATTATTATTAATAGACTGGCATGTTAGTTTGTTAGCATGGTGATGGTATATACTATTATTATTAATAGACTGGCATGTTAGTTTGTTACCATGGTGATGGTATATACTATTATTATTAATAGACTGGCATGTTAGTTTGTTAGCATGGTGATGGTATATACTATTATTATTATTAATAGACTGGCATGTTAGTTTGTTAGCATGGTGATGGTATATACTATTATTATTATTAATAGACTGGCATGTTAGTTTATTAGCATTGCTTGCTTCTTTTATTAGTAATTATTTTTTAATTAATATTTATTAGTAGTATACCAAATAGTTCATGCGCCGTTATGTGCATTTTTTAATTTTTTTAAACATGCATGGGCCCCTATGAGCTCCGGGCCCCTAAGCTTCGGCCTACTTAGCTTAATGGATAATCCGGCCCTGAACACAGGGAGCATGAAAGTACCCGGCTGTGCTGTTGTCACAAGAACAATGCTATCAGAAACTGGGCAGAGACGGGAGACTTAGCCTGGCTATTGTGACCAATTTAAAATGGTACACTCTTTAAGTTATTAAATGCCAGTTTCCAAAGATATTTTCTCATATTATTATTCATAACAAAGAACGTCAAAATGAGTGAAGACATGAGGAGCATGATAATGTGTAATACACGTTTGTGACTGTGTGTAATAAACATTTGTGTGAGACTGAGTGTAACGCAGATGTTTGTAATATAGGTGTGTGTGTGTGAGGTGCATTTCGCGTGATTGTCTCCCATTTGCTCCGCAGTAGTGGTCCAACAATAGCCAAATTTAGAGTATAATTATTAGGCGTCTTCAAAGGTATCAACCTTCGCTCAAGATTACTCTTGGCAGAGATATACATAGAAAAATGGTGCTTCTACTTTAGGGCGCCCCACAGGAATTTAAAGAAAAGCAAGCATGACAGCCGAGATCATCTAAGATATCATGAATTTATTATTCTCCCGCCCCTTCTGTGAGGTAATATATTTTCGCTCGTATTTCTGAGCCCTCAGCTAAAGTTGATTCAGCAACTATCATCTAATGGCTCTTTATGTATTTAAAACATTATGATTCATTCGGGTGCAGGCATATAATTCACTCTATAATGATTAATCCAACTATAGCTTCAAAGTTACAGATAAACAGGTTTAATAATCACTTGTGGGTTAACAATGTAAAATAAATATTTATCATCAACGAATGGTTTAAATTGTGGTGGAACTTACACACACACAAAAATGGAAATGTCCATTGGTTGCACTGTTATGCTACTTATCTTTCAGTGTGGTGTCGGTTGGCGTCTTCTTCAGCCGCTGTCGATTCCCACTGGTATCTTGACTGTACTTCTCTAAAATAGTCAAGTATTGTGGCAGCAGCACATCTCATACATTAAGGATGAGGTAACAGCAAGATTTGTCAAGCGTCTTCAAGACTCGTATGATATTGGTGTCTCGCGTTGACTGCTGGCAACTTGTGCCACAAACTTGTACTACAAACTAAGAGGGAAACAAATGCCTCCTTTGAGTATGGGGTCTCCTGAAATAATCATCAGGCGACCTCCGCTTCTATCAACCACTTCATCTTCCTCAGACTTTTTACTTTCGCTGAGTGTTAATTTTAACCCCAGTGGAACGGATGAAAGTGCTTTTAGACAGCAAATTTTATATATATATATATATATATATATATATATATATATATATATATATATATATATATATATATATATATATATATATATATATATATATATATATATATATATATATATATATATATATATATATATATATATATATATATATATATACTAGGGGCGTTCAGAAAGTAATGCACCACATCGTTTTTCTCAGCTAATAATGAAGATAGAAGCATGAAATTTTGCACACTTCAAATATGGCATGTGCCAATTGTGTGCACCAAATTGCACTGCAACCGGCCAAATAATACGGCTGCCCTAAACCGTTGAAATGGAGCGTGTTAGCAACTTGCGTTATAAACAGCGAATTGTGAAAGAATTTCTCGTTGCAGAGAAGGAAACTATTGTGAATATTCACAAGCGTCTATGTGATGTGTATGGAAGTTTTGCAGTCGACAGGAGTACAGTCAGTCGCTGGGTTCAGAGAATCAAAGAATCAGGAAGTGAAGATACGGAACTGCTTGATCGGCCGCGCTGTGGACGTCCTGCCACAGCCACCAACGCAGAAATGTTGAAATGCGCTGAGGGCATTATTCTTACTGATAGGCGAATCACTACTCAACAATTGGCCTTACAGCTGTCAGTCAGCATTGGTAGTGCAAATGCAGTTATAAAAACTCTCGGATTTTCTAAGGTTTGCGCAAGATGGGTTCCTCGAAGTCTCACAAATGACCACCGATTGCAAAGGAAAGCAATTTCTTCTGAATTGTTGGAGCGTTTCAATGCTGATGGAGAGAACATTTTGGCTAAGATCGTTACAGGTGACGAAACCTGGGCACATCATTTTGAACCTGAGACAAAAAGACAGTCAATGGAGTGGCATCATCGGCAGTCACCAAGAAGAAAGAAATTCAAGACAATTCCTTCAGCTGGAAAGGTCATGATCACTGTCTTTTGGGACATTGAAGGTGTGATTCTTGTGGACGTTATGCCAAGAGGAGAGACAATCAATTCGCAAGCTTACATTAAGACATTGAAAAAACTCAATCAACGTTTTCGCAGAGTTCGGCCGCACATGAATCCAGCAGACCTGCTTCTCCTTCACGACAATGCGCGCCCTCACACAAGTCTGGCAACACGGGAAGCAATCACCAAATTGGGTTGGACTGTACTACCCCATCCACCTTATAGTCCCGATTTGGCACCCTCTGATTTTCATCTATTTGGTCCACTTAAAGATGCACTCCGTGGGACAAGGTTTGAAGATGATGAAGGATTGATTCATGCAGCGAAGAAATGGCTACATGATCAAGACAAAATCTGGTACAGGCTAGGAATACATGCACTTGTTTCGCGCTGGCATAAAGCCGTACAAGTTGATGGGGATTATGTTGAATAATACCGATGTTTACATGACATATCCATGTATATTGTATATAAATTTCATGCTTTTTGAATAAACAGCTCCTGAGAAAAACGATGTGGTGCATTACTTTCTGAACGCCCCTCGTATATATATATATATATATATATATATATATATATATATATATACATATGTATATATATATATATATATATATATATATATATATATATATATATATAAATATATATAAATATAAATAAATAAATATATATATATATATATATATATATATATATTTATTTATATTTATATTTATATTTATATTTATTTATTTATTTATTTATTTATATATACTGTGTGCACTAGGTTAATTTTTTTTAAATGTCCAAAAACTGGGTCACTTTAACCCGCACGTGAAAATTGCCATTGTTTCTGCAAAAACTCGTGGTTTTTGCAACACGCCCCACTAGTTCAAAAGGTGAAAAAGTGAGTTGAATTTCTTTTTGTTAGTAAGTCACACATTATTAAAAAAACTTGACTGATCTTTTCCACGGATGAATCAACTTTATTTTGTAATAAATTGTTTACACCTGGTTGCATTTAATTGGTCCATAGAGGAGTTTTTATTGGTGGACCTTAACTTTTGTCCAGTAGTATGTATATGTGTATATATATATTAGTACGTTATTTACACAGAACCCACTACTGTGTTATATCCTGGATCATATAGTAGAGCAGACCTATATATTGTGAGTGGTTACTTGGCCGTATACTGAGGCCCAGGTAGCCAGCTACACATTTACGAGTATTTGAAAGACTTATGGCATCATTATGTTTTCGAAGGCCGCCACTTGTTTTTTTTTCGTGAATGGCACGCACCTCTAGTCAGAACGGCCAAGATTGAATGAAGAAGACGAATATGTATATGATTGCAACATGCTTGCTTATTGAGATGCCTAATGATTTTTGTGGACTTGTGGGCGGACTATGTTTATGAGGAGACATATGTTGAAGATTCTCCATTGTCATTGAGTTAAGAAGAACCCAATAAATTTATGCTACATGTATTATTGTGGACCCACTACCCGGCGACTTGAATTATTCTGCCAGTTCGTGTCCTGTATGAACAACCCTAGTGCATTCGACAACATAGCACAATGTACTCTACAAGATAGACACTAAAACATACAAAAAAGAACTCCAACACCTTTGGTGGCCAGAAACCTCCGTAATAACTATATGGTGACATACAGAAGTTCCCCAGAAGGTAACACTGATGTACCAAGTTTCCATATTTGATCTGATTTGATGTATGATATATTTTTGGTATGAACTGTCATGTGATGTTTGACAAGTCCGATGTTCACCGTAATAAATTGTGCAAGTCGTCTTTGTCAGGCTTCCGAGGCCATTTTATTCAACTTCATGTGGAGGTCCAGTGAGTGTTGTTTCGACTGTAGTGCTGTATATATTGTTTAAACTCACAGAACAACTCCATGCACGGTTACCAGTCACGAGTAGCCATTACATCCCAACACACTGAGACGCATTCACTTCAACAATATTGTCACAAAAATCACCGAACTTGCAACATCGGTAGAGATTAAATAAAACAACGAACCTAACAGGCGTATTGTAGGCAGTAACAAACTGCTTCCACTTTGCCAAGTTGTTTTTGATCGACCTCTCTTTCGCTTTCATTCAGTGGTCCATAGCATAGCTGTTCTTGTGATGGCATCGGGGTCTCTTCTGAGGGCATGGCCAACCCAGCTCCAGCGTCTGCCAGCTATGATGGTGTGCATGTCCTCTTGCTTGCTCTGAGTAAGCAGATCTTGGTTAGTGATGGTATTCGGCCAAAAGATTCGGAGAATTTTTCTTAGGCATGTTGTGTGAAAAGAGGACAATTTCGACATTTCCTTCTCTGTAACTCTCCAGCATTCCGCACCATAGAGAACAGAATGCACACAGCTCTGATATAATCTTAATTTTGTGCTTGTGCTGTATTGAGAGGACTTCCAGATGTTGTTTAGGCTAAAAAAGGCTGTTCTTGCCTTATTCATTCTGATGTTGATGTCTTTGCCTGCCCCGCCGTTTGGTGTTACTATGCATCCTAGGTATGTAAAGGTGTCTGTCTGTACCAGTTGCTGATTCCTTACTGATATGGGCTCAGGGTTGCTCACATTGAGCGTCATGACCTCTGACTTCTTTAAATTGATGTTCAAGCCCACCTGCTGGCTAAACTTATTAGTACTTCACATATCTAACATTATAATTTTCTCCAAGATATTATTTTCTTGTTATTGTTTATCATAACAAAGTCCCTCTAGGGAAGTATTACATCGCTGTTAGTACCTTAATCTTTACGAAGGTTGTTATCTTTCTACATCTCAGTGAGCTCGAGCGTGTATTTGGGGAAGTCATGTTTGCAAACTATCACCTTATCATTACAACATGGGTTCGTGTATTTTCCCAGACAATAAGTCTGTGTTAACAAGAGGAATGTCGCTAAGTGTAGACTCTTACTCCGTCTGGAGCGGCGATAAGCTAAAAGTTAAGGTGGCAAGTTCACTCCTTCGCTTAGCGTCGCCAATGACAAAGGAAAAAAATAACCAGGAGAGAGGGGTAGGTGACAGGTGTGACAAGATGTGATTAGAAAATCCTTAACGATGAAAGCAAAAACACTGGAAGAATTAGCACATACAAGGAATGGCAGAGTAATAATGCCGGAGAGGAGCGAGGACCAGATAAAAATGACGAACGTATTTCGTGACACACCCCCTATCCTAAAATGTTTATTTAGTATGAAGATTCGGGCGTTCACTTTTTTCTGTGTCCGGGCCTTCATCTAGTGCCATTCATAGTAAAAGTGTTTTCCTCTTCTTCCTCGACTGGATTTTTCGGCCGGCAGTGGATACAATTTTGGACGTCCTTCCTTATATCCACACCTTGACCAGGCCGAAGCGATGTGTATTTATATTGCGCGTCGCTCCTGACAAGTGTATCCTTATCCCTGAGGACGATGCATGTTCTGATTTCATAATGTGAGATCTTAATGATAGTGGAACAACAAGTTGCTACCCATGTCTTAGTTGGCGATATCGCCTTCTTTGAAGAATGTTCCCGCTGAAGCATGTGACTGTGATATATGCCGCTGGCCAGATCAGGGCGCTAAGGTAACGTCATCAGCCTGCGCTTTTTTCAGCTCTGTTGTACTACTAGTACACAGCCGTTTGAAAATCGTCAACGATGGCCATTTTGGGACCCAGCCATGTAACCGAACACGATGCAAGACATGTCAGTATGTTACCCAAACACGTTCAGTGTCACCCATGGCTTCACATGCGAGTCACGCAACGTCATTTATGCTATTATATGCAAACGTTGCAATATTACTTACATCGGCCAAACGGGCACATGACTGGGGAACCGATTCTGCAGACATCTCTACGACATCTCTTAGTTGAAATCCACACCTGTGGCCATCCACTTCAATGGCCCTGGCCACCACGGTGCCACTGACATCCAGGTGACAGCCATCAGATCCTGTTCCTCGGATGCCAACAGTCGGTTCCGCCTGAAACAACGCCTCATCCATCTTATGGGTTGCCTTAAACCCGACGGTTTGAATACCCAGCATTGTTTTGTCTGAGGCGTCCTTTTCTATCCAGTCTGAGGCTTTCTACAATGACTCCTCATCCTTGACTATCCAGTCCCAGTTTTATAATGGCTTTATATATATACAATGACTGCGATCATCCTTGATGTATACGCTGCTTAGACTCCTCTATGGACCAATTAAATGCAACCAGGTGTAAACAATTTATTACAAAATAAAGTTGATTCATCCGTGGAAAAGATCAGTCAAGTGTTTTTTAATAATGTGTGACTTACTAACAAAAGAAATTCAACTCACTTTTTCACCTTTTGAACTAGTGGGGCGTGTTGCAAAAACCACGAGTTTTTGCAGCAACAATGGCAATTTTCACGTGCGGGTTAAAGTGACCCAGTTTTTGGACATTTAAAAAAAATTAACCTAGTGCACACAAAATACATTAAGAAGACTATCAAAACCCCAACAGCCCAGGGTAATTGTCATAGAAGATAGCAACGGGGCACTGCTCAATGAAAAAACAACTGTAATGAGAAGGTGGACAGAATATTGTAAGGAATTATATAACTGTAAACTCGACACTGACTATAGCATATTAAACAACATTAAGTGTGAAAACAGGGAACTCGGAAATGCAGCACTATTACGGGAAGAAGTGGAAGAGGTTATATGTTCGATGAAAGGAGGGAAGTCCCCGGGTGTGGATAATATCCCAGCAGAGCTCTTGAAATATGGAGGACAAGATATCGTAAAAATCATGACAACAATTTGCCAGAAGATATGGAGTACAAAAAAATGGCTAAAAGAATGGACGCAGTCATTAGTAATACCGCTTCCAAAGAAAAGAAATCTAAAAATGTGCAAGAACTACAGAACAATTAGCCTTATTAGTCATCCAAGTAAAGTGATGTTAAGGATACTTTTGAACAGAATAAAACAGAAATCAGAAGAAATCTTGTCCGAGGAACAGGCTGGCTTTAAACCAAAAAGAAGTACCTCAGAACAAATCTTCAGTATTAGATTACTGATCTGTAACAGCGCCATCTTGTCATCGCCATTGTCTCCGTGGTTCACTGACTTTTTACCACAACATCTTCAAGAGGAAGATATATTACCGGGCCACAATAAAGCCTAGAAATAGCTGTGTGTTATATTTGTATTTTCGCTCTTTCTAGAGTATTCATCGCGCGTGTTATTTGCGTGGCCCAATTACTACGCGCGCGCACTAGTTGAGCGATTAGGCTTAGCGGCTTATATAAAGAAGTGCCTGGCTAGCAGAGGCCTTTTTCTTCGTCAGACACCCAGAGTAAGAAACCAGAGTCGATCTGTAGATGCCTTGAACACGATTAGCACTGGCTGGGTGTTTGGTTTGTTTGCTTACTTGTTTAATGTTTGTTCATTAGTTTGCTTTGTGGGTTTGGGTCACTGACTGGGTTGTATGAATAAATACAGCCCCTGCCTTAGAATCAAGAGTTTCATTGTTGTTCGGGTCGGTGCGAGTGTGAAAGAAAGTGATCACATATCACAACAGCATCATCATCATCTCGCCCACCCTATCACAATTCGCGTCGTCGGCAGGATAGGCAGACAGTGACACCGAGCAAATAGCAAATATTGTAAACACCCAGCAGTGCATTCTTGCAGCACTATGGCCGCAAGGAGCACACGTGCTACGAGCAGAGGGGAGCACGAGTATGCAGATCCAACACAAGTGGTCGGTGCATCAGGAGGGAACGAAAGTGAGAATTAGGTGGAGAACATGAAACTATAGAAATAAGAGAACAAATACTCCCTTTGAGCTTTGTCACACGTTGGAGCAATGATGGCTGCCACAAAACCGGAAAGCGGAAGTGGATAGTACATAAAGCAAAAAATAAAAAACAGGCACTGGAAAACAGAGTGAAAAATAAAATATTTATATAACAATAAAAAATTCAATAAATAAATAAAGAGTATTAAAAAAATAATAATAATAATAATAATGTATGTATATATATATAATCTCATCTCAACCCGTAACCCGTCTTGGGTCGTAGGGGTGCCATGGTGGAAGCATCAGCAGACAGGGTCCTACACTGCTCTCTATCCTCAGCAATGCGTACAAGTGTGGAAAAACCGTGCCCTGCCCATTCTTTGATGTTATCAGCCCAGGATTTTCTTTGCCTTCCTCTTCTCCATTTACCTTCGACTGTTCCCTGGAGGATCGTTTTCGAAAGGGAGTCATGACGAGTTACATGCCCAAACCAAGCAAGCTTTCGACGTTTCACTACTGACAAAAGTGGTTCTTGGTGGCCTGCATAGGTGTTTATTTTCTCTCTAACACAGACATTTGTTTTGTGCTCTTTATAGCAAATGCGCAATATTCTTCTAAAACATTTATACTCGAAAGCCTGAATCCTTCGCTCCGTATCTGCAGTGAGTGTCCAGCCCTCACACCCATAAAGAGAATAGATAATACAAGTGATTTGTATAATTTGATCTTCACAGGAAAACTGATGTTACTTTTCCAGATCACATTCAGCCTTGTCATGGCAGCTGAGGCCATCTCAAGTCTTGTCTTGATTTCTTTACTTGATCTTCCATCACTACATATAGTGGACCCCAGATATTTAAAGGTGTTAACTTCTTCTAACGTTTGCCCATTTAACGTAATGTTGGTCGGAACATGTTTCTTATGGCTATTCACCAATATCTTGCTTTTTTCTATATTAATTTCCATCCCATACGTTCTTGTTACTTTCTCCAGTCTAGAGGTAAGGTCTTGAAGTTCTGATTCTGTTCCAGCTATAAGATCGATATCATCAGCAAAACGTAGATTGCAAAGAGGTCGGCCTCCAATCGATATGGTTGTTTTATAATCGTAGAGAGCCTCCTGCATAATATATACGAGGGAAGGTCAAAAAGTAATGCCTCCTATTTTTTATGTATGTAAATACTGCATCGGTGTGCAATTTGTAAATTTAGCAGGATTCCTCAAACACTCTTCTGCATTGTATAGCATTACCAACCTGTTTCAGTAACAGGTGGCACCACTGTAACAGTTTAAAAATGGCTGCCAAAGACGTTCGGTTAAAACAACGTTATGTCATAGAATGTTGACAGACAGACATAAAGAAACAAGGAAAACCATAGTCATCAACCTCCTGCACCGTTACGAAACTGAAGGAGAAGAGTTTTTATCGAATATTGTGACAGGTGATGAGACTTGGGTTCATTTTTTTTAACCAGAATCCAAGAGGCAGTCAATGGAATGGCATCACACAACATCGCCGACAAGAAAGAAGTTCAAAAGTTCACCATCTGTAGGGAAAGTTATGGCCTCCGTGTTTTGGGATGAGAAGGGTGTGATTCTTCTCGACTTCTTGGAACAGGGAAACACGGTGAATACAGACCGTTACATTGAAACTTTCAAGAAGCTTAGAGGTCGTCTTCGGCGTCTTTACCCTTTAAAAGATCAGCGAACTGCACTACTGTTGCACGATAATGCCACGCCACACACCGCACCATTGATGCGATTGCAGAATTTGGCTGGACATTATTACCACATCCCTCTTACAGTCCCGATCTTGCACCTTCTGACATCCATCTGTTTGGACCACTGAAAGAAGATCTTCGCGGACATCACTTTGAGGACACCGAGACCCTTAAACGCGCCGTACGTCAGTGGTTTAGGAAAAAGGACACAAATTTTTACCGTGCGGGGATACATGCCCTTGTGAGAAGATGGAAAAAAACCGTAACAAATAACGGAGACTACAATGATAAATAAATTTTTTAAGTTCAGACTTGGGGCTACATTTCAATGTGAATTTTATCTGTTTTCTTGTCTATTGAATGAAATTAAAAATTACGAGGCATTACTTTTTGACTGTCCCTCGTATATATTTCTAGGCTTTATTGTGGCCCAGTAATATATCTTCCTCTTGAAGATGTTGTGGTAAAAAGGCAGTGAACCACGGAGACAATGGCGATGACAAGATGGCGCTGTTACATATTCCCTGCCTGATTTTGTTGTCGTCCCGACAACAGCACTACCTCTGGCGCTTCAGCCGTAATCTCTCAGATCGTCTCGGGGCAGGACCCTCTAACGGCTGCAGGGCATACCAGCCTGGTTCGGGCGTTAGACCATGTACGTCCTCCCCAGGGTCTGTCTCATCTGGCGCCTCAGGTAGGCCTAGTGTCGTATCTACCAGATCTGGAGAATCATCTTTGTCTTCACTTCGTCTCAGTTCGTGCGCCGCAACCCTCATCTTCAGATCGTTATCTGCTGGCCTTATCACATAAGGACCACCGCCAGCGTCTGGAATTGCTGATACAATCAATTCGTCGTTGGACCACACGTCTTGTATTTTGGCTCTGTCAGAGTAGTGTTCTTTTTTCCGCACTCTTTCACCCACTCGCAATGGTGTGGGGCCTGGAAGCTGATTACTTCTCTCCCTCCTATCAGCGGCCATTTGCTGCATTCTCTCTGCAGCTTTTTGGTGTGCTACTTGTAACCTCTCTAGGTGACCTTGCAGCCACTCATCAGTTGTCTCGGGCTCTTCATCTGGAAGTGTGCCTATCATGAAGCCAAGAGGAAGCCTTGGTTCTCTGCCGAAGAGGAGGTAGTATGGTGAGTACCCTGTCGAAGAGTGGGGGGTAGAGTTGTAGACCATAACCACCTCAGCTAGATGCTCAGACCACCTTCGCTTCTGGTCGGCTGTCATGGGTCTCACCAAATCATGCAAGGTCTTGTTGAAGCGCTCGCACTGCCCGTTGCCTTTAGGATTGTAAGCTGTAGTTCGGATCTTGTGGACTCCATATATCCTGCACAGCTCTGCGACTATTGCTGATTCGAAGTTCCGGCCTTGATCAGAATGTATCCTCCGAGGAACTCCAAGATACAGGAACCACTTCTCCACCAGGGCTTTGGTGACCGTGGTTGCTTTTTGGTCTCTCGTTGGTATGGCAATGGTGTACTTGCTGAACACATCTTTGTGACAGACAACTTAGCCGTCCCTGAATTTGTTAGATGATGGTAAGAACCCTCTCATAACATCGGTACCCCTGAAGTGTTGGATGATATGGTACGACCCTTCGTAACGACCCCTTCGGATAGCATCAGTGCCCCCGAATATTTTGGTAACTTTTCGTCAAACAGGATTTTTTTTTCACCTGGACTCATTAGCTATGCAACCTTTCCACGCAGATGGTCAACACGTTTGCTGATTAATATGTGGACAGTTTATCTACCGTTCCTTCTGGTCATCGCATTGATTTAAGGAGAGGTTAAATCACGCCCACGAATATCTCTTGAGCAATCATATGCAGTTATTTTCATGAACTTGGCCAGTGGGGGGGGGGGGGGCGTTGCCAGCATCAAACGATAGTAGCGACCACGATCAAAGACACGGAAGAGATCTCAGGAAAAACTAGCGGCACGCCATCAAAGAGGCAGTAGTGGTCCCTGAAACGAGCGACGCAAGTTTCCTGCCGGTGTTTCGCATCTCGGTGTTAACCACAGAACGATCGCAGTGGGAGCGAACGGGAAAGCCGACGCACACGCAACGAGCGGAGATATGAAAGACCAGGGGTGGCATCTCTCTTTAGTCTGGCGGTCAGATCCCCAAAAGTCTCATGAGATCTAAAAAGGTGTCAAATTCTTCATGTCCCACTCGTCTTACATTTCATTTTAGATATATACAGACCATGAAGAAATGCAAAGTATCACTCGTTGGCCAGACCTTGACAGAAGCACTAGCTATATTTGAAATCGTGTTAGATTTTCCCCTGGATTTTCATATATATTTGCAGTGAACTCTATTCTGTGCAAAACGGTAAAATATAATTGTGTAAAGTGATCAGTGGCTTAGTTCATTCATTCTATTTCACTGGATTTTGCGTTAATTTAAATCTATTAAATTAAACCATCTCAATAGTTCCAGTTGTAAATGTAATGATATATCTATTATATTATTTCAAAAGATAATAGATGCTTAAATGATTAAATTAACTTTTAAAAGTCGCGAAGGAATTTATAACTAATTGAGTTAAGTCATGTATATAGATGTGTGTTTTAACCATTTAAACTCGCGAAGTGTCTTCTTAAATATATAATTAAATACGCGAGTGTATATTTATAGTCTTAACGGGAAATTCATCGTGCTTTAGAATGTTATTTGATTTTTCGGTATATTACATGTTTTTTTCTTTCATACAGAATGATCGTAACCTGCGATCCCAGCAATAAAGAAATCATACATCTTAAAACTTCCAGACATATTGATGAAACATCTTAAATTTAATCTTGTGGCAGTCCGATGCGACCTAGCTATCATAATTATATGAAAGAAAGCCTACCCAAGAATATCTTAAAAAAAGAACCATCAAATTAAATTACAATCTGTAAGATAAACTGGAAGATGAACAGTGCCAGTAGCGATATTTTATTTACTGCCCTACTGTGAGAGAGTACTTATTTACCTGTAACTGTGACTGGGCTAGTTTTTCCTCAATGGATTAAAAACCTACCGGTCAGTTGCTATCATCACGCATTGAAGGAATTTTACCTCCAGCAGCGAAATTAAAGAGACCACTCCATCCTCACCCCTGTGTTGAATTGTGTCAATGCCATCCCATAGACTCCCTTTTTTATATAATAAAACACAAGAACTCTTAGGCTGCAAGTCCGGCGATAAGTGGGAATATTTGTTATCAGCAAACCTCACTACATCTGGGGCGGGACATCGAAGTACTAGACATTTTCACTTCTCAAGAGTGTAATTGCTGTTTATATAATTCTATGGATTGTCTGATGCTGCAATCGGTAAGTGTGTGAGTGTATGAGTGTGGATCCTCACGCGCGTGCATGAATGACAGGAGATTAATTTTTGCAAACCATTTGTTAACTTGCCTACCGGGTAATACCTTTTTCTGTATACCCGGCATTGATCCTTTAGGTGGGATATTTTGTTAACTCTGTTTAAACCCCCCCCCCCCCCTTTTTTCATTTTCTTAGTAAAGGGAAGAACAATTGGGAATAACAGGATTTTTGTCTACCACCTATACTTAATATTGTAACACCTATTTCAGAGTAATTAAATTCACTGTTGGGTTACATTACCTATGTTCCTGATAACTATCTATCTTTGGACTGGGTTTATCTTTGTCTAATACAAGCGGGAAGGGCTTAGTCGATACCAATCCTCTTCACCCCACTCCGCCCCCCCCCCCAACAACCTCACCTTGTTATTTGTATTTTTTGTACTTACGATATTTTTTATGTAACACATTGTTTTAAATGAGAATAAACCTTATAAACTTATTTAGTACTGTGTTGGAATACCCAAAGCCCCACAATTTCCCCTATCTGTTTAATATAGTTTGTATCTACGTGCGTCTGTGTGTTTGAAGCACCAAATCGGTGTGATCGCAGGTGTGTGTCTGGAAACTGGCAAATAATTGTTTGACCAGGAGAGTGAAGAGAAGATTGAGAGGAGCGATTTGTCGTAAATAAGTCTGTCCTTACTCTCCCCAGCACTCTGTGAAGCAACTATCTACTCTCTACATTTTCTATCACTGAGCTTTTCACCACCATTCTCCACTCTAAACAGGACCACTATTTCTAAGACTCTTTCTCTCAAAATAAATTTACGACAATCTGTCAGCACTAATACATTCTCAAACCCTTTGGAATCCCGCTCTAGCAGTGTGAAATCCATTGCTACCACCTCGAGTGGCCTGGAGGCAATCAGGTTTCCAGATGGCCCATGAAACTTCAGTTGAGGTGCCTTGGCAATGTTACATCGGTTGCATCTGCGAAAAAACACTTCAACATCAGCTGTGACGCTTACCCAGAAGCATCTACTTCTCAGCAACTGTAACATGTGCTCTCTTCCCTGATGGCCCACCCTGTGGGCAGTGTCCAGTATCCGTGGTTTCATGGACTCAGGTATTACCAGTTGTTTTATGCTGGATCCATCTGATCCCTTCACTGTCCGGTATAACAACCCATCTGTCACTTCAAGCCGGTTACTCTGATTAAGTAGTTTCCTTGCAGCCAAGGGGATTTTTCGAGCATCTCTTCCTGCAAGTCTGGTGCCATCATTTACATTCTTCCTAACCATCGCTACCACATCATCAACTCCCTGGAGATTTATCAGTTCCTCGCGCAAATAGGTGGGAAATGCTTGAGTGGTTGCTGGTGTTGTAGGCGATTCAGCAGGTACCCTTTCACTGATATCTTTCTGGTTTGTTGCTGCCATCAACCCTATCTCATGCAGTACCTGGGTAAACCCTCTGATAACCTCAGCTGTTATGCCACTTATTGCAACATCTGCATCATCATCATCCAGTTCTTCGCCTGTGGTCTCAATAGGAAAGCGGGACAAATAATCCGCATTTCCATTGGCTCTCGCTGCCCGATGTCGGATTGTGTAGTTAAACATAGCCATCTGGGCCATCCATCTCTGCTCTATAGCTCCCAGTTTAGCTTTCTCCCAGAAGGTCAGACCCCTGTTGTCTGTAAATACCTCTACTTGTGATCCTAGCAGGTATCCTCTGAACTTCTCAGCCATGGCCCACTTAAGACCCAGCAGTTCCAGCCTCATACTGCTTTTTGAGTTTCTTTCAGAGGGTCGAAGTGTGTGACTTGCATATGCCAAGACTTTCTTTGTTCCATCTTGCACTTGTGAAAGGATTGCTCCTAATCCTTCATATGATGCATCTACCTCCAGGATAAACTGTAGCGAGAATTTAGAGAACCCTAGTAGCGGTGTGGAGGTTAGCGCCTTTTTCAGTGTCTCAAAGGCTACAACACACTCTTCAGTCCACAACTCTCCTATGGGTGACTTACTCCGTCTTTTAGTCTGCATGCCTTGATTGAGCGCAACCACTAAATCATGTAGCGGTTTGGCTATCTTTGCAAAGCCCGGCACAAATCTGCGGTAGTAACTGGCCAATCCCAAGAATGACCGTAACTCAGTCTGAGACCGCGGTACAGGGGCCTCTTGAACAGCCTTCACCTTGTCTTCCATAGCTCCTATCTCCATCTGCTGATATAGTATGCCCCAAGAATTCAATCGTTGTCCTAAACGACTTACACTTTTCTCCATTCAACTTCAGCCCTAGCTGGCGTAGCTTAGAGAATACTTTCTCCAGTCGGCTCAAATGGTTAGTGAAGTCAGCGGAGTACACTAAAATGTCATCAAGGTATACTAGTATCAGCTGGAACACTAAATCATGCATACTGCTCTGCATTAATCGTTGGAAGGTGCTGGCAGAGTTGGCTAGGCCCATAGGCATCCTGGTGTATTCATAAAGTCCAAAAGGGGCAGTGAAAGCGGTTTTCTCTTGGTCTTTCTCATCCATTGCTACTTGATAGTAACCACTTGCCAGATCAAGCGATGAGAATATCTTTGCTCCTCCTAGCACATCCAGGTACTCATCTACTCGGGGCAGAGGGTAGGCATCCCTCTTCGTCTTGCTCTTGAGTGCCCTGAAGTCTACGCAGAGTCTAAGTCGACCATCCTTCTTCCGGACCAAAACTATTGGGGAGGCCCAAGGACTGCAACTCTCCTCGATTATTTGTCAAGCAATCCTTGCAGGTGATCCTGTACCTCTCTGTAGAAAGCAGGGGGGATTCTCCTGTAAGGCTGCTTAACTGGGGTGTCAACTGTTAATAGGATGGTGTGCATTACCCTATCAGTGTATCCTACATCTGTCTCATCTGAGGCAAAAAGATCGGCATAGCGTCTCAACAACGCTCTTACTTCCTGCTTTTCAGCCTCACTGCCCTCAAACCCGGTAAGGTCTATTGGGCACATCTCTTGCTCTGGATTCGTGTATGGTGGACTTGCTGACATTTCTACCTCTTGAGCTCCTACAGCTCTGAAATATGTACTGTAGTTCACCCCAGCTTCTGTCAGTACTCCTACTTGTGTCCCAGGAGCTAAAAACAAGTCCTTATCACCCACATTTATGGCCTGAATATCACAGGACCCACTTCTAAGAACAGTCAATGCATGACTTATAATCAGCCCTCTGTGCTCTAAGTCTCTGTTAGGCTCAAAGAGAAAAGTTCTTTCTGACTGGCCTCCCTGTACACCACACCACATACCCCCCACATCATACCAAACTCATACATTTCATTACATTATATCACACTTACCATACCATACAACACATACATCATACCATACTATACATACCACACACTTACTACATCATACCATTCTTACGACATCATACCTCACATACACATAATACCACACATTACACACTGCATCATTCCACATACACACACCACAACACACACCATCCTCATCATACCATGCAGACACACCACATGCCATACATCCCCATATCATACCATCAGCCCAAAGAATCAACCACATGCACACCACACCATATCATCGCATTCACATCACATCATTTAACACATACACCACATCACAAACACTATATGGCACAGACTCCCACCATACCACATCCCAAACACAACACGCTAAACATCACACAAGCCCCTTTCACATCATATACACTCACTGCCCCACACAACACATGCACCATATCTCATTACATGCACATAAAGTATGTACAATATAAAACATGTAACTGTGATGAATTTACCATGATACAACGTTAAAATATCTCCAAATTTAACGATAAAATGTAGGGTTAAAAATAATGCGTAAGGTACTAGGAGACATGCTCGCCCATGCCAGCCTTTCCCACCGCCATTTAAAACTAACGAGTTAGACGTGCAGACGAAACGTTTACCCTTTGTAGACGGGAGAGAAACGGAGAACACAAAAGGAAAAATATGACTGAACACGTGTTTGAAGATAGCAAGGCTAAAAGACGCAATTGATAGTAAAAGACAAAAATTCACGTCACTAGTTGACACAAGGTAAGGAAGTGGACAAAAAACGACTTTTGCTCGTGTCAGAAACAGTCATTTCTTGGACTTTTACGATACTTGATTGTGATTTGAATTCAGCGGCAAACGCCGTGGAGAAGGTTCTCGAACATATTTCAAAAGAAAAAAACTAACCTTGAAAAAGTAACTTTTTCTTAATAATAATGTTATGAATATAAAACCTAGCTAGTTTGATAGCCCGTCTTGAGCAGAGAAATAATATACTTTAAATTATACAGACGGATAGATAATAAGGAAGATATTGACAAAAGACTGTGTTGTTCATATCAGACGAGCGACTGCACTGTTAACCAATGTCACTAAAGTTTCAAAATTGTCGGCCTTGAGACACTCAAGTGCTAAAATCGAGCTGTAATTAAAGAGAGGGGAAATGGTGGAGAATTGTGGCTAAAAATAACTTCGGAGGCAGAAGTGTGTAGGGTATTGCATGGCGTTGGTCCAAGAACCAAGCGTGTTTTTTTATGAAAAAACAAGTAGAGACAGACGGACCAACAGACAGTAATACACACTTGACCGAGAGCTGACTGAAATTTGACTTTTGGTTGTAGATTTGAAAGTTAGGGGGGGAGTCGGTGATTGGATGAATGAAATCATATTGGCAGGACAGAGATGCGCATTTTTGCCATTTGTTACAAGACTGTCCAGAGACACAGTGGTGTAGTACCTGTGGTGTTGTTTCCAGAAGATAATACATAATTTTAGTGGGACGCCATCAGATAGCCAGCAGCTCAGCTGAGTTTTGCTAGCATTTAACTGTGTTCTCAATTCTGAATTCTGGTAAGAATGAAAGCAATTCTTTTGTACATTTTAATATTTCGAGTGATTGATACTGCCATATCATATAAAATGATTACGACAAGTAAGTACTCGCTCTAGATCCCCAGCCCAAGTTCAGGGTCTAGAGACAAACAAAATATATGGACGCCTACTAAAACTATGGAAGGCGGATCTATTGTTGAGATCAGTGGAACATATCACCTATCTTATTGAATAGAAGGAAGCTATTGAACATATCTCAGATGCAATGTAGTCTTGGGGAACTAGTACTATATGAAAACAACTGGGTAAGATGTACTGTGTGGTCAGAGAGATCTGACCCAGTCTGTGTGGTGTTGTTGTGTAGTGTTGTGTGCAGAAGTGGCTCAGTAGGTAGAGTTCTGACACATGCCACAAAACTTTTATTTCAGAATTGTGAGTTTCTGTTTGGCACCGAAGAGGTGCCAAATGCTGTTGTGAATTACACAAGCGTGGACCAGTGCAGTCTAACATTGTGTCAGAGCAGCTGTATATTGTACTCCAGCACGGAGAGGAGCGGGCACCAGACTCTTGTACAAGATCGACACAGTCGAGATAAGTGAGATCTGGCCTGCTGGACATTCACCAACGAATTTATCAACGAATTTACCAACTAATCCATCAACTAATTCACCATCTAATAAAGACATACCATTGTGGGAAAATAAACCATGTATTCATCCCATAAGTCAATGGACAATGTTTGGTAGTCATGGACTGGGCGTGATGATACCACCCCAACAGTACATTCAGTAATAGTTCTCCTGGGACAATCTAATATAATTAATATTAACCAGACTTATAACATACCTTTGTAATCACATTCCATGTTATTATGTCATATAATTATGCATTCCATTTATAACTCCATAATATTTCATATGTTCTGACCAACAAACATTTGGTTCAGAACAAATAAATTTAACAAAAGATTTAATATTTAAAACTAAAACAGCCTGAGTTAGTTCAGTGTGTTATACATTTTATTATTATTATTAGACTTATTAAATATCTGTGTGTGTGTGGGTAATCTACTACAACACATTACATTTCAGTACCCTAGACTTTTAACGTAGCTACATTCATATTAGTAGAGAAAAAAAGATATTTTTGAGGTCGTAAGTGGTAGTAAGAAGGGCCTTCTGTAATTCGCATCAACATTTATCTCAGGAGCCTTCACAGCTGACCTCATTCATTACACTAGGTAACATCTCAACCATACAATACCATCAAAACCACTACAGTAACACAAAATCATAAAACTAACAACGTAGCAAATTTGTATAATTTCAGTGCGTACCAAAAACTGCACAAGTATACCATACACTGACTATAATGATGACAACTCCAACTGGTACGATGAATAGTCATTATCATAAACACAAACACTGGTATCAAATCTTAATGAGTAGACATGAAATCTTTGTTCACTATGGTCATCATAAACAGTTATCAAATCAGCTTTAACAACCAGTCAATGTTTCTAAGGTTGTTGACACAAATCAGCTTTACCAACCAGTCAATGTTTCTAAGGTTGTTGACACAAGTCAGCTTTTCCACCAGTCAATGTTTCCAAGGTTGACAACAGAAATCAGCTTTACAAACCAGTCAATGTTTCTAAGGTTGGTGATACAAATCAGCCCTATCAACCAGTCAATGTTTCTAAGGTTGGTGGCACAAATCAGCCCTACCAACCAGTCAATGTTTCTAAGGTTGGTGACACAAATCAGCCCTACCAACCTGTGACAAACTTTCTAGACATAGATCCAAGACTGAACACGACCATGTGGCACAAACCCCAGCCTAATGTTCACGGACATGCTCATCTTAATGCCCAGAATGACAGATGTCTATAGAATGATTCTCCTGAAACATCTGGCACATTTTGGTGGTGGGGTGGAAGATGTGTCCAGGTGATTATGTCTAACACTGGATGTTGAAGTGAAGCTGTGGGTTAGGTTAGTCAATGTTTCAGTTGTATGAGACCAGACATATGGGTGAGTTTCTGTCATACACATGGTATGTGGGTTAGTGATGGCTGTATACTGCTCCACCTATGTTGTAGTCTTGAAGTATGAATGCGAGTCATGGGCAATGACTACTACCCACAAAAGCCAGATCCAAACCTCAGAAATGAGGTATCTGAGGAAGGTGGTTGAAGTAACAAGAAGAGATATGGTCCACAACCAGACGATACGTCAAGGCCTAAAAACCCAGCCCCTGCAGGCCCAAGTCTCAACTAAGATGGTTTGGCCATGTCTGCAGAATGGGAGAAGATCAGCTATTACAACAAGTATGGAAAACTAAGAGCCAGGGATTCAGACCTCCAGGACGCCCAGAGTCCGCTGGGAGGACAACATTAGACAATCTCTGACGGACCGAGGACTAGAATGGAACCAGGCCAGGAGGAAGACAGCTGATTGGATAGTATGGCACTCTCTCTTCCAAACCTCTACACCTCACGGTAGAAGAGGAACGACTAAGTAAGTCTGTCATATACACGGCATATGGGTTAGTGACTGTCATACATATGGCATGTGGGTTAGTGAATGTCAAACACATGGCATATGGGAAAGTGACTGTTATAGACATGGCATGTGGGTTAATGACTATCATAGACATGGCATGTATGTTAGTGAATATCATACACATGGCATGTGGGTTAGTGACTATCAAATACATGACATATGGGCAAGTGACTGTTATAGACATAACATGTGGGTTAGTGAATGTCAAACACATGGCATTTGGGCAAGTGACTATCATAGACATGGCATGTGGGTTAGTGACTGTCATAGACATGGCATGTGGGTAAGTGACCAGCAAGCAAATATCACATCCTAACATGCGATAGAAGTAAACCAGGAACAAGTAGACCATGTGACTGTCTTGGGCAAGTAACTGCTAGAAATGTGATGGTGTGTCTTACATGACAGTCAAATGCCATTTCTCGGCTCAAATATGGATGACAAGTTTGATATTCTGATGACCTCAGATCTGAACTGTAGTACATGGTCTGTTTTAGCTGCTCCAGCCTTATCACCCCATATGGTTCACTGGGGTCGCTGAGGAGACGGAGAAAGCACAGTACTATATCTCCCTTAGGTATGTCGTAAGACATAACAAAGGTGAGGCATTTGGCTGGCAGCTTCATCATGAAAAATACATAGCTACATTAACCACAACTTCAAATCTACTCCACACAACATATAATGACTAAATGGCATGCATAAAGATATGCTGTAGCCACATCTACATACTGGGTGCACTGTGGGTTAAAAGTGGCTGCTCCTACAATTGGGAAAAATCCACATATAAAATAACAGCACAATTATCAGAAAAAAAAACCAAATATGAGTCTCATCTTTGGTCAATAACACAAGACAATCTGGCATACTGTATTTTTTTTTTTTTTAATTTAATTTAATTTTTAATTTTTTTTTATCGTACGCCCACTATTACTCGAGGCGAAATCTCCGGTTAGTATGTCTAATCTGAAACTGATTTTACGTGAGTATCCCTTTTTTCCTTGTACATTGACAGGTGTCCTCTCCATTCAGGCAGATACTAGCTGATTTCGGAGGTACCCATTAGAGCTGGGTCGGCTCAGGAGCCGTTCAGGTTATTCCAGTCCCTGGTCGACGACACTTTTTCAAATGTCTTCGCCAGGGCTCAAACTATTCCAGTCCAAGTCCCGGTCGACGACACTCCTTCAAATGTTCTTGCGAGGGCTCGAACCTGGATCACCCGATCGCCAGCACAGTGTGGTAACCATTACACCAGCGCGGCTCCCTGCATACTGTATTAAAATCTGGCAGCTTCTCAAATGTATAAATTACCACCATTTCATTCATAAGACCATTCTATGGCAGAAAACATAAGACGACTGCAGGAAGACTATTAACCCTTTGAACCATGGCCACCCAGCCTGTAAAATCCCATTCCCCTGGGCTCCTGAGCAAAAAATGCACAAAACAGACACATAAGCAAAACTAGTTACTGTGACACAACAATATAGTCAGTTTTAACTATTTTATCTCAAATTGACTGACCTGATCATCTCCAATATTCCTGCTTAGTGTGCCAGTCCTCCCAGTATGTAGACCCTTCCTTTAGGCATAGATAGCTTTCACAATATTTACACCAGAATTTAGTCTTCACTTTTTTTAATGGTCTGTCTTTGTAGGCCATGTCTGGGAAGTCACTAACATGTTTGTTGAATTTGTATGCACACACAACACAAATGTTATTGCCAGTAGCTTGTGGAGACACTTGAGGATGATGCAAGCCCACATTTTGCAGCCTCTGATGTGCATCAACACGGTTGTGAAGCTTCATTGCCGCTGTTCTGTAATCGCCAATGAGTGATAAACAGATTTCATTCATGAACATACCAAATGTTCTGTAGCGTCTTCCAGTTACATTGTGGTGATTGTATTTATTCATTAGTATATAGGCATTATTGCATGCCCACATGAAAAATTTCACTATGAGTCGTCGAGGCCAGCGATAATGCCGGCGCGTTTTATTGAGATGACAAACTTGGTCGTTGACATCGCAGCCACCCATGAAAGTATTGTAGTCAATACAAAGTTGTGGAGTTTGAACATCCACAGTTGTTCCATCCTTGTTTCTCCTTCTAACAGTTCCCATTTCTGTTGGGTTATGATAATTAGATATAAAATTGATGGGTCTTTGGTCCATCCATACAAGGCAAACAATGTTATTGAAACAGACAAATTCTGATTGCCCCCTGCACATTTTCTTCTTTCCTGACAGTTCTTTTGGATAATATTTCCTATTTGTCATTGCTGTCCCTACTGCAAGTGTTCCATAATCACTGTATAACTTGTCAAAGAGAGTTACACTGTTATAAAATCTGTCCATGACAAGAATATGGTTTTTGTTTGCCAAATCACCTGAAGTCAAAATCCTGATGACGACACTACCAACAACACTGAGTTCTGGAATAACATCCTCTGTTTTTCCAGTGTAAATTTCCAAATTTAGAATATAGCCCGAGCTCGCTTCACATGCCATGTAAGCCTTTATTCCCCACTTTATGGGCTTTGATTTTATGTATTGTTTGAAGGCAAGTCTGCTTTTAGTGGGGATCATGGCTGGACCAGTAATCTTTGTAACATGGTTTATTCACACTGTGCTCCATTTGAAGACGCAGTCCAAAGAATGCTTTTACCTCTGGCACTGTTACATCTTTATAATTTTTAGCATAGTAGCTGGTTGGCTTTTTGCTTTTTACTTGCTCAGCACGTCTGTTTGTCTGCTCACACAAATTGTGCAAGAAATTACTGTCGAGGAAAAGTTCCAAAAATTCAATGGCTTTACTTTCAGGAGAAATGGAATCTGGAATATTCTTAGGGCCTATCTGTTCCACAAATGTTGTGTCTACAGTAAACATAGGTCTAAATACATTTGCAGTAGACCAACCTGTATCAAATTTACTTGATACATTGTGTGGGATACGCCCCTTTCCAAGCCCCCGCACCATAGCCCAATCCCCTGAGGGGCCAGGAACAGGGTTAGAACTAGCTTGATCATAATCTGATTCACAAGTTTCGTCACTCGATTCATTTTCGATATCACTTTCACAATAATCACCATCTAAATCTAATTCATCATCCTCCGAATCATTGAGCACAAGTTCAACAGCTTGTTCCGTTGTTAGCCTTTTAGAACGGCTATTTCCTGGGTTTTCAACACGCCTTTTCATTATGAAAACAGTTAAAAAATTGCAAAATATTATCACGTCGTGGGCGCCGCCAATTTGGTCTAACATTCCACAAGACATGTGTACTTCCTGATGTCATTATTTTTCACACATTTCCATTCCGGCCCCGTACTGCTAAGCTAGGTGTGTCAGGCCAAAAAAGCGGTCACTCGGGGTACGGATTATTTACACACGGACCGAAATTTCGGGACCTCGGGTTCAAAAGGTTAAAACAATCATACAAATGAAAATTGATTTTGGCGACAGTCTGACTATCATATTTAAAAGATTTGTCTGGATCTAAGCCAGTCCTTGTTATTAACAATTCTCAACACAATTTACTTCTTGGATATCTTACATGCTACCATAACCTTTTACTTAAATTGTCTTTTTCAGTTTACTGAGGGAATACCTTGTGGTTGTAACGTAATTTGTGTTTTTCTTACTACTGTCCATTCATGTCATCAATACACAACCTATTTTCTTGCAGACGTCTCCACACAAGTGTTTGCCATTTGTGCTAATGCCAGAAGAATTGTGTATAGTAATATACTTCAGCGTGCCACTTCCAGTAAGGCAGTCGAGAAATTAATCTTCAACATGTGATAGAAATGTCCAGAAAACATGATCTAACACTTCTGTAATAAACAAAATAAATGTTCTTAAAGCTGAGGTCAAGGATAAAATGTTCCCTACCAACATAAAAAAAACTGAAAATTGTCACTATAGTACTGCTTCACCACTTCAGCTTGTTTTGAGAAAAATGCGTTCAACTTTTTGATATATCACATTAACATGAACTTTTTCATGATGATCTTAACTGTTAACTGTAAAATATTGTATAGGCTGATAGATTTAACTTTTTTATGTTGATTTATGATCTTAAATAAACTGTGGTCAAATGTGGAGATAGAATAAAGCAATACTAAAGCAACAAAATGTCAAAAACAATGCACCCACCAAAATGTCTCTAATTTTAAAGGAAGTTTTCAGAACAAGTGAGAGAATTTCAAGTGGTAGTAAATATGTATCTACATGGTTTTGAAAATTCAATTTTCTCAGAATAAAAACTTTAATGTCATAATTAAATACCATGAAAAAATATCTGATAAGAATTGTTCACAATTTTAAGATGCCGCTGTTAAAAAAAAATTTTTACAACCTGACTTTTCCTCCATCTTCTACAGCAAAGGTAGGCAACTCAGTGGCTGTGAGAATCCACTTGAGAAAACTTAATTCTGTATAGATATACCAATATTAAATCATGTCTGTTTTCAGAATATTTGGGACAAGTGTAGCCAATGTGTAACTTTTATTTCAGCTAGACGATCTGCTTCGTGTAATTCCATCAACACAGCGGAGGAAAATCCCAACTAAATATGTTACCGATTGATAAATTCACATTAGAGAAGAGACTGCTATCCTACTGTATGCAGTTCATGAATAAAGTGACTATTTGTAAGTGAGCTCTTGGTTGTCACGGGGAACACAGACAAAGTACCTTTAATCCTGGGGATCCCACGCTTTTAAAATGCTGGCGTGAGAGATAACTAATGTGAAATTTTTCAACCTTAAACATTTCTTCCCCCCTCCGTCCATCACCAAGAGATCTAACAAATCATTTCCTGTGGTGTAACGACCCCTGTTCTAGAGTGTCGTGTTTTCTGTTTTTTTCCTCCCAGAAAACAGTGCTAGCTGAAGCATATTTTCATTCACTAGAATTGTGAAAAGAACATGGCAAACTGGCAGTAAAATTTGGCCAGGTAAATAATGAAATGACAAGACTAAGAAAATCAGCCAAACCAAATTTTTTCCAACAAAAGCTTTCAAACACAAACATGTATAGCCCTTGTTTATTCATTGTGAACTCATTTCTGATGTACTGACAGAGCAGGTGAAACTCTAACTGACAACTTATCACAGTTGACATGATACACTCACACAAATAAGTGATACATTTTAAAATAGTGGCTTGCACCATCATCATGTGACAAATATTGTCTTGGCTGAATACATTTAAAGCTTACAATTACGGTTACAGACAAGAATAGGTGACAAAAGAACTGCCCCCTCCTATTTCTTGGTGTGTTAAATGTTCATGGCATGGCACATATATATCTTGATCTATACTCTATTCCTGACTTATGTATACCCTACCTGAAACTTGATGTACTCTCAAATCCTACCTTGTGTAAACTCAAACTGTACCATGAAGTAAACTCTAATCTTAACTTGATTTAAACTAATCCTGATTTAGTGTAAACTCTAACATGATGTACTCTCAAATCCTAACTTATATTAACTCAAACTGTACGTTGAAATAAACTCTAATTCTAACTCGATGTCAACTTGTAATGATTCAGTGTCAACTCTAATTTTATGTAACCTCTAATATTAACTTGACAAAACATCTCAGCCTATCTTGACATAAATTTTAAATTAATTGCAATGTCTACAAATAAATCTATGACCGTATACTGCATTCATTTATCAGAAACTATAACTTTATTCTTGTATCCGTAACTAAAAACTCTATTCATGTATAAACTTTATTCTAGTATCCATAATTATAAACTTTATTCTAGTATCCGTAATTATAAACTCTTGTGTATAAACTTTATTCTTATACCTGTTAATAGAAACTCTATTCCTATATTCTTGAATCTGCAACTATACACTATTCATATACAACTTTAATCTTGTATCTGAAACTATATATTATTCGTATATAAACTTTACTCTTGTACCTGTTACTATAAACTCTAAACTTTATTCTTGTACCTGTTACTATAAACTCTAAACTTTATTCTTGTACCTGTTACGATAAACTCTGTTTATCCATAACTGTAAACTTTATGCCAGTATCCATAACTGTAAACTTTATTCCAGTATCCATAACTGTAAACTTTATTCCTGTATCCATAACTGTAAACTTTATTCCTGTATCCATAACTGTAAACTTTATTCCTGTATCCATAACTGTAAACTTTATTCCTGTTTCCATAACTGTAAACTTTATTCCTGTATCCATAACTGTAAACTTTATTCCTGTATTTGTAACAATCAAACTCTCAATTTCTTATCGCTATAACTTTAAACTCCATTCTTGTATCTACAATTGTGATCTCTGGTATATAAATACAAAAGAGGACAGAAGGGGAAAGTATTAAATGTACAATACGAAGTTATGTTACAGTTGAATGCACCATTTACAAACATAACAAACATTTTATACTACATGAGGAGATATCTGGAGAACTTAAACTCCTGTCAATCAAAACTTGTAGAGTTAAGTTCCTCACAGAATTCCACACCAGGCTCAGGGCAAGGTTCATAGACAGACCATAAACACAGAGCTCAGAATTGTCCTCAAGCAAACTGTTCATCGATACACAACCTCATCATCATCTCGGAGTCTGACAGCAGACAGAGCTGATGTGGTGTAATCTTCATGGCACATAATACAACTACTGCTCACACACACAAACATGGAGCCTACCATTACAAGGTATTGCTAACTTGTTCATTAATTCATCCATTTCACATCACAGATACACATAATTAACAAAGACTACAGATAGAAAGATGTCCATGACACAATTACGATGTCCAGGTTTTACTGTTCACACGAAGCATGAGATCACAGCCCGGCATGGCAAAGAAACTGGGCAACAAATCCCTGAAGTTCCCGGTCAAAAAAGTCAGCCTTGTTTCTGCAGATTGACCCAAAAAATACACATCAAGTAGGGTCACTAAAATAATGAAATCAGTCAGGAGTTGTAACTCTGATGCATGACAATTCTAACATTATTTCTGGTGACCAAGTAAGTTGTAGTTCTCATGGGAACAGAGAAACTATCAGCAACTAATCACAAATTTTCACATAATAGGCAGAAATATAAATCTGGACATTTGTCTTCTGACCTGTAGAAATGGTTAAGGACATGACAGCATAGATGGATAAATACTGGAGATGGTAGGGTGGGTGGATAAAGGTAGGGAAGGAAGGATGAATGGATAAAAGTAGGTAAGTGAAGGCGGATGGATAAAAACCAGCAGAGAGAAGTTTGGACGGATACGAGCGGAGAAGGATGAATGGATAAAACTAGTTGAGGGAAGGGTGGATGGATACGAGCTGAGAAGGATGAATGGATAAAACTAGTTGAGTGAAGGGTGGATGGATACGAGCTGAGAAGGATGAATGGGTAAAACTAGTTGAGGGAAGGATGGCTAAAAACAGCAGAGATGAGGTGAAGGGATAAAACTGATGGACAAAAACTAGGTGAGAGAATGGTGGATGGATACAGGTAGGGAAGGAAAGATAAATGCATATAACTAGGAGAGGAAAGTATAATGTGATAACAACTAGGTAAGAGAATGGTGGACGGATGGACTAGAAAAGGGAAAGTTGGGATAGATAACAGTTGGAGAGGGTAGAGAGGATGGTTGACATGGGACTGACACAATAGATGTATAAAGGTAGGATATGTCAGGGAGAATGTATACGGGTTTGTAGTGTTTGTATATATACAAACACTGCAAACATTATGGGCGCCTGAAATGTTTAAAGACATATACAAACACTACAAACATTATGGGTGCCTGAAATGTTTAAAGACATATACAAACACTACAAACATTATGGGTGCCTGAAATGTTAAAAGACATACAAACACTACAAACATAATGGGAGAAAGGGAAGGAAGAATTCAGTGAAATAAAAGTGGTAAAGGGTACAGAGAATCGTGATAGAGAAAAGATATTGTGATGGTGAAAAGTAGAACTGATCAATGAAGATAGGACAGGAAATTGTGAAATAAAACAAAAGTGTGGATAGATACATGTAACATAGGGAAGGAGGAATGAATGAAAGTAAATAAGAATGGGTGAAAAGTGAAAGGGCAGATAAACAAATGAAAGAAAATGATGGAAGGATGAATGCTGTAGGGGGTATGGATAAAGGAAACATAGAATGAGTATCAGAAAGGATGGCTACAGTGATGACCGGATAGAGAAAGTTTGACACATAAAAACAATACAAAGCAGATAGAATGTAAGCAAACAAGGATAGTTTGCGAAAGCCAAGGAAAGACTGAATAAAGAAACATAGGCAAATAAAGGACTGAATAATGAAAGTAGGTAATGGCATGATTGGATAATGAAAGTAGGTAATGGCATGATTGGATAATGAAAGTAGGTAATGGCATGATTGGATAATGAAAGTAGGCAAATGAATAATAAAAGTTGGCAAAGATCCAGCTAAATAATAACAGTTGGCAAAGATCCAACTGAATAATTAAAGTAGGCAAAGGTATGACCAAATAATAAAAGTTGGCAAAGGTCCAGCTAAATAATAAAAGTTGGCAAAGATCCAACTGAATAATGAAAGTAGGCAAAGGTATGACCAAATAATAAAAGTAGGCAAAGGTCCAATTCAATAATGAAAACAGGCAAAGGTTGGACCGAATAATGAATGTAGGCAAAGGTCGAATTCGATAATGAAAACAGGCAAAGGTAGGACCGAATAATGAAAGTAGGCAAAGGCAGGATTGAATAACGAAAGCAGGCAAAGCTGGGATTGATAAAATAAAGTAGACAAAGGTAGGAGTGAATAATGAAAGCAGGCAAATGTTGGACTCAGCCATGAAAGTAGACAACGGTAGGCCTGTATAGTTGAAGCCAGAGAAAAAGACAGGATAATGAAAAGATGGCACAGTGAAAAGATGACTGTCGAAAAGCAAGCTAAGAAAGTATGAAAGGACAAGAAAAAGAAGGTGAAACATTTCAAAGTAAGAAAAATGTAAATAGATGATAGACAGAGTAAGAAGAAAATGTACTTTAATGGAAACAAAATATATCAGTTTGCAGACGTTAAGAATTACCTCAAGATTTTGGCTCTGGCTGAGATTTCCTTAATAATAGATAACCCCTTATCCATCTCCTTGATCTCCACTTCCAGCTGTGTCTTGTTGATGTCAGCTTGGTGACACAGACGGGCATATGTTGATGTCAGCTCCCTGTGTGGAAACACCTGACAGTCACTGACCATACTAAATAAACACAATCCTGTACACAGAACTGACATGGAACAATTGTGAAGCAAGTCGACCAATGTTTGTCAATGGAATTATGAAACAACAATATTTGTCAATGGAAGTATGAAACAACAATGTATGTCAATGGAAGTACGAAACAACAAACAATGCTTGTCAATGGAAGTATGTAACAACAAACAATGTTTGTCAATGGAAGTATGTAACAACAAACAATGTTTGTTAATAGAAGTACGAAACAACAACCAATGTTTGTCAATAGAAGTATGTAACAACAAACAATGTTTGTCAATAGAAGTATGTAACAACAAACAATATTTGTCAATAGAAGTATGTAACAACAAACAATGTTTGTCAATGGAAGTATACAACAACAAACAATGTTTGTCAATAGAAGTATGAAATAACAAACAATGTTTGTCAATAGAAGTATGAAATAACAAACAATCCTGTCAAACAGAAACAAATAACAAAAGATCAGTAAACAACGACATCCTTGGAGGCCACAGACATGTGGTTTTACAGAAGAATGTTCAGAATACCATGAACAGCTTAAAGAAGTAATGAGGATGTCCTGAAAGAGGCTAGTGCACACGAAAGCTTATAGCAAAGATAGCAATCTACTGTGACAGAAAGAACTGAGAATTTATTACGGAACCAAAGTGGCTCAAGATCAAACATAGCCTGCACATAAAGTCTTTGTTAGAGACCAACCTAATGCATAGGACTCCTTTTGCATCCAATGAGATGCCCCATAGGATGGAAAACAAGTGATAATCTTGTATAGTATAAAGACTTATGAAACAAAATAAATAATAGTACTCATAATAATTACAGAACTACTATACAGCACCAGGAATTAAAAGTATCGGTTAAGGATTGTAGTCTTCTTAAAAACAGACAGAACAACAGACAGAAGATACACTAGCTAATAAAGTATACAGACCCGCACTCAAGGCAAAGCTTATCCGTATATATAGACGTACCCAAGAGAGATAGCATGCAGTTAGTGTCACGGCACGTTTTACTGCCGTTTTGACTTGTACGCTTGGTTGTAAACCAAGCTATGTTTTCCTGGGCTGTAAATGAAACTCGATATGTTTGAGTTCCGGTGCAAACAACCCGTCATGTGATGTCATGTGACGAGGTTGAATTTTGGCGCAAAAGAAGGGATAGATGATTAGAGTCTTGGGAGCCATCTCGTAGAGACGTGTGTTTTGGAAAGCCGGTTGTAATACCGTGTTTTGGCCTAGGCGGGACATTGAGTAGTTGCCATTGTTAATTTAGTACTGGTGTATTTGTTCTGAACATCAGTGGAAGATCAATAAACAACCTTAGATATGCAGATGATACCGTGTTGTTAGCTGAAAGCGAACAGGAGTTACAAGAACTAGTGAAGCAAGTGAACAGTATAAGTCATGAATATGGACTCGACATTAATATTGAGAAAACTAAAACTATGATACTTAGCAAAACAGACGATAAACCCACATTAAAGATAAGCGTAAATGGGAAAATCCTGGAACAAGTCAAGAGCTACGTATATCTTGGTCATATAATAACAGAAGATGGCAGATGTGAAACAGAAATCAAGAAGAGAATAGGAATGGCCAAAGCTACATTCAACAACATGAAACATATACTGACATCCAAACAGTTATCTCATAAATTAAAACTGAGAATCATAAAGTGTTATATATATTCTGCATTTCTGTATGGTGCAGAAACATGGACGATGAATAAGCATTTGGAAGAAAGAATTGAGGCTCTTGAAATGTGGATATATAGAAGAATGGGGCGTATCTCATGGAAAGAGATGAAAACAAATAAGGAGGTCCTAGAAAATCTAGGTATGAAAAGAGAACTAATGAGAGAGGTCAAAGTTCGGCAGCTAAAATACTTTGGCCACATAAAAAGGCATAACACCTTGCAGAAGACCATAACAGAAGGGAGAGTTGAAGGTAAACGTGCAAGGGGAAAACAGCGCTATAAGTGGGAAAATAACATCAAGAGATGGACGGGAAAGAGTCTATCAGAGTGTACCACCAAGACAAGAGACAGAAGACGTTGGAGATCCATTACAGCCAACCTCCGTTGTGGAGATGGCAACTGATGATGATGATATTTGTTCTGGTTCAGAACTATTTTGCTCTACGGAGTTGTCAGCTGTATTTGCTGTTATTATCATTCTTGCAGTGTGTTTGATATTTACATGAGAATGTTACACTGTAGTTCACCTCATCGCTCATTATGATGGTCAGACTTGACTGCGAGGTTGATCGGAGAGTTTATATCTTCCGTACTATTTACATTTGTCTTCTTCTTCTTCCATCCTTAGCCACCAACCGGCAAAGCAGTATGTGGCCAGTACGCCTAGTGGCGTCTTAGGGCAACAACAAATTGATCAATCTATCGCTGTTTCCACCACGCCTAGTGGCGTCTTTGTGGAACAAAAACAGACCAAACAATCTATCATTGTTTCCGTAATCAGATTGGTTGGCAAGCAGGTGATCAGCCCACTGTGCGAAGTTTTTACGGGATGGGGTAAACAGCCCCATGCCCATACCCTCCTTAGTCACTTTTTACGACATGCGTGGTAGGGTGCAGTGTTACTATTCTTTGCTCCCCTTTCGGGCCCCGGTAACACACGGGTGATTTACATTTGTAGCACACGTATATTTTTTTTCTCATTCGGGCAACTTTTGGCCAAGTTATTTTTCAGTGAATAAAGGGATAATTGCTATTTTAGCTCCCCTTTATTAGTGTCACCACTGTTCGTAAAGCCTTTAGCGTGTACGTGCCTTATTGTTCCTGTCCTGCATGAAGTTCATACGTGCAGTGGTCGTGTGTGTATTTGTATTGTATTGACATACTATACATCACATGTTTGACATCTGGGGTCAATTGTCCTCTTCTTTGACGTCTTACGCGTTCTATGGCCTTGTGGCTATTTAGATTTATTTTTCATTTTTCCGTTTTTCGGATATCTTGATTTCTTGCAGAATTGTTATAAAGTATTCTGCTGGTGCTAAAATATTAGGCAGTTTACGGTAGTTTATAATCGGTAGGCCTGTGTCAGTATTCAGTTCACAGCTTAGCGATCGCTAACGAGGTCAGCGTTCAGCCAGGCTGGTCAAGTTTGTGTTGTGAGTAATCTTTATATGGAAATAGGTCACGGTTCCCTTCAAGTTTTGCTTGTTTGTTGCTGCTAGGAATTAAATATTCTGGTAGGTCAGTTGATAAGGGTGGATTTAGGATGACATCAAATTACCACCCCTATCGACACCAGGTATTACAGTGCAAGATGTGGGTGTCTTATCTGGTTTAGAATGTTGCTGTGTGTGTTGCAGTAGAACAGTTCATAGGGTACACCACAGGCAACATGACGTGTAGAGTCATAGAAATGGTAACTTCGCTTTAGGTTTATACCATTTATTGCACGCCACAAAACAGTCATGATATTTATGTCATCATCAGCATAGCATAACGAATGCAGCATTCAAAATCATATTAACTGATAGTCATGTAGGATTCAATACTCAATAGTTGTATTGTAAACAGATATCATAAAGTTCTGGTTCGTGAAGCTGTATGCATAATATATATAACTTCTGCAACAGTGTCAGCTGCAGATCTTCAATGTTCATAGACAATAATAAATGCTCCCTTTCTGATGCTAGCAGATCAGATGTATACAATAAGTCCGTTTACTGTCTGCACGTGAATAGCATACTGGGCATATAGGTCATACCGACCTTTATAACGTTTCTAAGTCTAACCATCTGACTTGGACGTGATCTCTGATATAACGAATCCTGGAACACAGACAATAGTCTTGTTGGTCTAGAGCGACCCATATATATATAACTAGTTCAGGTATAAAGATACCGGTGACTTAATCCTAGTCAAAGTACCTCTCCATTTTGAATCACACAGGCGAGCAAAAAGGCGACAAAATGACGAACCTCTAGATGATAGCATAAAGTTCGATACACGAGGAATTACCTTATTTCGGAAAATCAACCATGAACATATGCCTCCAGGCAGGCTTGAATAATACTGGGAAATAGTCTAGTTAGCTAACTAACTCACAAAGACAATGTATTTCCCTCAGAGAATCACAAGACGCAGGTCGCGTCTGCTCGCTACTCAGACCATTTCTAAACTGCCAGCTGGGCGGAACACACAGAACGAACTCCAAGTCGAGACATGCGCAGAGCGACAATCTCTGAGTCGCCGTTCACAATAAGACGATTCTAAGAACATTCGTGATAAAAGTCTTACACAGTCGCGCCTTTTATGGTCATGAACAGAAGCGTTAAGACAGATTTTCAGACATCTACCATAGTTGACTGATACTACCAAATAAGGAGATATGGTCACGCTTCGTTCAAGAAATTATAGACCGAACGTGTCTCTATACAAGAGAAGGCAAACTCCTAAAAAATTGTAGTCTCAATAACTCGGATTATGTCCCTTTGACCGTAAAAAAACATAATACACATTTCAGTCAAAAAATGATCATACATACAAAAAATGATCATACAAAGACTTTGGAAAAAGTAATTATTTGACAGCTTGGTAAAGTGCAGTGTTGTGGTTATTATTCTCGCTCATAAGTTGTTCTGCTGTCAGCAATGTTAGTGCAGTCATTGATGAATTGTCGGGCTAAATAAGTAGACACATTACGAGGTATACTTCACGGTTTCTTGGTAACATTCATGTGCTCCCTGCGGAGTAAAGTTACGAGTTCAACAGGGTGGGATGACTTTGGTTGTCGCGCTATCCCGGTTGATACAGTGTGACTTTGAGTGTTACCTTAGAGGTGTTAGGGTCTTTTGTGGAGTGCCTTTGTAAATTTTCAAGTTTACCTAGGACTACAAGTGTCATAGGGCATTTTGGTGTAGGCAAGTTCTGCTGTTCCCGCCACACAAAGTAGCCATCCAGCCTACTAGAATTCCTGCCACAACCTGCCTGCCAGTGTTCCTGTGCTGCAGCCAACCCATGCTGTAGTGACATCATGTGTTCCTGCGCTGCAGCCCATACGCGCTGTAGTGAAATACTGTGTTCCTGCGCTGCAGCCAACCTGTGCTGCAGCAATTGCCTGTGTTTGTACACTGCAGCCAACCCATGCTGTAGCAGCCAACCTGTGCTGTAGCAATATACTATGTTTCTGCGCTGCAGCCAACCTGTGCTGTAGCAATAGACTGTGTTTGTGTGCTGCAGCCAACCCCTGCTGTAGCAGTATACTGTAGCCTGGAAGGCTAACAGAGATGAATGGCCATCTCTGCTGTCAACTTTGTTATCTGGGCCAGCGATGGAGACTTTTTATAGCCTCCCTCTTGTACATAGGGCAAATTACGATGTCATGAAGGAACGGTTGCTCCGGAAATTACGTCTGACAGCAGACGCGTACCAGATGCGCTTCCGAAACGAAGTACTGAGTGCAGATCAGGACTTCGAAGATTAAGCTTTTGCTTAACAGATGGATTGAGATGCAGGGTATCATTAAAGACTACGATGGCATTGTTGATCGGATGCTACGGGACAAGGTCTTGTCCTCATGCTCATCAGAGCTAGTTTCTTTTTTCGGAGAACGTAAGCCAAAGGACATCGATTCCATCTCACAGTTGGGCCATTATTACGTCACGGCCCATCCATCGGTCCAGCATTCCTTATGAGGCTATCTCGTGCGTTGGGAAGACCTCAGAGCAACCAGCATGGCAGCATCGGTCGAATAGCGTTGATAGGTCTTGGAAGCATAAGGTTGATAGGCCGTTCCACAGTAATGAACCATCGAAAAGCGATTATGATAATTTTCAAACTCGCCGGAGTTACCAGCATAGATGGAACAGAAGTCCGCCTATAAGTGATAGTGACGAAGATGAGAGAAAAATGCAGAAACACGTTCACTTCAGCGATTCATGTGCTTCTGATAGGGGGGTGGTATCCAAGGAAATCACCAGACAAAGAAGTGAATCCTCGGAGAGCCGAGAATCCGATTCTGATGCTTGCGCAGTCCATAAGAATTGAGAAGACTATCGAGCAAGTATGGGGGATTCAGATGGTGAATCCAGATCGTCACCGGCTAGCAGTCCTAGCAAGAGTATACATGGCGAATCTAAAAGAGAACGCCGATGTTCCATTTGTAATGGCAAGGAACATGATTCAGACATGTGTCCTACCCCTATCAAACTCGCGAATTCCATGTATGTGTTGGACACAGTCAATAGCGAAAACTGTTCGGGGTGCCAACCGCTGTTTCATTCTGACGAGAGGATAGTTTTATGGTGCGGACATGCATTACCTGATGACTTAGAAACCCTCTGGCTTAAATTCAAGGACATCATAAAGACAGCTGCTGCAGAAGCATGTGGTGAAGTCCGACTTGGGAACAAGAGAAAGAGGACACCTTGGTGGACAGAGGAAGTCAAAGAGAAAATAAGAGAAGAAAATGGCATGGAAACAATACTTAGGAGCTAAAAACATAACATGACAAATGGAGCAATATAGAGAATATGTGACACTCAGAAGCAGAGAACAAGGTGCTAGCAGCAAAACAGAAGTCCTGGGAAGAATTTGGAGAAAAGTTAGAAAAAGATGCGCAAGAAACCAGAAATTGTTCTATAAGACCCTAAAGAACATGAGGAAGGAAAAACAATGCCCTCTCAAATTTATAAAGGACAAGCAAGGCAAACTGCTTACTGCCCCGAAGAAAGTAATGGAAAGATGGAAAGAATATTTCTCAGAACTCCTGGATGGTGAGCAAGGTCAAGCATCATAAATGATAACCACTAGCACAGAAGAGAAAACCAATGATGGTGAAGACCTAGAGCAGAGACTCCGACACAATTGGATGAGGTCCAGTGCGGATTCCAAGCAAATCGAAGTACTCAAGACCTAATCTTCACACTCAGACAGCTGAGTGAAAAGGCCCTTGAGTATAAGAGTGAGATCCATCTTTGTTTCATAGATCTGGAAAAGCCGTTTGACAGAGTCCCTGAAGCAAACTTTGGAACTGTTTGGCAAGGATGAACATTCCAGCACCTCTGATTCATGCTATACAGAGCTTCTACAAGTCTTGCAGAAATTATGTGAGGACAGCAAACCATAAGTCAGAAGAGTTCAGGACCACCACTGGTGTAAGACAAGGTGATATCCTGTCACCTTATCTTTTCATACTCCTTTCCTCATGGACGATGTCATCAAGGCATGTAAGGAGAGAACAAGAAAGTATTTAGTGGGGTACTGGAAGATGAGACAGGTCTGTATTTCAGAGCTGGCATTTGCTGATGATGTTGCCCTGATTGCTAAATCAGAGGCACATCTCCAATCCAACCTGCAAGTCTGGAAGGAAGAGCTGGAGAAGAGAGGGGTCATAAGCAGCTCTAAAACAAAATCCATGGTGATATCACGAGAAGAAAGAAGACATCAGATTAAGCTGGGAGAACAGGTCCTGGAGCAGGTCGACCACTTTAAATACCTCGGAGCTATTATAGACCGAAAGGGAGGCATCAAAGAAGAGTTGGCCACTCAAAAAGCAGCAGCTGGAAGACTTTTTCAGGCCATAAATCGAGGATTCCTCAGCAAGAGAGAGGTTGATAAGCAAACGAAGATGGCTGTATACCACATCACCCATGTCCCAGTCTTGACATATGGATGGGAGTCATGGGCAATGACTACAACCCACAAAAGACAGATCCAAACCTCAGAAATGAGGTATCTGAGGAAGGTGGTTGAAGTAACAAGAAGAGACATGGTCTGCAACCAGACGATACGTCAAGGCCTAAAAACCAAACCCCTGCAGACCCAAGTAGAACAGTCCCAACTAAGATGGTTTGGCCATGTCTGCAGAATGGGAGAAAATCGGCTACCACAACAAGCATGGAAAACAAAAAGCCAGGGATCCAAACCCCCAGGACAACCCAGAGTCCGCTGGGAGGACAACATTAGACAATCTTTGAAGGACCGAGGACTAGAATGGAACCAGGCCAGGAGGAAGACAGCCGATAGGATTGTCTGGTGCTCTCTCTTCCAAACCTCTACACCTCACGGTAGAAGGGGAACAACCAACGACTTGTGTGCTGCCAATACTTGACCAGTTCACCTAATTCAAGATACTTGTTGGGTTTCGTTTGAAAAAAACATTGTTGACATTTATTCCGTTGTAACCATTCGCGTTTCAATTCATCACTATGAAAACGACCCCAACAGACGTGTGTTTTGGAAAGCCGGTTGTAATACCGTATTTCGGACTATGGCGGGACAGTGAGTAGTTGCCATTGTTAGTTTAGTCCTGGTGTATTTGTTCTAGTTCAGAACTATTTTGCTCTACAGAGCTGTCAGCTGTATCTGCTGTTATTATCATTCTTGCAGTGTGTTTGATATTTATATGAGAATGTTACACTGTAGTTCACCTCGTCGCTCATTATGCTGAGTGATGGTCAGACTTGACTGCGAGGTTGATCGGAGAGTTTATATCTACCGTACTATTTACATTTGTAGCACATGTATATTTTTATCTCATTCTGGCAACTTTTGGCCAAGTTATTATTCAGTGAATAAAGGGATAATTGCTATTTTAGCTCCCCTTTATTAGTGTCACCACTGTTCATAAAGCCCTAAGCGTGTACGAGCCTTATTGTTCTTGTCCTGCATGAAGCTCATACGTGCAGTGGTCGTGTGTGTATTTGTATTGTGTTGACATACTATACATCACACGTTTGACAGTTAGGTACAGGGGTAGTAATACCACACTGAGGAAATGGAAATAACAACAGATAAATTCTCATTCCTCCCACCTCACGAAGTTACTATCTACACAGATTCGCTGTCATTCCTACTAGCACTGAAACACCCACACTGATGCAGCCAGCAGAGAAGAGATAATGTTAATCAATACATCTTTAATAAACATAGGCTGTAATTGCGAGGATCATATGGGACCAAGCTGCATCAGTGGAAATGAATTAGCAGCCCAGGCAGCTAAACAGGGTAGAATAAGTAAAAACCATGTAACAGTAAGTAACATACTGCAGATTGAAGGTCTGACTGTGTGTGTATGTGTGTGTACTTACTGCTGAACTTGGTGGCTACAGTTGGAGCTTGTCAAGTCTATGATAAGACGGAGCTTGCTACTGGCATAGTCAACATATTGCTGCTTGAAGGCCCTCTCCCTGGCTTTAGTTGTCCAGGTCAACCTTTGGTAAACATACACTGCACCATACAAGGTGCCTGTCACAATGATGACTCGCCAGCCAGCAGTTCTAGCAATCTGGAATCACATAAACATATTTCACCTGACCACAGTGAGAAATCTGACACATAAACATCTTTCACCTCACCAGTGAGAAATTTGATGCATAAACGCTAAGACACATAAAATATAACTGAACAAGTCATAACAACTGTTCAAACCGTCACTTCAATATGTAGTTAAGATAATGTGATTGGTCTAAGAACAGTAACAGGTACTCTAAAGATTCACCACAGTCTGGAAGTAACACTGTCATCATGTCAATCACACAAATCTATTACTGTCCATAGTTGTCGGTTCTGTCCTAACACAGACAAGAGTACTCAAGTGATAAGAATTACTTTTGGACAGCTCAGCTGGTCATTGTCCTTAATAATGTTCATGTCTCCTATAATGGTAACAGTGTCAGGAGCCTGAACTTTAAACTGCATTTTCAGAAATCTGCTAAAACTGTTCCCATTACTCACCAATCCTGCTAAAACTGTTCCCATTACTCACCAATCCTGCTAAAACTGTTCCCAGTAATCACCAATCCTGCTAAAACAGTTCCCAGTAATCACCAATCCTGCTAAAACTGTTCCCATTAATCACCAATCCTGCCAAAACTGTTCCCAGTAATCACCAATCCTGCTAAAACGGTTCCCATTAATCACTAATCCTGCTAAAACTGTTCCCATTACTCACTAGTCCTGATATAACTGTTCTCTGTACTCACCAATCCTGCTATAACTGTTCTCTGTACTCATGAATCCTGCTACAACTGTTCCTTTTACTCACTAATCCCACTACAACTATTGCCCCATTTTCTCATCAATTCCACTACAACAACAGTTCCATTTACTTACCAATCCTGCTACAACAACAGTTCCATTTACTCACCAATCCTGCTACAACAACATCTCTATTTACTCACCAATCCTGCTACAACAACAGTTCCATTTACTCACCAATCCTGCTACAACATTTCCATTTATTCACCAATCCTGCTACAACATCTCCATTTACTCACCAATCCTGCTACAACATCATCTCCATTTACTCACCAATCCTGCTACAACAACATCTTCATTTACTCACCAATCCTGCTACAACAACATCTCCATTTACTCACCAATCTCACTACAACAATGTCTCCATTTACTCACCAATCCTGCTACAACAACTGCTCCCAGAGTGGATCTTGAGGTCAAGGAGGCAAACATGTTGAGAACTGACATCAGAACTTCATGCTCACTACCACTGCCCACAGAACGGAAGCTGTCACCGGCTGAAGTTCCTACATAGCCATCACCAGACTGAAAAGTTACAACAACAGAAACATCTACATCAATTTAAATATCAGACTTTCTCATTTTAGAAACACTTTCTACTATCAGTCATATCATCGTGACCCTACAACTACCCAAACAACATAGACTTTCAACAAACTTATGTCTTGTGTCCTCAGTCATATAATCATCATCACCCTACAACTATGTTTGTGTGTGTTTTGTTTAAAAGGGTGATGAGGAAGATGAGATGGCACTTAACGGCTGACCATTATTGCCCCTGTTCTTCCACCATCTTGGTCTACCCTGTTCAACCTAAGATTTGGTTATAATCAGGGTATTTGGTGTTATTTTATTTTCAGTTTTGTATTATATTTTAATAACTATTGTCTGTTGTAGTTTTGCGTTTTGATTTATATTAGTATTTGTTGTTTTTAAGTTGGTGGATTTTTTATCCCCGTTGTCTTTCCTTATCCTATGCTTAGTCCATAATGTTGCTTTTTTTTTGTTTCAATGATTTGTTAGTTTTTGGTGATTAATTTCTATTTGGTTAAATTTCTATTCTGAAGTATTGTTATTATTATTACCATTATTGCCACAGTTATTAGCCTTATGTTTTATGTATATATAGTTAAAGTATTGTTTTTTTCCTTGTCTTTCCTTGTCCTATGAGTAGGTTGTACTTTTGCCTTTTTATGTGTAATTTTTTTTTTAAATGATTTGTTAGTTTCTGTTGCCTAATTTCTATTTTGAATTAATTTCTTTTCTGGGGTATTATTATTGTTATTCTTATTACTAATATTGTCACTGTTATTAACCTTATATGTTTTCCTTTGCTTTGTGTATATATCATTTTAGTATTGATTGGGCTTCCTCTGGGGCATCTATACTTAAAATCTTATCACCTGTCATGTCTATATTGTGATTTCTAAAGTATGTTTTTAATTCTAGCCTCTGTTGCTCGTATTTTTTACAGTGGATCAGGTAGTGGTCTATGTCATTTTCTTCCTGACATTCTTGGCAGTGTGGTTCCTCCATCATAAAGTATGCTGCACCGAGACGGAGACGCCACAGCTTTTTGCTAGAGGGTACCTTTAATTCTTCTCTGATCTGGCACGTCCTTGTTGGTTCTTTCAGCAGTTTGAATGCGTGTCTGCCTTTACTACTGTCCTTCCATTCCTCATTTAAGGTTATCTTCACTTGGCTCTTGATCTCCGTTTTTCCTAGGCCTGCTCTTATATTGTTTTTACTTACTCTTCCATACTTGGCAGTCTGGTCTGCCAACTCATTACCAGCTATACCTATGTGTGCTGGAGTCCACACTAGCCTCACACTACATCCTCTGTTACCTAGTGATGTATTTATTGCAAGAATTTCTTCCTTTATGTCTGGCCGGCTACATTTTCCTGGGTGTTCTAGTGCTTGTAGTGATGATAGTGAGTCTGTAAATATCGTCACAGCTTCTGGCGGGTTATCTTCGATTATTTCTAAACTTTTTAGTATTGCTACCATCTCTGCGGTAAAAATCGAAGCCCCTTCAGTTACACTTTAGCTCTTCTTAATTCCCCACTTTGGTATTACTACTCCTGCACCTAGTTGCCCACTATCACCCTTGGATCCATCAGTGTAGATGGATGACTTTGTTTTGTAAGTTGATTTATGAACTTTTTACTTATCGTTTTGGCTTCCTTATCTTCTATGTTTTGTTTGATCTTTTCAAATGGGAAGTCACGGTAGCGTAGCGGTTAGTGCACTGGCTTCCTGGCGCAGTGGTCTATGGTTCGATCCCCAGATGAGGTGGGATTTTTTTAGGCCACAAACGGCTCCTGGGTTGACCCAGTCCCAAATGGGTACCAGAGCAACTCTGGGAAGGTTAAGGTGGCCGGCGTGATGCTGACCACATCACCCCTAGTGTGCCGACGATCAAGAAAATATGGGCCTAACACCATATTCCCAATCGGCGTGTAACGGGATCCTTTACCCTTTTTTCTTTCAGTAAGTGAGTAGTCTATGATTGGTGTTTTTAGTTCCCAGGGTGGTATTGTGCTTCTATATTTATTACTATTATTAATTGTGTTTGACAGTTTTTTGAACTGTATTAGATCTTCTATAGTTCTCCACCCTGTTAGATACGCTACAACTACCCAAACAACACAGACTTTCAACAAATTTATGTCTCGTGCCATCAGCTCCAGATCTTCTAATGTCTTCCTCATTATTTTGTTATTTCTGTCCCCACTTCTCTTCTCCGTGTGTTTTTCTTTTCTCCGTGTGTTTTTCTCTTCTCCTTGTGTTTTTCGGTCTAACTCTCTTTTTTTTTTTAACATGTGGATTCCAGAACAAGGACTGCCTTGTAATGCTATCAACTAGTTTCATCAAAGTGTGCCCAATCCATCACCAGCATCTTCTTCCCATCTCTGCTTCTACTGACACTTGTCTGGTTCTTGTCATCAGTTCCACAGCAATGATCATGCCAAAGTCACTATGCTGTACATTTACACTAGCAATCTATGTATCACAATATGAGACAGAGAGAAAGAGACAGACACTGAAAGAAATCTCCACCTTCTTCCTTTCTTAAAGTGTACTAGCTCCTAATTCCATTAATATATGACAGCATCAGGGCTCAGGGACAAAGAATTTTGAAACAGCCCAACCTGTTTAACTGTCCCAAAAGGTAATAAGGTAAATGTGACGAAAGTACTGAGATCCTGTCTTTCAAATGGCCCATGTCTTTTTCTCCTTGCATTTTGTTCACTATTTTTAGGAGGGATTACAGGAAATCCTTCTCCATGTTTCTTCTCCTTCTATTATTTACGTTTTTTCAAGATGAGATCACGAGGGAGTTTGATCTCATCTGCTTTATGGTTCTTCTTTATGTGTTTAGAATGGGGGTGTAGGGAATTAGACAGTATTTTTCTAGAAGAAAGATTATAGATGCTAGATCAGGATTGGCACCAGATTGTCTTTTTTTAAAGATATTGCGTGGCCATATACGCATTTTTCGGGAGTTAAATTATTTGCGGCCATTTTTGCTTCATTTCCGCAGTATAGGGCTAGGCTTAATCTCGTTTCTTTGTCTAAAACCCATGCACGGTACATCAGAACGATCTAAGGTTCTGATTGGCTGAGAGATAACTGCAGTTGAAATGCAGAGCTCTCATTGGCTTTACAACCACGCCGCGCATATGACGTCACGAAGTCGGCGCGTGGGGGGCTTGATTATAAAAGGCCTATATTTCATAGTTTCTTTCTCTTTTGATGAAAATTAATTGCCAAAGCCGGGTGCCAGAGTCAAGTCGATTGCCTTCAGTTGGACATTCGAGATTTGGTAAGCATGAATTTTTGCGTGAGGACTTTATTTAATTTTTCTAGTCCTAGCCGATCATTTAAGTTTCTTGGGAAGTTTTAGTTTAATTTAATTCTTAACTCCAGAGCCATCAATACGATCTTAGTGATAGACTTGAAAATTTATAGGTCCATTTCATTCCTTGTTGAAAGAATAGCGGCATGGTTTAAAAGTTGAGATATCACCGCTTTGTATTATTGCAAAGTCGGTCGGGAGAGAAACTCGCATCTGCGAATCATATGTATTTACAGAATAGTCGGGAGCGTGTGTAATGTGTATTTTTATTTGTGATTTTAGTGAGAGTTTTTTTTTTATTAATGTGTTTGCTACTTCATTTTGTAGCACGCCCCTTTCAACCATCTACCATGTACATGGATTTGTTGGTTATATCAGGAGTATTGATGCTCGCTATTTATATAGTTACGCATATATCTGTGGACGGGAGTGAAAGAGGCATAATTTGGAAGCGCGTGGGCGCGTTGGTTACGGAATTGTTATTGATACGACGTTCAGAGGGACGAGGGGGGAGATAAGCACGTGGTCATAAAATTACAAACACGTGGTTGAACTACGGGGTTTTCAATTTGATAACCAGGGGTTATGTATAACTTTTGACGGCATGTAGATGCTAGCGTAAACAGGGTTATAGGTTATTGATTGTGCTTTGTTATTCTGTGTATTCAGAAGATGGAGATGACATTTATTTATGTTAAGGGAATTATTTTGTATTTCATTTTGAATGTGATTACTATTATTGACGGGAATTTTAGGAATTCCTAGAGAGGACTAGTTTTATTTTTTTATTAATCCTTACGGCATTAGTGTCAGCGTAAGAAGTAGGCCACAGTACGTCTGCCCAGACGGGCCATTGAAAATATTGTTGTTGCTCGGAGTTAGTCAGGCAGAACAAGCGATCTGGGTTAGCCAATGTTTACTTCGTAGGCTCAGGTAGAGAGGGGAGTGACGTGGTGAAGAGTAAGGAAGTTAATTGTTATTTGAAATGTATTATTATGGTTTGTTTAGCTGTTGTTTTGTTTTGTCTAAAACAGCAGGTGCCGGCTTTTTGTGGGAATGAGAGCGGAATTTTGAGACCACAAAATTTCTCCCACGGCAAAGTTGGGGCATTCGCAGAACCGCAAGGGTTTTACGTTAGTTGCCAGTAGTGGACGGAGAGGAAGAAAATACGTTTTCCCAACCAGGGGAAGACATTTTCCAGCGAATAGGATTTTTGTGGATAAATCCTGAGCTCTGACGCTCGTTACACACGCAGATTTGGCAGGCTGCCAGCGGTGTGGTAATTTTGTGTTCGTTTCTTCACGGCCATAATAAAGCCGACAGCCCAGTTATAGGTACTCGGGCAGGTAATTTCCGAGTGGTAGAAGTCCGCTACAGTTCCAGTCCAGAATCCAGTGGGGTTTTGTTAACCCTCAGTCATCAAGTCCAGAGTTAGTGGAGAGAGATAGGTAAACATTCTCTCTACTGAAGTCAGCACAGATAGGCAGAACTGTTAGTTTTGGTGAATCATAGCAGAGGACAGCTGATGAAGTTTAGAGGTGCAGTTAGTTGTGTTCAGGAGATTCCAGGATAGGCTGTGTAGAACTGAAGTCTGTGCAGAGATTGCGTAGTCACTTCGCCGTCGTTCCAGCTATCAGTGGACTTAGAGTTAGAGTTAGAATTTAGAACAGCTAGTTTGGAGTGTAGGCGACATCAAGTGCAGTGTAGTTCATTTCAGTTAACCTTACCTTCTTTCTCCATACAGGTTGCAATTGTGGGAGAAGGGTTGGGGTTGATGCATTTTTAACTGTGCTTGATTTTGTTTCAGGAGTGCATCCTCGCACTTGATGTATGGGACATGCATATGTTTGTTGTTTATAGGTGTATAATAAACTTGTATAAATTGTAGCTGGCATCAGTCATTTCCTTTAGTACAGTAGCTATATGTTGTCTGTACCTTGGTGTTTGTGAATCTTAATTGAACCTTATCCCCATAGGGTAGTTAGAGGTGGTTCGAGGCCATAGCAATTTAAACGTCCGAAGTGGCGAGGAAAGAATCAACCTCGGTTCTCAACCTCGGAGCCAATGGTCTCAACTTTCACAGTTTGCACTATATTTCTATCTGAATCTATCATTTCAGTCTTTCTTCTTACTATTGTCTTGTCACTATATGTAGACAGTCTCTAGTCCTAAATCCATTTCGTGACAAAGTGGGTGGCGTCCTCTTTGTCCAATTGGATCTTGATCATCATTTTGTTGGGATCAATTCTAGATTCATAGATTGTCTCTGTAGAAAGTTCTGGAAATAGATTTCAAAAAAAAAATCCCCTAGACTTGAGCTATATTAAGACTGATCCAGCTATAAGTTTTTTTCCACAGGTTCCAGTTAGTATAGATGATAGTGGTTGTAAGGTTGTTTATGACTTAGAAGTAATTGATGGCTAATGGAATTTTTTTTTCTTGACAGGAAAGTAAATTCGGGTTTTGGGTAGCTGGATAACTTGAATTTTTTTCAGGTAGTTATTAGTCAGACTTGGTGCTAGTCTGAGTGCGGGTTTTTGCGACAGCATATTCATAGTAGGTAACAGTAAATTTTTCTTGTTCCTTTTTTTGTCATTTCCCCTCGTTGTGAGTACTGCTGATTTGTCAGGTAAGATGGCTGAATTGGTCAAGCTACTTACTGCATGGAAGGACGCAGCTAAAAGCATGGGGATGAATGAGGCCGAGACTAGGGCTTACATTATGAGGGAACAGGACCGGCAGACGGAGAGAGAGAAAAGGGAAGCGGAGAAAGACCTGCGTAAATTGGAAGCAGAGAAAGAAGAGAGAAAAGCAGAGAGGGAAGCCCAGGAGAAGATAGCAGAGAGGGAAGCCCAGGAGAAGATAGCAGAGAGGGAAGCCCAGGAGAAGATAGCAGAGAGGGAAGCCCAGGAGAAGATAGCACAGAGGGAAGCCCAGGAGAAGATAGCACAGAGGGAAGCCCAGGAGAAGTTAGCACAGAGGGAAGCCCAAGAGAGGGAGAAGGCAGCAGAGAGACAGCATGAACTTGCCCTGCGTTCACTGGAACTGCAGTACCGATCTTCGGAAGGCAGTTCGGCTAACGGAGATTCTCCCGGAGCAGGGGCAACAGACACCGCAGGAAACGGAGGGCCCCGGATGGCAGCCATGAATTTTCCGATGGACTCTTTTCCTAACGGGAATGAGAAAATTGAGGTATTTTTAGAAAAATTTGAACGGATGGCAAAGGCATACGGGCTGGATGATAGTCTTTGGTGTCTCAAATTATCTCAATCTCTAAGAGGACATGCGTATGAGGTCTATAGCAAGATGCTGGTAGATGACCAAGGTAACTTTGAGGCTCTGCGGAACGCCCTGTTACAGCGATTCCAATGGACTCCCCGGAAGTGCCAAACGATGTTTAGGGAAAGTCGACTGGAGAAAGGAGAAAGTTTTCCCCAGTTCGCGGAGAGGCTGAGGAATTACCTCACTCGCTGGAGAGAGTTGTCGGGTTTGGCTAAATCGTTTGAAGGACTCGAAGAGCTCATCATGTGCGAACAGATAAAGGCCAACATGTCTCCGGACTTAAGGAAGTACCTGGCGGAGCAGGGCGCACAGCAACTGGACCAGATAATTCTATTTGCAGAAAGGTTCCAGACGGCCCAGGCCGAAGTACTGGGCCAGAAAAGAAAACACCCTGACCTGCCAGCCCCGGACAAAGGAGCATCTTCATCGCATTCGCCTTCCTCTTCAGCTCACCAACCGCAAGGGCCGTCTCGCAAGGAGCCCCCTCCCAGTCATAACATGCGCTCCCAGCCGCCTAACAGAACACAGGGGCCGACTTCTCATGAACCCGTCAGGAACCGGGGAGATAATGAGAGATATTGTAGGTTCTGTCGGACTACTTCTCATTGGACAACACGGTGCCCAAAGAAACAACCCGCTCATCAGATGGCTTGTTTAAGGCCTGTGAGGGTGAAACAAGGGAAGAAGTGGAAACCCTTCCAGTCAGAGAAGTTGTTTTCCAACAGCGGGCCAGCAGAAGTGAACGGGACTGAGACTACATGCTTATTTGACAGCGGGCTTACCTACCCCAGCATAGTCGCCCGACATCTGGTGAAGCCCTGGCAGATGACGAAAGAAAAAGTGAATATTGGTGGAGTTTTAAGGAAAGGGACTTCACAGTGCTTTCCCGTAGCCAATATTAAAGTGAAATGTAAGTTCGTGTCTGGCACCATCAAGGCAGCTGTAACGGCTCAGCCAGCCTATGACTTCATTCTTGGCAACCCATATTTGGTTTTGGGGAACCCGACCACACCGATCCTTGCTGATGCAAGGGGGCCTACTGCAGGCCAGAAACGTGAAAAAGGAGAACCCCTAATTCACGAAGCCCCGAGAGAGCTCGAACATAACTGTCGTGCTAAGGAGAGGTTCAATGCCTCCGACGACAGCGGTATGTTATTTGCAGAGGCAAATTCGCCCGCCAGCCCTGTTCAGCCAACCGGCCAAACAGTGGTGACGACGCCTCTGATTCCGGAAGTACACTCTTTGTTGTCGGGAATTAGGCCCCCGATGGTATTAGCTTCCTCAAGTGAGGAACATACTGACAAGAGCAGTATTACATATGTCAACGACCAGCGCCATCTTCATAGGGCACAAGATAGCGGTCTGAGCGAGCATATAGTTCCAACCAGCCCTGGAGCCCCATCCGACCAGCACTTTACTCAAACGGAGGAGGACAGTGATCTGAGTATCCGTTTGCCTATAGACGGAGATGGGCCCCACCACTCTCGTATCTCGTTTACAGGAAACAACTCTTGTAACGAGCAGCCTGAAAAATTGGCTATCTTTTCCAATTCGTTTCACGGAACATTGGAACCAGTTACTGAGAGCTTTAACTCAGATTCTCCGCGATCTAACGGGATCTTAAACCGTCAAGTGTCACTGCAGGACACATTCCAACTGACGCCAGTAACTCTCACAGGGGAGGGCAAGGTTGAAGGTAGAACCACGGTGTTAGACGGAGAGCTCCCGTGGTCTACAGTTTCATCTCACCAACTTTTCAGGCCAGAAAAGAGTGAGAAAAGCGACCTTACGCATTTGCAAGGAGCTATTTTGGAGAGCTCTGTCCCGCTTCAGATTGGTAGGGGAAGAGCGAGTCCAGAACCACTGCCAGGGGCAGATCTTACCTACCTTTCTTCAAAGGTAGAAGCTATTGAGGTCGATCGTGATCCAATAGACACCCAGCATGAAATCGGAGGCTCTACACCAGAGGAACCCGAGACGTTGCATCAGTTTCGTACGGTACCAGCAGTCACAACCCTGCTGACGCGCAGCGAGGAAGTCGCCATCGCCAGGTCGCCACAGCGCCCGCCGGTCACATCAGCTGACCAGAACAGCCTTTTGACGGTCATAGCAAGGGAAAGTTCAGACCCGCCATTAGACGGCACAGGTCTGAAGAGAGATCAACTCTCCCAACGGAGCATAGGAGCTCATTCTAGGAGAGGAGGAAGGAGGAAACGCAAAAGAGGAAGGTCGAAGAACACTGAATAGGAGGGGTAAGGACAGACAGCCTTGTAGACAGAGTTAAGGGCCAGTGTGAAACACAGAGATTTCAGTAATGAGATCGATGCTCAATCTTCGAAGGTGGGAGTGATGTGACGAAAGTACTGAGATCCTGTCTTTCAAATGGCCCATGTCTTTTTCTCCTTGCATTTTGTTCACTATTTTTAGGAGGGATTACAGGAAATCCTTCTCCATGTTTCTTCTCCTTCTATTATTTACGTTTTTTTTCAAGATGAGATCACGAGGGAGTTTGATCTCATCTGCTTTATGGTTCTTCTTTATGTGTTTAGAATGGGGGTGTAGGGAATTAGACAGTATTTTTCTAGAAGAAAGATTATAGATGCTAGATCAGGATTGGCACCAGATTGTCTTTTTTTAAAGATATTGCGTGGCCATATACGCATTTTTCGGGAGTTAAATTATTTGCGGCCATTTTTGCTTCATTTCCGCAGTATAGGGCTAGGCTTAATCTCGTTTCTTTGTCTAAAACCCATGCACGGTACATCAGAACGATCTAAGGTTCTGATTGGCTGAGAGATAACTGCAGTTGAAATGCAGAGCTCTCATTGGCTTTACAACCACGCCGCGCATATGACGTCACGAAGTCGGCGCGTGGGGGGCTTGATTATAAAAGGCCTATATTTCATAGTTTCTTTCTCTTTTGATGAAAATTAATTGCCAAAGCCGGGTGCCAGAGTCAAGTCGATTGCCTTCAGTTGGACATTCGAGATTTGGTAAGCATGAATTTTTGCGTGAGGACTTTATTTAATTTTTCTAGTCCTAGCCGATCATTTAAGTTTCTTGGGAAGTTTTAGTTTAATTTAATTCTTAACTCCAGAGCCATCAATACGATCTTAGTGATAGACTTGAAAATTTATAGGTCCATTTCATTCCTTGTTGAAAGAATAGCGGCATGGTTTAAAAGTTGAGATATCACCGCTTTGTATTATTGCAAAGTCGGTCGGGAGAGAAACTCGCATCTGCGAATCATATGTATTTACAGAATAGTCGGGAGCGTGTGTAATGTGTATTTTTATTTGTGATTTTAGTGAGAGTTTTTTTTTTTATTAATGTGTTTGCTACTTCATTTTGTAGCACGCCCCTTTCAACCATCTACCATGTACATGGATTTGTTGGTTATATCAGGAGTATTGATGCTCGCTATTTATATAGTTACGCATATATCTGTGGACGGGAGTGAAAGAGGCATAATTTGGAAGCGCGTGGGCGCGTTGGTTACGGAATTGTTATTGATACGACGTTCAGAGGGACGAGGGGGAGATAAGCACGTGGTCATAAAATTACAAACACGTGGTTGAACTACGGGGTTTTCAATTTGATAACCAGGGGTTATGTATAACTTTTGACGGCATGTAGATGCTAGCGTAAACAGGGTTATAGGTTATTGATTGTGCTTTGTTATTCTGTGTATTCAGAAGATGGAGATGACATTTATTTATGTTAAGGGAATTATTTTGTATTTCATTTTGAATGTGATTACTATTATTGACGGGAATTTTAGGAATTCCTAGAGAAGGCTAGTTTTAGTTGTGTTAAACATTACGGCATTAGTGTCAGCGTAAGAAGTAGGCCACAGTACGTCTGCCCAGACGGGCCATTGAAAATATTGTTGTTGTTGCTCGGAGTTAGTCAGGCAGAACAAGCGATCTGGGTTAGCCAATGTTTACTTCGTAGGCTCAGGTAGAGAGGGGAGTGACGTGGTGAAGAGTAAGGAAGTTAATTGTTATTTGAAATGTATTATTATGGTTTGTTTAGCTGTTGTTTTGTTTTGTCTAAAACAGCAGGTACCGGCTTTGTGGGAATGAGAGCGGAATTTTGAGACCACAAAATTTCTCCCACGGCAAAGTTGGGGCATTTGCAGAACCGCAAGGGTTTTACGTTAGTTGCCAGTAGTGGACGGAGAGGAAGAAAATACGTTTTCCCAACCAGGGGAAGACATTTTCCAGCGAATAGGATTTTTGTGGATAAATCCTGAGCTCTGACGCTCGTTACACACGCAGATTTGGCAGGCTGCCAGCGGTGTGGTAATTTTGTGTTCGTTTCTTCACGGCCATAATAAAGCCGACAGCCCAGTTATAGGTACTCGGGCAGGTAATTTCCGAGTGGTAGAAGTCCGCTACAGTTCCAGTCCAGAATCCAGTGGGGTTTTGTTAACCCTCAGTCATCAAGTCCAGAGTTAGTGGAGAGAGATAGGGTAAACATTCTCTCTACTGAAGTCAGCACAGATAGGCAGAACTGTTAGTTTTGGTGAATCATAGCAGAGGACAGCTGATGAAGTTTAGAGGTGCAGTTAGTTGTGTTCAGGAGATTCCAGGATAGGCTGTGTAGAACCGAAGTCTGTGCAGAGATTGTGTAGTCACTTCGCCGTCGTTCCAGCTATCAGTGGACTTAGAGTTAGAGTTAGAATTTAGAACAGCTAGTTTGGAGTGTAGGCGACATCAAGTGCAGTGTAGTTCATTTCAGTTAACCTTACCTTCTTTCTCCATACAGGTTGCAATTGTGGGAGAAGGGTTGGGGTTGATGCATTTTTAACTGTGCTTGATTTTGTTTCAGGAGTGCATCCTCGCACTTGATGTATGGGACATGCATATGTTTGTTGTTTATAGGTGTATAATAAACTTGTATAAATTGTAGCTGGCATCAGTCATTTCCTTTAGTACAGTAGCTATATGTTGTCTGTACCTTGGTGTTTGTGAATCTTAATTGAACCTTATCCCCATAGGGTAGTTAGAGGTGGTTCGAGGCCATAGCAATTTAAACGTCCGAAGTGGCGAGGAAAGAATCAACCTCGGTTCTCAACCTCGGAGCCAATGGTCTCAACTTTCACAGTTTGCACTATATTTCTATCTGAATCTATCATTTCAGTCTTTCTTCTTACTATTGTCTTGTCACTATATGTAGACAGTCTCTAGTCCTAAATCCATTTCGTGACAGTAAAAGATCCTGTTACACGCCCATTGAGGCATATTGGGAATACAGTGTTAGGCTCGTATTTTCTTGACCATCGGCACACTAGGGGTGATGTGGTCAGCATCACGCCAGCCACCTTAACCTTCCCAGAGTTGTTCTGGTACCCAATTCGTTGAGGCTGGGTCAACCCAGGAGCCGTTTGCGGCCTAAAAAATCCCACCTCAACTGGGGATCGAACCATGGACCACCGAGCTAGGAAGCCAGTGCATTAACCACTGCATTACCACGGCTCCTCAAAAGGTAATAAAGCTCCTAATAACATCTATGAGAGTTAAAGATCTTCCTTAGAGAGAGACAACAACAAATAGCAAACCTGCGTAACTTTCCCCAGTGGCATTTGGTTCCTAGTTCCCAGAAATCTCTGTATCAGTGCTGTTGGGCTGAGTGAGAACCTGAACTGAATATCCTCTCGAAATCCAGCACACAGATTTCGGCAGTCCAGACGGTAGGCAATCTCAAAGTCTCGTTTGGGCAACAGCCTCATAATGTTGGCTTTAGATTCCTCTGGCAAGATTTCTGACAGACGTTCTAAACAAGAACAAGTCAATACATGATGGTGTTAGGTTAGTGTAAGATGGGAGCTCTCTTGTTAACACTACAACTAAACCTCTTAAAGTCTGATTACAAACTCCTGAGATATAGATGGCCACTAATAAAACAAACAAAACAATCATCCTCATTCCGTAAGTCCGCTAGAAGACAGTAGCCTTTTACTTCATCTATAAAAATTGAAGAACAATAATACACTACTTTTCTCATCCAACTGAGAGTTGTTTTGACTAAATTTAACCAACTAAAGGATAACATAACCAATTCTCTGCTTGAAACAACTCAAAAAACATAGGCCACTGTTGCGCACATATTTTTGACGCACAGATTACGACATAACTAATTGATATGAAAAAGAGATTACTTTTGTTACAGTCAAAGTTATATCATCCATGATTTGATTTATACTTTTGATTATGTGGATGATCTCTCCTTGAATATTGATTTCGCGGATGAATACCGAATTTATGTAATTTCTCATTTGTTAGGGCCAGAAAATAGATTGATCTTGTTCAATACGTTTATGGCCTGAATTTATATGTATTACTTGTCTAGTACAAGAAGATTCAGTCTTATATTGTATATCTTTGTGTGTTTAGGTCGGACTATATTCTTTGTGCCGAACACTGGGGCAGGTATTCGTTTTTCGAGGCATGCGTAGTGAGTCTCGATAATGCCGCCTGACATGGCTGAGTGTGTTTCTTTGGGCTGGTCCCTTTTAAGGGTTGAAAAGTGATTTGTGCATGTTTTTCCAGGAGAAGTTTGTGTCTCTGCAAGAGTCTATTTGTCAGAGATTCTCCTCATGCACTTTGTTATTAATTCGGACTCCAGGTAATGCCAGACCCTTTCTTTTGATGATCTCTACGTGGTTAGGCCTAGATGGAGTCGTATTTTCGAACATCGTTGGTCGTTGATATACCATTGAAGATGACAGGTTTCCCAACAGAGCTGATGTCTACATGTAACAACCTTAGTAATGTGGAACTGTAGGGAAACTCTAGGAAATTATTGATATTCAAATTGTGAATTAACTTTGGCTTATCATTATCCTTCTGCTGGGTGAGTGAGCGAAACTCAGGAAGGCAGCCATCTTGTTTTCTTGTCATCGTTATGGATCGCTGTCCTGAGAACAGTATACCAAACTTATTATCGGACAGTGATATGGAGATCTCACTAATATGAAAACCCCTATCGTGGTTTAACTTTATTACATAAATATTTGCTATATGTCGCTGGAGAACTTAGCCAAGGAAAAGGTTTGGCCAGTGAACTCTTTATATGTTTACACACCCACACCCACTGATGCGTTCAGTCAGTTAGGGGATGTGGCAATAGTCTGCCAGAACATTGAATGATTCCTTATATCTTCCATCATATTTGAATGCTGCATGAAATATGATCTACTGTTCAAATTCCTAATGATATATATGTCAACATGTTCCCATGACTATGTTCCGTGCTGTCCTGATGTGTGCGTCCCTATTAAACGGTGTGAAATGCCCGCTGCAGTTCAAGTCGTCATTGCCTTGCATGAGAGTGTGTGAGAAATATTATCAAGTGGTCTATTACACCGAACTATCACACCATTCGCGTTACTTGACACTCCCACTCAATGTCAACATGACAGGTTGATTTAATGGTGCAGAAGTAATCTAAAGAAGACCTGCTTCAGCGATGACCAGTACACGACTCTAAAACATAACACCCGCATCCAGAGGTTATCCGTGGTGGACACATGCGTTATCAGTGGTAGGCCAGATCCCTGGGTTTATTGTACCAGACCATTCCTGACGCCAGATACGACACGCAAACACGGATTTACAGGTTGACAGTACAACTACACAGTCGAAGTCAGCATGACCTGTCTTATCAAGTGAATACAGAATCTAGGTCAGCGCTTGATGACATTTTGCAGTACAGGCAGTAATTAGGCCAGCGTTGTGTAGTCATTCTTTCACAGATCAGCGCTTTGTGACATGTTGTGGTACAGACTTTATTTATGTCAAGTAGACATTGCTACACAAGTGAAAAGTTCACCATATTAACAGGAAGGCCATAAACTGTGCTGTTGATGCAGTAATATTGAGAAGTTAATATATTTCATCGGTGGATCTTCTATATACTCATTGTTGAACTTTGTAATAAATAAACTTACTAAAAGTGGAAAATTATTTTGATTAAAAGCTAAGCCTTCTCCACAACACATCTAATTGATTAATGTATGCATTTATGCTATTGATGTTTACATGTTATTTGTTTATATGTATAGTTGTTTATATGTCCGTGGGCGGTTGGTGAGGTGACTAGCACAAGAAATACCGAGTAATATTGGTCTTGTACTAGTGTTCCATAGGGAGCAATTTTCTTAATTGAAAATTTGCTAGCGACAACCTGTTGCTATTTCTGTTAGTTGTTAAGACGCGTTTTTCTTCGTTGTTTTTGTTAATAATTTTGTGTTCCTTAGTTTTGTTTTGATTTGTTTGAATTTGTTGGTCTCATCTTTCCTTTTATTCAGTTCGTTACACCCTTATGTTTATACTCTGTGACGTCATTTGTTGTGTTTAGTCCATTGCAGTTATCATCACAGATTCTGTGATTATTTACTTACTTCAGTTCCTTATATTTAATTTAATTTAATTTGATTTCTGCAATTGTTTTCATATTGTCTTTTATGCTTGTCCTTTGTTAATGTCTTTGGTTGACAGATAATAGGAGGTATATTTGAATACACTTATATGATAGTACAGGCCAGTACTTTATTATTATTATTACTGTACAAGGAAGTATACAAGACCTGTTTAAGGCTTGTCTCCCACAGTGATTGGGATAGAAAGATATTATTTTCCACAGGTACTCAAGTGACCATTTGTTTCATTATAAACAAGATAACCATATAAGGTCTTTGACTAAGACTAAGAGAGTAAAATAAAGTGAATTGAGTATACAAGTCTATAGTACAGACTTGTCTCCCATTAAAGTGGGATAAGGTAATTTATTTACTTTTTCAGGTTACTGATTTCATAAGACAGGATGGCTAATTTAGATTACTTTATCCAGCAATGGAAATCCCTTGATAAGTCTGGTAAGGATTTAGAGGAGTTTGCAACTGCTCAATTTGCCATTGCATTAAAATCAGAAGAGAAAAAACAAAAAGATGAGAATAAATGGAAAGCAGAAATTGAACAAAAGAAGATAGATGCTGAGAATTTCAGATTGCAGATGCAAGCTGAGGAGAAAAAAGCTGCTGCTGAGGAGAGAAAACTTCTAATAGAAGAAAAAAAATTAGAAGCTGCTGCTGAGGAGAAAAAAGCTGCTGCTGAGGAGAGAAAACTTCAAGCTGCTACTGAGCAAAAAAGATTAGAAGCTGAGGAGAGAAAAGAAATAAGGGAACATGAACATAAGAAAGAACTTTTAGCATTTGAGTTAGAAAAAATGAAATTGACAAATATGAGTATTGTTAATCAATCATCTGGTGGTAATGGTAAACCCTTTACTTACAAGGTCAAGGTACCAGCGTTCAACTCTGCCAGTGATGACATAGCATTCTGGCTTGATAGATTTGAACGCGCTTGTCGAGCTCATAATGTGGATAAATCACAATATGCTAATCAGTTGTCTGAGAATCTAAAAGGTGATTCTCTGACGAAATTATGTTTGGTTGAGGAAGCTGACAAGGATAATTATGAAGTTATCAGGGCAGCCTTGATAAAGAAGTACCAACTGTCAGAGGAAGGTTATCGTATTTTGTTTAAGACAATGGTACCTGAGACAGGGGTAGAATTCTCAGAATTCATTGCAAAAGCACGTCTTACATTTCAACGATGGATTGAATTATCCAAAATAGAGAAAACATATGAAGCTCTTATGGATTTGTTGCTCAGAGACAAGATCATGTCCTCTGTGAACAAACAATTCCTTGATATTTTACATGAACGCAAACCTCAAACATTAAAACAAATGCAAGAATTTTGTGACCAATACGTCACGGCACACCCTGACGTAACTCTTAGCAACACTAAGATTAAAGAGGGTATGCCAGTTGCGTCAGCAACACAATACAATAATAATTACTCACACAAATTCCAAGGAGCTCAAAATAAATTTGATAAAAAGGTTAGCTGGAATAAGTATCAAAACCAAGGTAACCACTCAAACCAGGGTTCTTCTCCGAAGAACTGGTATCGGGCTGACAGTCCTCGATACGAGAGGGGTGGCCATAATTATAGACATTTCCGCAAAGGAAGTCACTATAGGAACTACCCAAGTTCTCCTTCATGGAAACAACAAAACCAACAATACAGAGACACTCATTATAATGAGCATGATGATTATGATCATGAATATTATGATTCAAACCCAAGTAGGGGTTATAACAGAGGAGGCAATAATAACTATAGAGGTTATGATAATCGAGGTAGATCACAATATAAAAGACGTAAATCACAGTACCAGGCTAACTCTGCACAGCAAGAGTTCCATGAAGCCGGTAATCAAGCTAATGATAAGAAAGACTCTAATAATGTGGGATGTTCTGCTTTCGATTTTGGTAGAGCATCTCAATGTTCCCAATGCAAAACATTATTCGATCCAACCACGGTTTCTACTTTAAGCTGTGGTCATCCTCTTCCCGCTCTCCCTGCGTCAGTCGCGCATGATGGAAGGGGTGCTCTTGTCTTGAATAGAGGTCTAGTAGATGGTACTCCGGTCTCAATTCTTTTCGATTCCGGGTGCACAACCATTGGAGTGAGGCAGTCACTCATAGATCCTTCTCGAGCCACTGGCAAAGTAATCAAATGCGTAACATTTGGTGGCACATTGGAGAAGTACTCTACTGCCATTGTCAACATTGCTACTCCCTTCTTTACAGGAGATGTGCACGCATGTCTTCTCCCGAATCCGATCGCTGATCTTATAATCGGTCGCATTCATGGAGTGAAAGAATGCACTCCGCAACAAATTGTTGATTGGGAAAATAGGAATATGCAAACTGCTAATGCTGTAGTCACTAGGGCTCAAGCTCTTAACGTGCCTCAATCTTCACCTTCTGAAGATAACGATACACAGAACCAAGGTGATCCCTTGGAAATTTCTCGTGACTCATTCATAAAGAAACAGGAAGATGATCCTACTTTAAAAAAATTCTTCACGCTAGCAACAAAAGGTGATCCGAATAAAGATACAAATCGTAAATCTTGGATTACGATGAAGAATGGCGTACTTGTACGTATGGTACAAGACTCCGCTAAGTCCAGTCATTCTCAAATTCTTGTGCCCAAAAATATGAGAGTTAAAATCTTACAGCACGCTCATGATTCACAGTGTGCTGGGCATATGGGTTTTTCCCGTACTAAATCTAGAGTTCTTGAATCTTTCTTTTGGCCTTTTGTGAACAAGGACATACGAATCTATTGTCGATCTTGTAAGGTATGTCAAGAAGTTAAATCCAAAGGTCCACGCCATGCTGCACCTATTCAGGCTGCAGATATTCCAATTCGACCATTTCAAAAAATGGCGATAGACATCATCGGTCCATTTAAGACAAAGTCTGCTAGAGGACACCAATTTATCTTGACGTGTGTGGATATGTGCACACGTTGGCCAGAGGCTATTCCTCTGAAGAGCATAACTACTGCCGATATTGCAGATGCTCTTTGGCTCATATTTTCTCGTCTGGGATTCCCAGGAGAAATATTATCAGACCATGGTACCCAACTCATATCGGATACCATGTCTCAAGTGATGTCGACTCTTAAGATAGAGAGATCTCTGAGTAGTATTTATCATCCTATGTCTAATGGGATGGTAGAACGTCTGAATAGAACGCTTAAAAACTTGTTAGGTAAGATAACTGAAGATCATCCTCAGGATTGGGACAGGGTTTTACCCGCGGCTCTCTTTGCATACAGAGAGGTCGCCAACGAACATACAGGATTTTCTCCCTTTGAACTTGTTTTTGGTGCGAAACCGCGAGGTCCTATGTCCTTACTTCATGACCTTATAACTGCTGATAATATTATCGATGACACAAAATCCTCTTACGAATATGTCATTGCACTTAGACACAAGATTATTGAAGCATGCAAATTGGCAACTGCTTCTTCTGAATTTGCGAAACAGAAGGCAAGGCAATTTGCCAATAAGAAGAGATGCTTGCGACAACTTTGTCCGGGTGACAAAGCATTTGTCTTGCTACCTTGTAGGGAAAACAGACTTCTTATTTCTTGGAAAGGTCCGTACGATGTAATATCAAAAGTTTCCGACGTTGACTATATCGTCGATATTGACGGGAAGCATAAAACCTTCCACATCAACATGCTTACGGAATTCCATGAACGTCCGGATTATTTACAACCTGTTTTCCAGGCAACGGACGATTCTCCAGTCCCACATGGACATTACTCATCACTGTCAGTGATACAGGATGAGGAAACGAGTTTCTCGGATGTGAATCTCCCTTTTCCGATGATTCCACTTCATTCTAATGAGTCATGGAAAGATGTTACGGTTTCTCCCGAGTTATCTCTAGGAGAACAGAAACAAGTTTCTACTATGTTACAACAATTTCAGGATGTCCTTACTGACATCCCTGGTCAAACTGATGTCATTGAACATGACATTATACTTACTGACCATAATCCTATAAGAGTCAGACCGTATCCTATCCCGATACATTTTCAAGCTCGGGTTGAGAAAGAGTTGGATGAGATGATAGATCTGAAAATAACTGAACCATCCACATCAGCATATTCTTCGCCGATGTTTATTGTACGGAAAAAAGACAATAACATACGTCTGTGCGTTGATTATCGCAAATTGAACCAAGTAACGAAATTTGATGCTGAACCTATGCCTTTACTAGAAGAGCTACTTACTAGACTATCGAATTCTCATTTCTTCACTAAACTTGATTTGTCTAAGGGATATTGGCAAGTTCCTCTATCCGAACACGCCAAACCATTTACTGCTTTTTCGACACCAAGGGGTCTGTTCCAATGGAATTTCATGCCTTTCGGCCTTATGAACGCCCCTGCAACATTCGTACGCATGATGCGTCGAATCCTATCTCATCGCTCAGATGTCATTGCATATCTTGATGACATCTGTCTTTTCAGTGATACTTGGGAAGATCACTATAACGGGTTAAATGAACTATTGTCTATCTTACGCGAGCATAACCTGACAGCAAAACCATCTAAAGCTTGTATTGGTTTTAGCGAAATATCTTTCTTAGGTCACCGTGTTGGTCATGGTTTCTTAAAAACAGAGGACCATAATACAAGTAAAATACTTAATATTTTCTATTCCTAAGACTAAAAAGCAAGTGCGAAGTCTCTTAGGTCTCATACAATTTTATGGACGATTCATCCCGAATCTGTCCTCAATCATGTCACCTCTTTCTTCTTTGTTAAAGAAAGGGTCTCCTAATATAGTCCATTGGACTCAAGAATGTCAATCCTCTTTGGATAAGGTTAAAACTATGTTTTCTACTTCACCTATTTTAGTGTTACCTACTAAAGATAAGACATTTATTCTTCGTAGTGACGCTTCATCCACAGGGATTGGAGCAGCACTAATGCAAGAGTACTCCGGAACTCTGCATCCTGTGATGTATATTTCTCGGAAACTAAATGCCGCAGAGAAGAATTACTCGGTCCTAGACCGTGAGTTATTGGCTATGGTTTGGTCAATCCTGAAACTTCAAAGATTTCTTCTTGGCGCGCATTTCATTGTGGAAACTGACCAGAAAGCTCTTACGGCTATTCAGAGTAAAAATCTGAAGAGCGCAAGATCAACGCGATACGCGATTGCTCTTCAGCCTTTTCATTTTTCGGTGCGAGCTATCCGTGGTTCAGAAAATGTGATGGCAGATATCTTATCTAGATGCCCACATGATTCCACCTAACCGTTAGATCCTGATATTTTTACAGATCTAACTCTACTACACTTTTTTTTTCTATACTAAAATATGTACACATATGTAATATATCATATATATTGATTGTATCACTACTTAGCGGTTCATTGATGTATATTCACCGCTGGTCTTGTGATGTTTTTTTCGTCTTTGATAATCATGATGTTAAAATACCTAAGATGAAATTTTTGGATAAACTAGTGTAGAAATTGTGGCATTGCCAGAATTGTAGTATGCGTTGGTGACACCTCTCTGGAAATATTTATACTTAGAGAAATACTTTCTCTAAGATCTTGAGATATATTCTCACTTGTCGTGCCATAGGACGACATAGCCTCACATTAGGCGTTACATTTGTTTGGAATGCTTATCATCTGCGCATTGTTATTCGTGCGTTGTGAGCCTGTTGTATGATGCTCCTAGATGTATTTCAACACAAAAAAATGTACCTTTTTTTTTCCCGGGGGGTGTGGTAATCTGTTGCGCACATATTTTTGACGCACAGATTACGACATAACTAATTGATATGAAAAAGAGATTACTTTTGTTACAGTCAAAGTTATATCATCCATGATTTGATTTATACTTTTGATTATGTGGATGATCTCCCCTTGAATATTGATTTCGCGGATGAATACCGAATTTATGTAATTTCTCATTTGTTAGGGCCAGAAAATAGATTGATCTTGTTCAATATGTTTATGGCCTGAATTTATATGTATTTCTTGTCTAGTACAAGAAGATTCAGTCTTATATTGTATATCTTTGTATGTTTAGGTCGGACTATATTCTTTGTGCCGAACACTGGGGCAGGTATTCGTTTTTCGAGGCATGCGTAGTGAGTCTCGATAATGCCGCCTGATATGGCTGAGTGTGTTTCTTTGGGCTGGTCCCTTTTAAGGGTTGAAAAGTGATTTGTGCATGTTTTTCCAGGAGAAGTTTGTGTCTCTGCAAGAGTCTATTTGTCAGAGATTCTCCTCATGCACTTTGTTATTAATTCGGACTCCAGGTAATGCCAGACCCTTTCTTTTGATGATCTCTACGTGGTTAGGCCTAGATGGAGTCGTATTTTTGAACATCGTTGGTCGTTGATATACCATTGAAGATGACAGGTTTCCCAACAGAGCTGATGTCTACATGTAACAACCTTAGTAATGTGGAACTGTAGGGAAACTCTAGGAAATTATTGATATTCAAATTGTGAATTAACTTTGGCTTATCATTATCCTTCTGCTGGGTGAGTGAGCGAAAACTCAGGAAGGCAGCCATCTTGTTTTCTTGTCATCGTTATGGATCGCTGTCCTGAGAACAGTATACCAAACTTATTATCGGACAGTGATATGGAGATCTCACTAATATGAAAACCCCTATCGTGGTTTAACTTTATTACATAAATATTTGCTATATGTCGCTGGAGAACTTAGCCAAGGAAAAGGTTCGGCCAGTGAACTCTTTATATGTTTACACACCCACACCCACTGATGCGTTCAGTCAGTTAGGGGATGTGGCAATAGTCTGCCAGAACATTGAATGATTCCTTATATCTTCCATCATATTTGAATGCTGCATGAAATATGATCTACTGTTCAAATGCCTAATGATATATATGTCAACATGTTCCCATGACTATGTTCCGTGCTGTCCTGATGTGTGCGTCCCTATTAAACGGTGTGAAATGCCCGCTGCAGTTCAAGTCGTCATTGCCTTGCATGAGAGTGTGTGAGAAATATTATCAAGTGGTCTATTACACCGAACTATCACACCATTCGCGTTACTTGACACTCCCACTCAATGTCAACATGACAGGTTGATTTAATGGTGCAGAAGTAATCTAAAGAAGACCTGCTTCAGCGATGACCAGTACACGACTCTAAAACATAACACCCGTGCTTGTGTGCTGGCTTCCTGAGTGTGTACCAACTGTAGCTCCCCCAGGAGCATAAAACAGGCATTCAATCACAATGAATGTGTTATCTGCTTTACACTGCTAAACAACTGTTTGAATCTACTGACAATAACAAACAACTTGACTACACTTATAAATGTTGATCAACATGAATTTTAAGCTGCTAACAATAACTCGAGCCCCTGTGTTCTTTCCATGAGTCTGTCAGACAAAAAAAAAGGGGGGGGGGGGGGAACTACTGCACCCTCATATGTCGTACAAGGTGACTAATGCCAGGGTATGCATGAGGCTGGCAACCTCAACATGTAAAACAAGCTGTTATAGAAACCATCACTGCAGGCTTCCTGTAAGGGGACCAGTTACAGTGATGGCTCCATGCTACATAGGAAGTCAACAGGAAAATGATGAACAATAATCTACTACTTGATTACACCAACAGATGATCAAGATCAATTTTTGATGAACACTAAAACTTGATTACACCAACAAATGATCAAGATCAATTTTCATCTGCTAACTAACAATAACCTACAAATTGATTTCATCAACATCAAGATACATTTTAGTCTGCTAACAATAACCTACAAATTGATTTCATCAACATCAAGATCAATTTTAGACTGCTGACTATAACCTACAAATTGATTTCACCTACATAAAGATACATTTTAGTCTGTTGACAATAATCCACCACATTATTACACCTACATCAAGATAAATTTTAGTCTGCTGGCAATAACCCACCACATGATTACACCTACAAATGAGCTATATAAATTTAAAGCTACTGACAATAACTCAACATCTGACCAGTCAAATGATGAAAATTTATTAAATACATATACTGATATTACAATTCTGTCCAACAATTCTAATATGGCTACGAAAAAAAAAAAACCACTATACAAATTATGTATCTAACGTGTTTTCACTTATATATTTTTTCTTCTTTTAATTTGTCCAAGAGTTCTAACTTGGCTTACAAAACTTTCCATGTTGAAAAAAAAGAATACAAGAAAAAAACCAACATAAAGCAACACAAAACCAAAGAATGATTTAGCATGCTAGGTTACTCAACAGTACTTACAAAAGTGATAATTTTATTACCACAAATTAATTTGGTGAAAAGCTGTGCGAATTAGAAATATGATGGCGTCTGGAATGTTATCTTCAATTAGAAAATTAGATGTCAAGTTTTTTATTTATACTTCCATTTCTCTACATGGATAACACCCAATCACACAATAGTGATACAAGCTTGGAGAAATTTGATCGTGTTATTTCTCAAAAAATGTAAATATATTGTTTGTGTGTGATATATGTTATAATCTCAACATATAAAAATATACATAATATTGTGTGATATTCCTCATTATGCATCTGTCAAAACATAAATGTGTTTATGGTGTTCTGTCAATCGTAATAATTATACTGCACCCTCTCCTATGTGGCTTTCCATTATATATGTTATGTTTACAGTCTTCAGTATATGTCTAACATTTTTCCTGGTATGTCTTCTTTGCTTCCTTAGTTCTGTAACTCAAGTGGTCGTTGAGGGACATGTTCTTGTGAATGCTTTATTTCTTTCTGCAATGATACACCTTATGCTGGTATTTGTGTGGTCTTTTCTGTCCAGTTCTGAAAATTGTCTTTCCCACATGCCTTTTTTATGCTAATTATACCTTTATCTTGTTCCTCGACTTTCCCTTTAAGTGTCAAAACTGGACAATCTGACTGATCTAGAGACATGGTCATGCCATTAAAGTCTGAGTGTGTTTAAGACTTTTAGTAGATCTTCGTAAGACCCCACAACCTGTTTTATGATTTTCCACACTTATTTTCTGACATGATCCATGTTTGATATTCCACAGATCTGTCTGAAGCATCTTGTTTCTATTGCCTGTATTTTTTGGTTCTGTTCCAGTGTTTAATGTCCAAGCTTCACATGCATACAATAATATGGAGATGAACAATAATTGCATTTTTTTTTTTTTTTTTTTCTATAACCAGCGGCACTCGAGCTTTCCGGCTCTTTCGGCCCAATGACATGTCATTGCGAGGCTGGGGGGTCAGTGGACTTTCCTTCCAACCCGGTCAGGAGCTTCGCTCCTTCCCATCCACACGGGATTTATGTGCAGGAGCCGTTCAGATTATTCAGTCAAATTTCCGGTCGTAAACATTTCTTCAAACGCTGACGGCCGGGTTTGAACCATGAACACCTGGTCGCCAGTACAATGTCATAGCCATTACACCAGCGCGGCTCCCAATAATTGCATTAACCTGATCTTTGTTTTAAGAGTTACATTTGTGTCTTTCCAAGTTAGCATCAGTTTCAGCTAGAACTGCACCTATTTGTGCTGTCCTCACCCTCCTTCTGTTCCATCATCTGATTACAGGTTCGAGATAGTTGATCTGGGTCAATGTCTCTAGGTCTTGTCCATTAATTGTGTTAGCTCGTGTGACTGTTTTATTGCCTGTCATTAGCTGGATCTTATCTGCATTGATCTGTATATCCTATTTTCTGAAGGTGGCTTCAAGCCTGGTTATTGCAGCTCTTGTTCCTGTTCAGTTGGTGTGTCAATGTCGTGTGTCAATGTCATATGTCAATGTCATGTGTCAATGTCGTGTGTCAATGTCGTATGTCAATTTGAGATTTATAGTCGGTATCCTCCAGCAGTATCTATTGATTTCTGTGCCCAACCTTTGACCTTTGATGTGGCTTTCTCAAAGATGACCAAGAGGGTAGATGAAAACGAGCAGTCCTAATGCACTCTGACTGTGGTGTAGAAACAATCTTGTCTTCCATTTATAAGACACTGCAAATGTGGTGCCTGAATGTAGGCTTTCAATTTTTGGATATGTTTGTTTCCTACTTTGCACCATTTCAAAATAGACCAGTGTTTCAGGTCACACTCTGTCAGCACATACGTTGATAAATGTTTTGATACTGTTTATAATACTTTTCATGCTTCAAGATATAAGGAGGTTATCATCATCTGTTGTATCTGGACAATCTCGAACACCTGAATCATCATTGTTATAACCATTATCCATTCCAGAACATTCTGGCTAAGATATCTGCTTCTATAGAGAACGTTTCTACCTTTAACTTTTATTATATTCTGCTTATAGTAGCTTTGTCAAGTTTTTTTTTACTAATAGAGCAAGTGCACTCTCCTCAATCTCTGTGCATTGTTGAGTATTCATTTCTCCGTTGTGAAATTACATTTAAATATAAAAAATATGTTTGTAAATCAAACTGTGTCAATATCTGAAATGTGTCAAAACATCTGTCAAAAGTGCCTCAGAGTGTGTTATAAAATTACATGATAATCATGTATAAAGATAGATCAAAAGTTAAATCAAAACATGTCTAAATTATGTGAATTCCCATATTCAATATCAAATTACTCGAGTGTGATCATTAAAAAAAACTATGAAATACCCAAAGTCGTGTGTAGTGATTACTAGAGTGAAATTATAAAATAGAAAATGAAATACCTCAGTGACAAATATAACAATTTATGGTAGCACAACAACATAGCCAAATACTTCGACAAATTTCTGGCAAAGACCTATATATCAAAAACATTTGGCTGGTTTTTTTTTGCTGGTCACAATCAGGCCTATTTCCAGCAATAAACAGATATATCTAAACACAAGAACATTAAATGAAATGACATTGAAACATGAAAAATGATCAATGGAATTACATCAAACACAAAATGTAATAACCAGAATGACATGAAAACCCCACAAAATATAATAATTAGAGTGACATTAAAATATAAAAATAAAATTTAACTGATAAATTTTTTATTTATTTTTGTTTTTTTTTTAGTGATAAAATTTCTGGAATTTTCCCCACTTATATTAAGCATTTCAAGTAAACATGAATAAGTGTATCCATTTTACATTTATATCTAGCCTTGGAGGCATTACTGCTCATAGGAAGCTTCTACACTTTTGTGCCACTCTTAGCGTGTCACTGATTTACTTCTCAAGGAAAATGTAAATTAATGATATGACCACCGGAGATTTCGTGCCATCTTGCAGACGTGCAACAGAAAAGCACAACATAATTATTTCCCACCAAGTGTTGATGCATTACTAGCTCATTAACTCCTAATTCTGAATGGAGTCATACAAGCTGATACTGACTGGGGGGTCATTTATGATGCAAACTCACAGTCTACATAAATGAAGTGCATCTACTTTTTTTTTTTCTTTCTTTAAACTAATGAAAAAAAAAAGTCTCATTCAACCTCTGACTGGTTATAATTAGAATTTACAGTGTCTCTAATTTTAGATAACACATTCTGTTGCCCTTGTTCGCTGATGGCATTAGCTCTCCTGGACAATTATTGATTATAGGGTAAATGAAAATTTACAAACTGTCAACGTGTTTTTTCCTGTGGCCTAAAATGGTAGGGGAGTCGCGGTAGCATAGTGGTTAGTGCACTGGCTTCCTAACTCAGTGGTCTATGGTTAGATCCCCAGATGTGGTGGGAATTTTTTAGGCCGCAAACGGCTCCTGGGTCGACCCAGCCCCAATTGGGTACCAGAGCAACTCTGGGAAGGTTAAGGCGGCCGGCGTGATGCTGACCACATCACCCTAAGTGTGCCGATGGTCAAGAAAATATGGGCCTAACACCATATTCCCAATATGCCTCAATGGGCGTGTAACGGGATCCTTTACCTTTTACCTAAAATGGTAGATTCTTCATACTTTTTATGATGTTAAAAAGTTTTTTTTCTATTTTTTACAAAAAGAGGGGGGAGGGTTAGAAAGCTAGAGGTGTTTGAGTTAATATTTAATATACTCTTTACCCGACACTGGTAATGTGTATTAGATGAACATCACTACATCTTTACTTAAACTGTAACTGTCATGTATCTTCAAGTACTAACTACCAAGACTCTTCTTCGCTAACTACTAGTGTAATATTACAACTTGCTGAAACTAAAAGACTGTTCTAGAAACCTAAGCACGTTTATGATGTCTGCCATTCTCCATTTATGAAAAAAAAAACTATTTTTAAAAATGACACAGAAATAGAATGCTTACACGCGTAATTATACACAAACTTTGTCTCAAAGAAAGGCTGGAACTTGGTAAGTACATAGGGAAAGGCCATTCCATAAAAAGCAGTACAGTATTCTTATTTCAAATGTATATCCTGCCTAGCCGACAATTTTACAAGTCTGGTTAGAAAATCTGCCTGTTCACTCTCTCTAAGATCTATTATTCCAGACCAAGAAATAATTTATCATTGTTATCCCAGACAAGAAATAATTTATCATTGTTATCCCAGACCAAGAAATAATGAATCATTGTTATCCCAGACCAAGAAATAATTTATCATTGTTATCCCAGACCAAGAAATAATGTTTCATTGTTATCCCAGACCAAGAAATAATAGATCATTCTATCTCAGCCAGGAAATAATTTATCAGTTATCCCAGTCCAAGAAATAATAGATCATTCTATCTCAGCCAAGAAATAATTTATAATTCTATCTCAGACAAGAAATAATTGATCACTCTATCACAGACCAAGAAATAATTGATCACTCTATCACAGACCAAGAAATAATGTATCATTCTATCTCAGACCAAGAAATAATAGATCATTCTATCTCAACCAAGAAAAAATGTATCATTGTTATTCCAGACCAAGAAATAGTTGATCACTATCTCAGGCAAAATATAATGGATCACTGCAAATATCAAACCTGTCATTTCAGTCTGTGCCGAGTCAACTGTGTGAACGACTACAGACGAACACCTGGCATGGAGATTTCTGCCTAAAGTTTGTTCTATATGTTCATGTAGCTCCTGCCAATGTGGACCGTCAATGGGCATGGTGAAATATGAAAAAACAAAGAAATGAAATCAATCTTGCCTGTAGCAACTAAACACAAAGCTAGCAAGTTTCAGTAACAGAAGACACAAGTTCACTTGCAAGTGGGACAAGATATATAAAAACATAAAGACCATAAACAAGGTAGTTTCAGACAAGACTACAAATCGTGAAATCATTCAAGCGAACACTAACGCATGTACACAACCTGATAATGAATCAAGGTTATTTAACTGATTCCGTACATAACGTCTTTTTAAAGACTCTCAGTTCCGTTCATCTGGCCTTACCGTCTATTTAAAGATGCTAACTAATTTTCATTCCTTTTCGAATCCAGTATTTTAAAATGACCGGAATTTAATCCAGAACAGAAGTAAACACATTTTTAAGCATTTCTGAACGGTCTTTGTTCACTTTTGGTGGGAATTTCAGCATGTTAGCTTAATTTTTATTTGCGTTTCGTATTGATAAACAATGGCCGAAAATACACAGAAGCGGTTTACAATCGAAACGTCCTGCTAGTAACAGCTATTCAGTTTTGTTGCTTTTTCTGTATTACCAAATGGATTATCTACAAAATGAAAGCAATTAGAATGTATTGTGACAAAAATTGCTGATGGAGGCCTTAGGTAAGTGGAAAAAAATTTCAATTTCAGATCATTTTTTTCTTGGTATGTACTTTTTAGTCTAACAAAACTACTAAATTATTAATTTAGTAAAAACGATTAATATGTTCATAATGCCCATTCATTTTCCTTTAATTTCATATATAATAAGTTATACTTTACTTATAATTAGATATTTTATCTCAGTAAACGTAACTTATGTATATGCAAACTTTTGGGGTCTAAAAATAATTCCGTCCAGAGGAGAAAATAATTACGTACAGAATCAGTTAAAACATATATGGCCACCAAAAACTGAAATTCCTCCCTCATGTTTCTGCACAGACGGCTAAATTACAGACAAGCACGCAGAAAACAAGGTATAATTTTTTTTAAAACATAAAAAGAGAAGAAAAAGAATGTTGATTGAGTTGTCAATTATGTCCCCTGTCAAAGGTAGCACTAGATGAGAGTTGCATCCCCTTAGTCAGTTAAGTCAGATACAAGCTCCACATCAACAGCAAAAGTGCAAGCTGTAAAACTACAACAAACATGCATGCCACAAGTGATACACAAGCAGGTGACTGCCAACAAAAGAGCTACATTAAAAAAAAAAGCTACAGATTAATTACGAGTTTGCCATTAGCTGCTTTCACTCTGTGCAACAAAAATCTTGATTTAAGATACAGAAAGAAATATTCAGAGCTTCTGAAATATGAAAAACTATTAATAAACAAACAGCCTGACCTCTAATGCTGATTTCTTAAAAATCTACATCAAGTTGTCCAAACTCTATATCAAGTTGTCAGAACTCTAATTCCAGTTGTCCAAACTCTATATCAAGTTGCAAAAACTCATAATCCCAGTTGTCCACACTCTATATCAAGTTGTAAAAACTCACAATTCCAGTAGTCCAAATTATACATCAAATTGTTAAAACTCTAATTCCAGTTGTCCAAACTCTACATCAAGATGTCCAAACTCTAATTCCAGTTGTCCAAACTCTAATTACAAGTGTGTCTGTGAAGCTAATTTAAAAGACTTGTTCCTTGTTCCGTATCAGTTCATTAGTGACCAAAGGTTGTTATTGCCGGGAGTTGTAGTGAGGATAAGCTCTCACTGCAGATAAAATACTTCTATGGCACGCGCCTCAAACAGCCTCTGACAACCAAGTCCAGCTCCCGGCCTTCACGTGTGGCTCAATTTGAGCCCGGCGGAACTGTTTTCACTGACGGGAGAAGGGGCAAAGGCGAGCGACTGGCGCCTTAAAACCAGCAGCTTCGGGCAGATAGGGCTCGTGATCCTTGGTTGGTAGCTTATCTAAGAGAAGGAACTCTGAATTCAAACCACCGCTGCCTTGCGGGAATATCCATTTATGGAATTGGCTTCGGGAGTAAACCCTGAGGATAAATCCGGAGTCGGAGTCCCTAAGGCAGTCTAATGTCGATTCGACATTATTCTGGCAACTCCTGCGACATGGCTGGTACCAAACTGTATCGGCTACTGCCGTTCCTTTGGATCTACCGGCTGTGTGGAGAGGGGGAACATGCTGCACGGGCAACAGCTTGATCTCCATATAACTGTGCCCAAGCTCGCGCCCTGGAGAGGACACTCCAGCTTCACCCTATAGGTGTCGGCAAAACACGGGAAGTTGCAGTTACCGGTTATAAGCATTTTGCCCAATTGGCGTAGGGCATGGCGCCAGGGGCTACTTCCGACAGTGGGAGAGATTCTAGGATCTCACTGGACAGCTACCGCCCGCTTCAAGCTGGGCAGCCCCCAGTCAATAAGGTGTTGTCCCGCCACTGTCTGCTTTCCCCATTGGGTGCATGGGGATTAGGGTCAAACCCGAACTGTGGACAGAAAATTTTGCACCAAGCAATTATCGAAAAAATAGAAATAAGCAAACTCTCAGATTGGGATGCTGGAACGTCCGGACTATGCTGACTGGATTATCCGAAAACCTACAGGATGTAAACGATGTAAGGAAGACAGCCATAATTAATGATGAGCTTAAACGACTTCAGGTGGATATAGCTGCACTTCAGGAAACGCGCCTGGCGGGCTCTGGAACGGTGAGCGAGAAGGACTACACATTTTATTGGCAAGGGAAAGATCTTAATAAAGCTAGAGAACACGGAGTAGGTTTTGCGGTCAAAAAATCACTAACTAAAATAGTTAAACCAGGCAAGAATGGATCAGAACGCCTGTTAACTCTCCGCCTGCAAACTAGCACAGGTCCCATCACCCTTGTCAGTGTGTATGCTCCTACTCTGTACTCTGCCTCAGAAGCTAAAGATGAGTTCTACGAGAATCTAGCAGCAGTCATCAAAAGCATACCTAGGCAAGAACAGCTTGTTCTCCTTGGTGACTTTAACGCTAGAGTGGGTGCCGATAATGTTTCATGGCCTTCATGTCTGGGCAGGTTTGGTATTGGCAAGATGAATGAAAATGGACAACGGCTCTTAGAGTTGTGCGTCCACCATGACCTCTGCGTGACCAACACCTACTTTCAGACAAAACCCCAGCATAAGGTGTCATGGAGACACCCACGATCCAAGCACTGGCACCAACTTGACCTGATTCTTGTCAGAAGGCCACTCCTCAGGTCTGTGCTCTCCACGCGCTCGTACCATAGTGCAGACTGTGATACAGATCACTCCTTGGTTTGCTGCAAAATCAGAGCACAACCAAGAAAACTCTATCGTGTCAGACATGAAGGGAAACCACGCATTGATACCAGCAAGATGTCAGACCCTTTCATGATCGCTCAATTCACTGCGACCTTCGAGAAAGTGCTCAGTAGCCCTCAGCATGGTGATACTATTACAGAGAACTGGGAGCATCTACGGAACACCATTCAAAGTACTGCACTTGCCACCTTTGGTAAGAAAACAGCAAAGTCAAATGACTGGTTTGATGCTTCATCAGATGTGATGGCACCTGTCATTGAAGCTAAGCGCAGTGCTATGAATGAATACAAACGTTCACCGAGTGCCAGAACCCTACAGATCCTGAGGGCTACGAGAAGCAAAGTTCAACAAACTGCTCGACGCTGTGCAAATGACTACTGGCTCCAGCTCAGTGAGAGCATCCAGATCGCAGCGCAAACAGGCAACATTAGACAAATGTATGACGGTATAAAGAAAGCACTTGGCCCCCATAAAAGTAAGACTGCACCGCTAAAAACCATCAGCGGAGAGAAGCTAACCGATAAGGGTAAGCAGATGGAGAGGTGGGTCGAGCACTACTCTGAGCTTTACGCTAGAGACAATACCGTTACGCCTGCAGCCCTTGATGGTGTCAACAGTCTGCCAACTATGGAGGAGCTGGATGCCGAACCAACATTAGAGGAACTCAGCAAGGCCATTGATAGCTTGGCCTCTGGCAAAGCACCAGGCAGTGATGGGATTCCTCCTGATTTAATCAAATGCTGTAAGAGCACGCTATTACATCCCCTGCATAGGATGCTGTGCCAGTGCTGGGAAGAGACAACTATTCCTCAAGACATGCGAGATGCCAATATTGTAACACTGTATAAAAATAAAGGAGACAGAAGTGATTGCAATAACTACAGAGGCATCTCTCTTCTTAGTATTGTTGGTAAGGTTTTTGCCAAAGTCATCTTAATGCGACTACACAAGTTAGCTGAGCGCATATATCCAGAGTCACAGTGTGGATTCCGAGCTGGCAGATCAACAACAGACATGATCTTCTCTCTCCGCCAGCTTCAGGAAAAATCAAGAGAGCAGAAAAGACCATTATATATCGCCTTTATAGACCTCACAAAAGCATTCGACCTGGTTAGTAGGGATGGACTCTTTAAAATCCTCCTGAAAATAGGCTGCCCTTCTAAAATGCTGGAAATGATAAAGTCATTCCATGACGGCATGAAGGGAACAGTCCAATATGCTGGAAGCACGTCACAGCCCTTTGATATACGTGGCGTTAAACAGGGCTGTGTTCTGGCTCCGACCCTCTTCGGAATCTTCTTTGCCTTACTCTTGAAACATGCATTCAGAGATGCAACTGAAGGAATATGCATTCACACTAGGTCAGATGGCCGTCTGTTTAATCTTTCAAGGCTGAAGGCAAAAACAAAAATCAGAAGGGTCACTATAAGAGATTTGTTGTTCGCTGATGATGCTGCAGTCGTCACTCAAAGCCAACAGGAGCTTCAGAGCTTGATGAATCGCTTCACTAAAGCATGCAAGGACTTTGGCCTCACAATAAGTCTAAAGAAAACGAATGTGCTGAGTCAGGATGTGGATGCTGCACCAGTTATCACTATCGATAACTATGAATTGGCAGTGGTGCACCACTTCACATACCTAGGGTCTACCATCAATGACAAACTCTCACTGGATACAGAAATCGACAGCCGCATTGGCAAAGCTGCAGCTACCTTTGCCCGCCTCACATCGCGTGTTTGGGGAAACTCTAAACTCACAATGAAGACCAAAGCTGCGGTATATAATGCCTGCGTCACCAGCACACTCCTATATGGCAGCGAGACCTGGACGACCTATGCTAAGCAAGAAAGAAGGCTCAATACCTTCCATTTGCGGTGTCTACGCCGCATCCTCGGCATCTCGTGGAAAGATAAAGTGACAAATGTCGAGGTGTTGTCACGTGCTGGCCTTCAAAGTATGTATACGCTTCTTAGACAGCGCAGACTTCGCTGGCTTGGCCATGTTCGCCGCATGGAAGATGGTCGCATCCCAAAAGATATCTTCTACGGACAATTAGCAGATGGCAAGAGAACAGTTGGGCGACCACAGCTGAGGTTCAAAGATGTGTGCAAGAGAGATATGAGGGCACTGGACATGGATCCAGCAACATGGGAGGATGAAGCTGCCGATCGCACTAAGTGGCGATGCTATTTACGGCGCCACCTCAGATTGGGCGAAGAGAGGCTCACACAAGAAGCAGAGGTGAGGAGAAAACGTTGAAAGGAGCACCAGGAAAATAAGCAGCTGAGGGCTGTCACCTCAGGGGCGCATTCCCATAGTCAGTTATGACTGAAGGGGCTATTACTTACTATTACTTACTATCAGTTTATTCAGACATTTACATCAATATTTTAATTTGTCATCTAGCATTACTTTTTTAAGAAACAAAAAGGTTTTTACATGTCACCAACTATGCACTGACAGGAGCTAAGAGCATGGATCGAGCCAATGATCTAGTGCTGAACTTCCATTCCTAGACTTCTGCTCCTCCACAATGTTTGAACTTCACACCTAAGACATTCTTCCTCCTGAATCCCTTCCCCCTCCTGATACAGAACCTACAATCTAGCTACTACACCCACCAATCACATTCTACCACCATCTTCCCCCCTTTACTAAGCCTAAAACCACATGCTGCACTTTCCCACATTCTAACCTTCAAGCCAGTAAGCCTGCATCAAAGCCCTCATGCTCCGATGTGAATCTATATGTGCTGTCATGTGAATGTTTAAGTGCCGTCATGTGAATGTCTAATGGCTGTCATGTGAATGTCTAATGGCTGTCATGTGAATGTCTAATTGTTGTCATGTGAATGTCTAATTGCTGTCATGTGAATGTCTACATGCTGCCAATGACCAACTATCTTTACAATAGAGGTAGACTTTTACATAATACAAGGGGATTGACATAAGTCTTGGGCCTGACCATGAAGGACATGTCACAGAGAGCTGAAATTTTGTATAGTGTTTATTCCTTTTCAATATAGCCACCGTCTGAATTGACACACTTCTGCCATCTCTGCTTGACCTTGAAAAGACCTTGGGAGTAGAACACCCTATTTTTCAAACTAAACCAGTCATCACATGCTAGTATAACCTCTTCATCGCTGTCAAAATGATTTCCTTTCAGCTGTTTTTTAAGATTTGGGAATAGAAAAAGTCTGATGGAGCCAAATCTGGAGAATATGGTGGGTGTGGAAGAATTTCAATATTCAAATCATTGGCTGCTAGCTGCACAAGCCGTGCTTTGTGAGAGGGCGCGTTGTCTTGAAGCAAAAGAAGATTTTGAGTGCGCGTTATCTCTCGTTTCCTGGTCACAACCTTTCTTAGTTTTGTGAGAAAATCTGCATAGTACTGTCCATTAACTGTGTTGCCACGAGGCAGATAATCTTTCAAAAGGACACCTTTACCGTCCCAAAAAACAGTCAGCATCACTTTTCCTGCAGATTTCTGCGCCCTCGGCTTGACAGGTGTTGGGGAGCCCGGGGTTTTCCATTGCATGATGGCAATTTTGGATTCGGGGTCATAATGGTGTACCCAAGTCTCATCTACTGTCACCATGGTCTCCGAAAAATTTTTTGACAGACACTTTTTGAGCAACTGTTGACAGCAATTTACCCTCGTTTGCTTCTGTTCACGTGTCATCAGTCGCGGAACCCAGCGTGCACACACTTTTCTCATGTTCAGTCTGTTGTGTAAAATTCTATAAACTGTTCTTTCATTTAGTTTTACTCTACTAGCTATCTCCACAATTGTCATTTTTCGATCCTGGTCAATGATTTTCTTCACTCTTGATGCATTTTCATCATTGCACTCTGAGGCTGGTCTACCAGATCTTGGCAGATCAGCAAAATTTGAGCGGCTGCACTTAAACTGTTGACATCAGTTTTTTTACCGAAGTATATGAAGGACAAGAATCACGAAACACTGGTTCCATCTCCCTGTGTATTTCTGTAGGTGTTTTTCCCTGAAACATCAGAAATTTTATCACAGCTCTGGCCTCCTTCTTTTCCATTGTTTTGTCAAATCTTTGGAGCAGCAGATCCGGTCAATAGGGTACATTGCGCCGTGCACCGTAGCGGGAAAACCCATTGAAGAAACAAAAGCGTACTTTACACATTCAGTGCAAATATGATGAACTTTAAATGTGCCAAGTTTCATCTTCCTCCTGTGACTCCTTCATGGTCAGGCCCAAGACTTATGTCAATCCCCTTGTATATGGGTGAAGGATTATGGTTCACTTACTCATATTCACATGTCGTCTTTATATATTCTATATTTTAGAGATTTTCCTCATAACCTTGTCAGATACTTCACATAACCTTGTCAGATACTTCACATAACCTTGTCAGATACTTCACATAACCTTGTCAGATACTTCATATAACCTTGTCAGATACTTCACAGATATCTGACATATTGTTCTACACTTATTTTACTCATGTCTGCTATAAAAATATTTGTTAAATCATAGACCTTCTACAAATATTCCAGATATTTTACACATTTTCTACAGTTACTGAAAGGTGCTTAGATCTAAAACTGGTTTATGAAAATGTGGTGTGAATATTTCCTAAAACTGAACTCAAAATGTCATTAAGATGCTGCACGAAAAAAAAAAAAAAGCAGCAAATGGCAATAACTCATATTCATTTTTTTCTGCAAAAAGGAAATAATGGGTAAACAACTCTTCATATCAAAAGCAAGCTCATTCATGGCCACTGTCTCCACCTGCAAAATGAGCCTGCAAATTATCCACATGACGCAGGATGGTACCAGTGCATCGACCAACCAGCTTCAAGCACAGGCGCTCTTCCACAAACATGTGAAGCTCCTGTGACAGGTCATAGGTCAGCATAATAAACAATAGTAAACAAAATGATCAGATCATGCAGATTAAGATATGTCACAGAAAATAACATTTCAGATTTCAGCCCAAATCTAATTCACATAACTTAATCTTACACACAGATTTTGAACATCTCAGAGATTTTAACGTGGAAGAGTTTCTGTACAATTCAACAGGTTTTATCCTAACACATATAGTGTGAGATTCTAAAGCTGACACAAATTAAGATATGGCCCAGGTTCATCCATCGATACACCAGCTTCCATGACTTGGGTACACTGTTAACATCAGAAGGAAAACGTACCACTGAGGATACTATGAGCAGGTTAAGCCAAGCAGGAAGAGCATTATTTAAGGAATGTCCTATGCCAGGGGTTGTCAACCCAGGAACTTTTGGGATCTACTTTAGAAATACTGAGAGCTGCGGTAGCTCAGTTGTTAGTGCACTGGCTTTCTAGCTCGGTGGTCCATAGTTTGATCCCGTTGAGGTGGGATTTTATAGACTGCAAATGGCTCCGAGGTCGACCCAGTCTCATGAATTGGGTACCACAGCAACTCTGGGAAGGTTAAGGCGGCCGGCGTGATGCTGACCACATCACCCCTAGTGTGCCGATGGTCAAGAAAATATGGGCCTAACACCATATTCCCAATATGCCTCAATGGGCGTGTAACGGGATCCTTTACCCTTTCCGTTTTAGAAATACTGAGGTCTCTACAGATCTACTGTGTGCAATTTTAAGCGAGGAGAGAGGGAGGATGAGCCTTACAAAGAAAAGATAGTGTTCCTATCTCATGCAGTTCAATAATATAATTTAGTGGCCAGCTCGAGAGTTCTCATTGGGAGTGTGGAAGAAGTGCCCCGTGATTTTAAATGGCGGAGGGAGAGATCTATTCTGAAATTTGTATAGTTTAAAAAGCCTTTCATCCCTCTTCTACAATCGCCTAAAGATCTTATAAATCATCCACTGGGATCTAGCGATAGATCAGGATTGACTGGCTGTTGACCCCTGGACTAATAAATCCTTACTAAATAGAAGAAAACAAATCCTTACTAAATAGAAGAAAACAAATTCTGAAGTTTTACATCAAACCAATTTTAATGTACAGAAGCCAGTCCTGGACACTGAGAAAACAAATTAGAGGCAATAGAGAAATGTGATTCTCAGAATATAACAAAATGTTAAGAATCCTATGCAAGACTAACATAATAATGAAGACCTAATGAACAAAGAAATAGAATTACAAAGAAATAGAATCACAAAGATTAGTTGAAGATAAGTCATTTTCACTGGACATCAGATGGGACCGAAGATGCAGCAAAAGAGATGAATGCAGTCAGCGACTCATGGCTTGACTGCTTGCGTCAGGGTCAGCGAACCAAAGCTGACTAAGATCCTACTCCACCTCCAAGTGGTGGTCCTGGAAACAGGCTGCATCACTGCAGTCTGGCCGAGAAAGTAGGGATCGAAGAGGGAAGGCAAACCTGGTCCCAAAAAAATGCAGTGTGGAAGTTGGATGTGTTGGGCCGAAAGGCGCAAATATCGCAGCTTTGCTGTAAACGGCAACACAACGCAACCAACGTCCTTTTCAGGATGAACGAGGAAGAAGAAGAAGACTGAACATGAGATGAGAAGCACTTTAGGAAAAACATGAGGACAGAGAAGTAGAGGCAAACAGAGAGAAAAGATAATGGGCAGTCTGTAACTTTAGCAAGGGAGAGAACAGGCCATCACAAGAACTGACAGAAAACGTCAAAGAAGTTCCACATTTATGGGAAGACATGATCACCTACCCTTTGTGTCACAGCACTTGATAATCACACATCACAGACACATCTATGTATACACAAATATAAATCACTAGTACAAATCTATCAGCTCACAGATAGACATCTGTGCACACATAAATATAAATCACTTGTTCAAATCTGCCACCTCATGGATACAGACATCTGTACACACAAATATAAATCATTTGTTCAAATCTGTCACCTCATGGATACAGAAATCTGTGTACACACAAATATAAATCACTAGTACAAATCTGTCAGCTCACAGATACAGACATCTCTGTACACACAAATATAAATCCCTTGTAAAACATATGTTGGGTCAAGGATACATCTGTGTACACACTCACCTTCTTGTAAACATTAAAAAGCTGATAGATACATACATACATCTGTGTACACACTTACGTTCTTGTAAACATGTATCAGCTGACAGAGATATACATCTGTGTACACACTCACGTTCTTGTAAACATGTATCAGCTGACAGAGATAGACATCTGTGTACACACGTTCTTGTAAACATCTGACAGTTGATAGATAGAGATAGACATCTGTGTACACACTCAATTTCTTGTAAACATGTATCAGCTGACAGAGATAGACATCTGTGTACACACTTACGTTCTTGTAAACATCTGACAGTTGATAGATAGAGATAGACATCTGTGTACACACTTACGTTCTTGTAAACATCTGACAGTTGATAGATAGAGACAGACATCTGTGTACACACTTACGTTCTTGTAAACATCTGACAGTTGATAGATAGAGATAGACATCTGTGTACACACTTACGTTCTTGTAAACATGTATCAGCTGACAGAGATAGACATCTGTGTACACACTTGCGTTCTTGTAAACATATATCAGCTGACAGACACAAGTGTACACACTCATCATGTTGTAAACATCTGACAGTTGACAGATGGTGACAGATATCTGTGTACACACTCATCTTCTTGGGAGCCGCGCTAGCGTAGTGGTTACAACACCGCTCTGGCGACCGGGTGATACAGGATCAAACCCGGGCGACGGCATTTGAGGATTTTTCGTCGACCGGGATTTGGACTGGATTAACTCGAGACCTGGCGAGGACATTTGAAGGAGTGTCGTCGACCAGGGACTGGCGGCTCCTGAGCCGACCCGGCTGCAATGGGTACCTCCGAAATCGGCGAGTATTTGCCTGAATGGCGAAGGACACCTGTCTCTGTACAAGAAATAAAGGGATACTCACGTAAAAATCAATGTCAGGTTAAACATAAATAATAACCTGAGATTTCGCCTCGGGTATTAGCGGGCGTACGAAAAAAAAAAAATCATCTTCTTGTAAACATCTGACAGTTGACAGTTATCTGTGTACACACTCATCTTCTTGTAAACATCTGACAGTTGACAGATAGTGACAGATATCTGTGTACACACTCATCTTCTTGTAAACATCTGACAGTTGACAGATAGTGACAGATATTTGTGTACAAACTCATCTTCTTGTAAACAACTGAGACCTGACAGATACAAATGTCTGTGTACACACTCATCTTCTTGAAAACACCTGACAGTTGACAGATATCTGTGTACACACTCATCTTCTTGTAAACATCTGACAGTTGACAGATATCTGTGTACACACTCATCCTCTTGTAAACATCTGACAGTTGACAGTTATCTGTGTACACAGTCATCTTCTTGAAAACACCTGACAGTTGACAGATATATGTGTACACACTCATCTTCTTGTAAACATCTGACAGTTGACAGTTATCTGTGTATACACTCATCTTCTTGTAAATATCTGACAGTTGACAGTTATCTGTGTACACACTTCACCCTACAGTAAACATGTGAGCTGACAGAGATAGACATCTGTGTACACACTTCACCCTACAGTAAACATGTGAGCTGACAGTTGACAGATATCTATGTACACACTTCACCCTACAGTAAACATGTGAGCTGACAGAGATAGACATCTGTGTACACACTTCACCCTACAGTAAACATGTGAGCTGACAGTTGACAGATATCTATGTACACACTTCACCCTACAGTAAACATGTGAGCTGACAGAGATAGACATCTGTGTACACACTTCACCCTACAGTAAACATGTGAGCTGACAGTTGACAGATATCTGTGTACACACTTCACCCTACAGTAAACATGTGAGCTGACAGAGATAGACATCTGTGTACACACTTCACCCTACAGTAAACATGTGAGCTGACAGTTGACAGATATCTGTGTACACACTTCACCCTACAGTAAACATGTGAGCTGACAGAGATAGACATCTGTGTACACACTTCACCCTACAGTAAACATGTGAGCTGACAGTTGACAGATATCTATGTACACACTTCACCCTACAGTAAACATGTGAGCTGACAGAAACAGACATTTGTGTACACAGAGAATGACGCCCTTTTTTTTCTCAACCATCCTGAATGTTTCTTTCTTGGATCCAGCTAAGTGATTTTTTACTTGTTTGAATAGTGTTGTTCATTTCTGTCTTCGTTTCGTTGATTACAGTAGAACTCCATTTATCCGAACCCCAATTATCCGAACATCCAATTATCCGAACACTTTTTCGAGAAAAAAAAAATCAGGTGCCACCAGTCATGTTAGACTATATTTTTTAATCTTTTGATGCTGCAAGCTTCAAATGTGTGCGAACAATTTGTAGAGGATGGAATGGGCTAATGGTCGGTCGCTTACGTACAGGAAGTCAGTTAGATCATAAAGTCAGTTAATATCTGGTTTACCAATCTAGTGTACGTGTGCGTTCTAGGCAGTACACTGGCTAAACAGACAGTTCAACTTAAAATAATTGTGTCTGCTACTACAGCAGAATAATTTTGGTGTGCAAGTATTTCTCTGTGCGATATGGCATCTTCCAGAAGGCCTAAAACATATAAAAGGAACCGCAATGTTTTGTCAATTGAAACGAAAACAGAAATTATCAAGAGACTAGGAAAAGGTGAAACTGTGTCTTCACTTGCGAGGATTTTCAATGTTGGGAAAGCTACCGTCTCTGACATCAAAAGTAACAAGGATAAAATTATGAGTTTTGCATCGAAATTGGATAGTGAAAATGGGTCGAAGAAACGTAAACCATGAGAAATGCGAAAGATTTGAAATTGGAAGAGGCTTTGTATATATGGTTTGTGCAAAGAAGAAGCAAAGGGGAAACTATCTCTGGCTCTCTATTGTGTGAAAAGGCACTTTAGTTCAACAATCAACTTGACTGTCCTCCTGACTTTAAGGCTAGCCAGGGATGATGGTTAAGAAACTTTAAATCTCGTCATGGCATACGAGAATTGGAGATTCAAGGGGAATCTTTATCTAGCGATGCAACTGCCGCTGAAAATTTTAAAGAAACATTCTTGGCTTTTTTGGAAGAAGGTTATTCACTCGATGATGTGTATAATGCCGATGAGACTGGCTTATACTGGAAATCATTGCCTCAAAAATCACTTGCATCTCAGCGCGAAGCAGCTTCCCCTGTGTTTAAAAAGTGCAAAGAGAGAGTAACAATTGTGGTAGCCGCGAATGCCAGTGGAAGTCATCGTTTACCGGTGCTAATGATCGGTAAAGCCAAAAAACCACGATGTTTAAAGAATGTGACATGTCTCCCATTGTGCTACAAAGCACAGAAGAGTGCTTGGATGAATAGTGAAATATTTCTTGATTGGTATACAAATCAGTTCATCCCAAATGTGAAGAGGTTGAGAGAACAAGAAAAGAAAACTGGAAAAGTAATTCTTCTACTGGACAATGCACCATCTCATCCAGAGACGGATACATTGAATGCAGTTGATGCAAATTTTAAAGTAATTTTTTCTTCCTCCCACTGTAACAGCACTGATTCAACCAATGGATCAGGGTGTTATAGCAAAGCTTAAAAAGATGTACAAGAAGGAAGTCATGCGTCGTTTATTGTTGGCTGAAGATGAAGAAAGTGTGGTGGCGTTTTCCAAAAAGCTTAATCTCAAAGACTGCTGATATATGTTAGCTGATGCTTGGACCACCCTGTCACAAGATAATCTCAACAAGGATTGGAATAGATTGCTTGGGAAAAAAGGAGGAAATGAAACTACTGCAGTGGACACAAATGATGATTGTATAAATGAAGTTGTGGAACTGTCTCAAGCAATGCCCGGATTTTTGGCCTGTGACAAAGATGATGCACACATGTGGCTAGAAGATGATAATGATTCTGGTTTTCAGTTTTTGAATGACGAAGAAATTTTGTCTTTTGTGCAAGAAGAAAACCAAATACATGTAGTGACCGATGATGAAGACATCTCAGAAGTACATGATGTACTTGTAGATTATGAAGAAAACCCAAAACGTCGACCAAGTCCTGAAGAGGCCTTTATAGCACTAGAAACAGCGATGGCTTGGTACGAGCGAGAAGATGACAGCTGTGCTACACAGCTTCTGCTGTTGAAGAGAATGCGGGACTTAGCAGCCAAAAGGAGACTATCCAGTTTGGTGCAAAAGAGGATTCCTCATTATTTTAAATAGTGGGTTACATCTGTACAAGTACATGTATACGTAAGTTGCGCCTGGTTTTGAATCATTTGTAATGTTATTTTGAAAACATTTCTCTTTCTTAAAAAAAATAATTAATACAAGTAGTACATGCACTGCAGTGTAATGAAAGATTTTGGTGATACAGTGATCTAATACAGTGTGGGTATTATTATTACAGTACAAGTAAATATGTTTTATAGTGTAATTTCCTTGTGATGGTTAATTATTTTTAGAAATATGTGTACATGTAACTTGATACATTATGTAATCCAATTATCCGAACATTTGATTATCCGAACGATGCTCGGTCCCATGGGGTTCGGATAAATGGAGTTCTACTGTATTTACTTTCTTGTTTCGATATGTCTTTCTGGTTTTACGATTTTCTTGCATTATCATTGTTATCGTTTCGCCCATCACTGTTGTTCCGTCTGCTTGTATCGCCCATTTGGTATTTTCCCCCATCATCATAGATTTTTGTAGTACCTATATGTAGTTCTTGTCCTTGTCACCTGTTCGTAACTGTGGCTGCCGAAGGGTAAAACCCGAAACGTCCCTTGTTTCATGTGTACCGTTAACTTGTAAAACTGATTTCATACCATATTATTTTTTAATTTGTGTACACACTTCACCCTACAGTAAACATGTGAGCTGACAGAGATAGACATCTGTGTACACACTTCACCCTACAGTAAACATGTGAGCTGACAGAGATAGACATCTGTGTACACACTTCACCCTACAGTAAACATGTGAGCTGACAGATAAACATCTGTGTACACACTTCACCCTACAGTAAACATGTGAGCTGACAGAGATAGACATCTGTGTACACACTTCACCCTACAGTAAACATGTGAGCTGACAGAGATAGACATCTGTGTACACACTTCACCCTACAGTAAACATTTGAGCTGACAGAGATAGACATCTGTGTACACACTTCACCCTACAGTAAACATGTGAGCTGACAGAGATAGACATCTGTGTACACACTTCACCCTACAGTAAACATTTGAGAGCTGACAGATACAAGATAAATCTGTGTACACACTCACCTTTTTGTAAACATTAAGAAACATTGGGTCAGGGTGAAAAGGCCGCTCAAATTCTTCCACAAGCAAGGACAATCTTCTGATCTCGTCATTGAGGGCCGCAGACACCTGAAAAAGGTCACACACAGAAATATTGTTGGGCATGAGCAAGTCATTTCAGTAAACAAGTGGAAACTTTCAAAACTGTCAGTGCTCTATTTCAGAATTTCAGGTCCAGACTTTACTCATTGCAATTCATTTTTTTTTAAATTATAATCTCAAAGGCAGGGATAAACAGAGGAAAATATCTGATATACAAGGTGGAAGTAATTTTTCCACAAATGGATCTGAACCTTCCATCCTTCACTTTACTTTTTAATTTCACTGATGCTGTGAAGTTAAGTGTGGAGTTCAAGTTTGTATTCTTGAACCAAGTGTGTTACCTTGGCTGCTGTCAGCCTGTGCTGCTGTAGGATTTCCGTGCTGTTGTCTATCCATCTGCCTCGTGGTCGTCCCTGTGCTCTGAAACCAAATCTTCTAGTGTTGTAGGCAAGTAGTAGTCATTTATCAGGCTCCATTCTCAATTTCTCAGATGACAAAACCACATAATTTTCTGTCTCTATATATCTGATGCAGGATGTAGTTCCTAAAATGTTTCTGACGATATCATTTGTCATTCTGTCTCTCCTGGTAACACTGAAATGACTTTCCTTAAACATCTCACCTCACAGGATACGATTTCCTCACCTGTGCTTTGGTCAGGGACCATATTCTGACACTGACTTTAAAAGTCCCAAAAAAAAAAATATGTCATCACATAACAAACAATTCTCAAATTAGGCCTATCTCACAAATCAGTCATTTCTTTCTTACAGCTCATGAAACAAGAAAAAATATTCAAGAGACTAGACCATGTCACTGGTTATCTCTAATTTATCACACAAGAAACAGTGGGAAACAATCAACAAAACTGAACTGAGACTGGAGGAACTGGGAGCAAATTTGACATAACAAGAGTAAACATATTCATGAAAATCGTCTGATTGTTCAATCCAGATATCATCTAAAACAGTTTTTTATCCTTAACCTTAGTCAAGACTAGAGCCCCTTTATCATATAAGAGTTACACGAACTGTCAGAATCGAAAACGAGGCTGAACGACGTAGACGCCATTTTCGGCTGGACAATACCAGGGCTAGCAGCGAGAATAAGCATCGAGTAAGATTTATTTATTTATTTATTTTTTTTAATTAATGAAGATAAATATCTCGTTCAACCTCTGATGGGTTATAATTAGGATATATATTTATTTCAATTCCAAATAAAAAAAACAAACAAAATAAAGAAGAAAAACCTGAACAAGAATAATATTAAAGTGGAACCTTCACATTCCCACACTATTATGTTATACGTTAAATATTGTTTGACTATATTATCAAGGAAGTTGAGGGGAACTGCTGTAAGACGTGGAATAAAATGGATGGGTGTGGAACAAAATAAAAAAAACAAATTCTCTTTTCGATAAAGAAGAATTTTTTTTTAACTATATAATGCAGTTTCCCTAGGACTGTCTAAACACCTGAATAATCCATAAGATTATATTTATAAATATATTATAAATATAATATATAATCATAAATATATATATTATATGTATATTTTATGTAATTTTAAATTATATAATATAAATTATATAATTTTATAATTATATAATTGTAATATATAGCATATAGGCCTTTTCAGTAAGTGAGTAGTCTATGATTGGTCTATGATCTCATATTTTATATATGACCTCTTGAGAATTTTAGATATTATAAATGAAGTATGGAGAGAAGAACAACCACCACAATTATAGTAATTGTAAAAGACTTTGAACAGACTGTAATAACTGGCGTGGTATATCTCTATTATCAGTACCTGGAAAATTATTATGTTGCATGATGTTAGAAAGACTTAAATTGCATGCTGACGAAAAGATCAGAGAAGAACAAGCGGGTTTCAGGCCGAAACGATCATGTATTGATCAAATATTCACACTAAGAACAATTATAGAAGAATCAGTGGAAAGGCAATCGCCACTTATTATCACCTTCGTCGATTTTCAAAAAGCCTTTGATAGTCTACACCGCCCATCATTGTGGAAGATACTTACAATCTATGGTTTTCCAACAAAATATGTGAATATAATCAAAGCGCTATATGACAATGCAAGATGTTGTGTTAGAACAAATAAAGGGAATACAGAATGGTTTACAGTAGAAACAGGGGTTAAACAAGGCTGTATTATGTCACCACTACTTTTTGGAATAGCTATTGATTGGGTTATGAGAAACTATACCCACAATGAACAATTGGGTATAAAATGGACAAATGGAAAATTCCTGGGGGACCTGGATTTCGCAGATGATGTAGCATTCTTAAGTTCAACACCAAGACAATCCCAAGAAGCAATAAATAATTTGTGTCATCTCTCGGTTAAAATAGGTCTCCAAATAAATGCCTCTAAAACTAAAGCTATGAACTTTTCTAACGAGACCTTTGATATCATCTTGAACGGGGAAAAACTACAGAAAGTTGAAAGTTTCATTATTTAGGCAGTAAAATGACTCAGGATGGTGACACAACAAGAGAAATCCATACTAGAATTGCTTTGGCAGCTAGCGCCTTCAATAGATTATCTAACATTTGGAAATTACGATCATTGAATATACATACCAAGCTTCGTCTGTTTAATTCAAATGTTATCTCAGTGTTAACATACGGCTGTGAGAGTTGGAAAATAACAAAATCATTGGAAAACAAGCTGAATACATTCGAGAACAAATGTCTTAGAAAACTCATGAACATCAGTTGGAAAGAATTCAAGACTAATCGACAAATAAGAGAAGACTCTAGGCAGAAATATGTCTCCGACTATATAAGGAAAAGACGATGGTCATATATCGGTCATGTCCTACGAATGCAAAACAACAGAATACCACTACAGGCGCTCACTTGGGTTCCTGAGGGTAAGCGGAAAAAAAGGAAGACCAAAAGAAACACTCATAATAAGAATTTAATGTATATTCACAACGAACAACCTTGGTTTCTGCTATTTTTGGTGCTTCCTTATTATTCTATGTTATTATTATATATATATATATATATATATATATATATATATATATATATATATATATATATCTATGATATATATATATATATATATATATATATATATATATATATATATATATATATATACACAGGGTGTTTCAAAAAGAATATTCCTATGGTATTTTGAAGGTGTATAGTTTTGGTAATTGCAAACTTACAAATGTTTGGTTTGCACCAAACGATAGGTAAACTTTCTGATTTTGGACAGTTACCCGATTAAAAAAAAATGTTTTTCATTTCAGCCACTAGACGGCGCAAGGAATGACAATGGAAAGAACAACAAGGGATCAATTGGAGCGAGTGTGGAGAGAATTGGACTACCGCTTAGATGTGTGCCGTGTAACACGAGGGGCACACATTGAGGGATTGTAATGTAAGAGATTAAACTTTGACAATTTTACTTTCTTTTGATGCAAACTGTATGTGCTACTGTATTTGCATCTAATTTTATTTCAAATTATTAGTTAACCTAAACGAAAATGCATGTTGGGTCTGAAACTCGCGATTGGGTCCATTTTCCTGCAATACGGGTACAGCCGAAAATGGCGGCCAAATATTAGTTCGCGTAACTCTTATATGATAAAGGAGCTCTAGTCAAGACCAGACAAGCTAAAACATGAACATACCTTCCTCTCCACATCGTCCACCATTGCTTTGATCTTCCTCTTCACGTCACTGGTCAACTTATCCAACTCTTTGTCCAACTTCATGAGTCTTTCAGATTTTTCTCTCCGAAGCTGCTGCTGATCATCTCTGTAACAGAAGTTGTTTCAAGATGACCAACTGGACACTAGCAACTAGATTCAGGGTATCAAACATGTCTAGAGATGACAGAATGTTTCTTCTTTATTAACCATATCCATTATTCTCAAGATGTGGACAGTATGTCTCTAAGGCCTTAAGATCACACGTCATATCTCATGTAATCCTTGTTTAGTGTGATCCATAAATAAAGTACATGTAGCTATCCAAACCACACATACATAGGCTCCCTGCTATACTAGTTCAAATATGTCGTAAATATAAGTAACATGTAGCTATCAAACCACACATACATAGGCTCCCTGCTACACTAGTTCAAATATGCAAACAATGATAGAGCGTGTTGTAGATATAAGATATGTGTAGCTATCAAACCACGTATACATAGCCCCTTACCACTCCAGTTCAAATATGCAAACCAAGACAGTGAGTGATACGCATATACGGTGCTTATGGCTATCAAACTACATTTCCCCCCCCCCCACCACTTCAAACTAAGACAGAACACCTGGAACAGGAATGAAACAAAACATGACGTGTATCTTACTGTAGGCTGAGACTTTTAGTGTACGCCTCCTCCATGACAGATCTTAGCTCGGAGTTGATGAAATGTGCTCTTTTGGTGTGTTGTTCAAATTTGGTCTTCACTGCAGAGTGAGATATGCACATCTGGAAGTAAAGCAACTCACATGTTAACATCTCCATGTACAGGCTTTACTGCGCTGACACAGATGTTGCAGTTTTTTTTTCTTCAAAATTATTCATGTTTATTTATTAGAACGTGCCTTATTCTTCCGATAGATTTTGGCTCAGATGATGAAGATTAGCATATTTTTTTTAAGCAATAGAGTATTTTTAATTTTACAGTACATTTTTTTTTTGAGCTGGCGCTATCACGTACTTAATTGACATACTGTAAACATGATTTTATATGCACTGGGAAGCCAAAAAAATGGGTATGACCCACTTTATTGCGATATTCGCTTTATTGCGGTGGTCTGGAATCGAACCCGCAATATCTCCGAGGTATGCCTGTATAACGTTTCCACAGCAGAACATAAACAATCAACAGCAACATGTCTTCTATATCAGCTCTTGAAGCCTGGAAGTTACTTCCAGTGCTACAAACACAAAGTCAGGCTATTTGTATCTGCCCTCAACAGCTAATGTCATCATCACCAGCATCTCTTCACTCCTTGTGGAGCATGGATTACTACCTCAAGGTTTCACAACGGCAGATGACTACCTCGAGGTTTCACAATGGCAGATGACTACCTCGAGGTTTCACAATGACAGATGACTACCTCAAGGTTTCACAACGGCAGATGACTACCTCGAGGTTTCACAACGGCAGATGACTACCTCGAGGTTTCACAATGACAGATGACTACCTCAAGGTTTCACAATGGCAGATGACTACCTTGAGGTTTCACAATGACAGATGACTACCTCGAGGTTTCACAACGGCAGATGACTACCTCGAGGTTTCACAACAGCAGATGACTACACAACCTTATATTAGACACTTCTTATGACATGCTAGAGGGTATAGTAGCCCGATTCTTTCTTTGTCTCCTCACAGACACCACACATCCCCCCCCCCGATCTAAATAGTTGAAAGCAGATGCAGGGCAAAAAAATGTAGCACTGTCAAGAAAGGGTAACCAGGAGAGATAAGTAAACTATCACTGCAAGTCGTGAGTGTAGCAAAACTTGCCTCAAATTCTTTCTCAAAATTTGCAAACTCAAAAAGTCTGGCTTGAAACCCTGGGAGTAGAATTCTCTCTGTGGACACACAAAAAATCATTCAAAAAATAGTAGCAGCAACTGTTAAGCTAGGACATCTTTTAGAGAAATCTTCTAACAGCTTGGTCAAACAAGATTCTCTAACAGCTTGGTCAAACAAGATTCTCTAACAGAAATATGTCAGGTGTTTCCATCTGGTTTGTGGACACTGATGTATCATGGTCAGATTGTAATTTTATGTCTGATTTATGCATATTGATATTATTTCTAAGGTTATGTCTAGTGTAGTAATACTGTTCTATATAACAGATATAGATACTAGATCCATAATAGTTATAGATAGTGATGTTATGTCTTCTTCTTCTTTGATCCTTAGCCGCCGACCGTCAAAGCAGTCAGTGGCCATCACACCTAGTGGCATCTTGTAGGGCAACAACAAATTGATTCCACTTTGCTCGGTCGGTGGCCATCCTTCGTACAGTGCCCCAACTCTGGTTCATTCCCTGCATCTCAGCCTCCACAGTCCTCCGCCAGGTTGTTTTTGGTCAGCCTCTCTTTCGTTTTCCTTCAGGAGTCCAAAGCATAGCTGTTCTTGTGATGGCATCGGGGTCTCTTCTGAGGACATGACCAACCCAGCTCCAGCGTCTGCCAGCTATGATGGTGTGCATGTCCTCTTGCTTGCTACGAGTAAGCAGATCTTGGTTAGTGATGGTATTCGGCCAAAAGATTCGGTGAATTTTTCTTAGGCATGTTGTGTGAAAGGAAGACAATTTCGACATTTCCTTCTCTGTAACTCTCCAGCATTCCGCACCATAGAGAAGCACAGAAAGCACACAGCTCTGATATAATCTTAATTCTAATGTTATGTCTAGTGTAGTAATACTGGTCTATATGACAGCTATAGATACCAGATCCATAACAGTTATAGATAGTGATGTTATGTCTAGTGTAGTAATACTGTTCTATATAACGGATATAGATACTAGATCCATAATAGTTATAGATAGTGATGTTATGTCTAGTGTAGTAATACTGTTCTATATAACAGCTATAGATACCAGATCCGTAATAGTTATAGACTGTGATGTTATGTCTAGTGTAGTAATACTGTTCTATATGACAGCTATAGATACTAGATCCATAACAGTTATAGATAGTTATGTTATGTCTAATGTAGTAATACTGTTCCATATAGCCATAGATACAAGATCTATCATAGTTATAGATAGTGATGTTATGTCTAGTGTTATAATACTGTTCTATATAACAGCTATAGATACCAGATCTATCATGGTTATAGACAGTGATGTTATGTCTAGTGTTATGTGTTGTGTTGTTCGTCCATCACAGGTGATGAAGACAACTCTGTTCATCCAATTATTAGGAATATGTTAGGTTAGTCTATGGGTACGAAGGTGGCTGATGAGCTTGATGCGGCCCTTGAAAGATCTCGGACAGTGTGGGCAGGGAATGTTTGCTTCATGTGAAGGTTTTATTTCACGGTCTTTTCTAGCTTGTCTCCGCTGTTCCGCTGCTGCTCTTCTGGATGATTCGCATGCCGCTGCACCTTTACAAAGAGATGTGCGCCAAGCAGTTCGGTCTTGCACAGCAGCTTCCCATATGTCAGGGTTTATGTCAAAGGTTTTTAATGAAGTCTTAAGCGTGTCTTTGAAGCGCTTCTTTTGGCCACCATGGGAACGTTTACCCTTCTGCATCTCACCATAAAAGAGTATCTTTGGCAGTCGATGGTCTGGCATGCGGACTACATGACCTGCCCAGCGAATCTGTGACTGCATCAGAATAGTATCGATGCTAGGGATACCAGCTCTGTCAAGAACTGCGGTATCCGGGATCTTGTCTTGCCATTTGATGTTCATTACCTTCCTGAGACAGACTGTATGGAAGTGGTTTAGCTTCTTTATGTGGCGCCTGTATACAGTCCATGTTTCACATGCATAAAACAGCACTGGAAGCACCGCAGCTCTGTACACCTTCCGCTTTGTCTGTAGACTAATGCCACTCGATGCCAAACGTTGGTGTATAGTCTGCCAAATGTGCTGCTGGCTTTGGAGATCCTGGTGTTCACCTCATCATCAATGACGATGTTCTGGGATAGTGTGCTACCAAGGTATGTGAATCTGTTCACAACATTCAGTTTCTCACCATTTACCTTGATGATTGGCTCAGTATAAATTGTGCCAGGAGCTGGTTGGTACATGATTACTGTTTTCTCCGTGTTGATGGTAAGCCCAAAGTTAGAACAGGCTTCGGAGAATCTATCCACGCTATGCTGCAGATCAGCCTCTGAGCCAGCACTGAGGGCACAATCGTCAGCAAACAGAAGATCCCTGATGGTGTGTGATTTGACCTTGGTTTTTGCTTGAAGCCTCCTAAGGTTAAAGAATTTTCCATCAATACGATATCTGATGTTGATTCCTGTGTCCCCATCTCTGAAAGCATCAGTCAGCATAGCAGAAAACATGATACTGGACAGAGTCGGTGCAAGTACACACCCTTGTTTAACTCCATTTGAGACTGGGAAAGGCTCCGATAGCTCACCGTTTTCCTGAACTCTAGCCTGCATTCCATCATGCAGTTGCTGCACTATTGAGATAAATTTCTTTGGGCAGCCGTATTTTGCCATGATCTTCCATAGAACCTCTCTACTGACCGTGTCGAACGCCTTTGTCAAGTCGATGAAAGCCGTGTACAGGTCACAGTGCTGTTCTTGGCATTTTTCTTGCAGCTGTCTTGCAGCAAACACCATATCGGTGGTTCCTCGTTCTTTCCGAAATCCACACTGACTTTCAGGTAGACGACCTTTGTCAAGATGAGCCGTAAGGCGATTAAGAAGGATTCTGGCGAATATCTTCCCAGCGATTAATAATAGGGAGATGCCTCGCTGATTGTTACAGTCTTGGCGATTACCTTTACGTTTATAAAGATGTATAATTGACACATCTTTGAGATTGTGTGGGATGGTTTCACTCTGCCACATTTGCTGGAAGAACATGTGAAGTTTCTCTATCAGAACTGTACCGCCATCTTTATAGACCTCAACAGGAATTGAATCGGAGCCGGGGGCCTTTCCACTAGAAAGTTGACGAATCGCTTTTTGAGTTTCCTCCAGAGTTGGTATATCATCTAGTGCTTCATTTATAGGAATTTGGGGCAGTCGGTTGATGGCTTCGTCATTAATAGATGATGGCTGGTTCAGAATATCATTAAAATGTTCGACCCAACGTTGGAGAATTTTTTCCTTGTCTGTAATTAGTGTTTTTCCATCTGCATTAAGGAGGGGACATGATCCTGATGATGTTGGACCATAGACCGCTTTGAGTGCATGGTAAAAATTTTTCAAGTCATGGCTGTCAGCAAAGCCTTGGAGCTCATCTGCTTTATTACTCAGCCATGAATCCCGCATCTGGCGTAGTTTATGTTGGACGATTCTACGCATGTTGTTGAAAGCGTCTTTCTTGTATGTAGATTTTGGATCATTTAAATATGCTTTATGGTGTTTCTCAGCTATTTTCTTTATATTATCGGAGTTCTCATCAAACCAGTCATTTTGTTTTTTGATGGCGGGACCCAGGACCTCTGTAGCAGTGTTGTAGATCTGCTCGCTTAGGGCTGCCCAATTTGTTTCCACACTTTGGCCATCTAACGAGATAGATTTGAGACGGTCTTCTAGGGTGTCAGTAAATAACTGCCTTTTTTGAGTTTTCTTCCCCTGAGGGCGCCTGGCTGGTTGGATATGAATTTTAAGTTTAGACACAATGAGGCGATGATCAGTCCAGCATTCGGCACCACACATGGACTTGGTCACCCGGACATCTTGCCTGTCCTTCTTCCTAACAATTACATAGTCAATTAGGTGCCAATGCTTTGAGCGAGGGTGCATCCAGGAGGTCCTGTTGCGGATAGGAAGTCGAAAAATGGTGTTGGTGACAAGGAGGTCATGTTCTGCGCAAGCCTGGAGGAGAAGAAGTCCAATGCTGTTACAGCGACCCACGCCGAACTTTCAGATAGTGCCATTCCAGGAGATGTTATCTGACCCTACTCTTGCATTTAAAGTCACCAAAAATGATAAGCTTATCTGCTTTAGGAACTGATGCAATGACTGCATGTAGTTCTTCGTAAAACTTATCCTTGACGTCATCCTGGTTTGTCATAGTTGGTGCATACGCGCTAATGATGGTGGCATGTTTCCTTCCATAAAGCAGGGGGATCTTGACCGTCATGAGTCAGTCATGTATTCCCTTTGGGGGCCCTGCTAACTTGCCGACAATTGTTGTTTTGATTGCAAATCCAACCCCTGCTTCTCGTCTTTCTTCAGTTCCTCTTCCGCTCCAATAGAATGTATAACCTGCACCCTTTTCGCAAAGTTGGCCCTCGCCTGCAAGTGGAGTTTCACTCAGTGCTGCTATGTCAATGTTGTATCTGGCCAGTTCTCTCCCAATCAGGGCAGTTCGCCTCTCGCGTCTGTTTGCGTTAAAGTCTTTGTCAAGGAGAGTGCGCACATTCCATGTGCCTAGAATGAGGGGAAAAAATCTGTCCTTTCTTTTTCTTATGTGTCGCCCGCCGAAGTAGGGTACCCACCAACCGCGGTAAGCTGGTTAGGTAATGGTGGAGCAGGCAATGTTTAGGGCACCTTTTCTAGCCCCTTCCTCGTGCCATGGAGGTGAGCAGTGCTTTCCTAAAGAGGGCTGCTCAGTCACTCAGGGGGCTGCCGAATCCCACTGCTGCTCCGATCAGTGGAAGACGACCATATCGCCTGAGCCGCCTGTGTGTAGGTCTGCGACTACGACTACCAGCGCACCCACGCCTGCCGCTTCGCCACTTGCCCATCGCCACAGGACTTGTTGTGAGTGGATGGATGAGTCGGTGAAAGAGTGACTTGCGCAGTGATTTGGTTTAAAGTGAGGAAGAGTTGCGCAATTCGTCGACCTCACTCTCTCGCCTGGGTCCATCTTAATCCAGTAGCAAGACAAGTCAAGACGACTGGAGATGAAGTCAGGTGCAGTGGATGACCAGGGCTTTCTACGTGCCTCGCCATGCTCCTTACGCTCCACAGCGCGTTGCTGGTAATCGCCGTCATGCCCGTTGAACCAACAGGTGGTTTCTTCTTTACAGTTTACCGAATCCAGTCTTCGCATGCATGGGTAGGCAGACCCTAACTCACCAAAGGTTTATAACCAGTTGGCTACCCTCACCTAGTTTAGCTGGCCTGTCAAAGCCGTTTCCCGGGGGGTGGCCGCTGTCGCATGCTGACAGCTACGAGGAGCCACAGGTGAGAGCTGGATGCTAGTGTTATAATAATAATAATAGCCCCTTCAGTCATAACTGACTATGGGAATGCGCCCCTGAGGTGGCAGCCCTCAGCTGCTTATTTTCCTGGTGCTCCTTTCGACGTTTTCTCCTCACCTCTGCTTCTTGTGTGAGCCTCTCTTCGCCCAATCTGAGGTGGTGCCGTAAATAGCATCGCCACTTAGTGCGATCAGCAGCTTCATCCTCCCATGTTGCTGGATCCATGTCCAGTGCCCTCATATCTCTCTTGCACACATCTTTGAACCTCAGCTGTGGTCGCCCAACTGTTCTCTTGCCATCTGATAATTGTCCGTAGAAGATATCTTTTGGGATGCGACCATCTTCCATGCGGCGAACATGGCCAAGCCAGCGAAGTCTGCGCTGTCTAAGCAGCGTATACATACTTTGAAGGCCAGCACGTGACAACACCTCGACATTTGTCACTTTATCTTTCCACGAGATGCCGAGGATGCGGCGTAGACACCGCAAATGGAAGGTATTGAGCCTTCTTTCTTGCTTAGCATAGGTCGTCCAGGTCTCGCTGCCATATAGGAGTGTGCTGGTGACGCAGGCATTATATACCGCAGCTTTGGTCTTCATTGTGAGTTTAGAGTTTCCCCAAACACGCGATGTGAGGCGGGCAAAGGTAGCTGCAGCTTTGCCAATGCGGCTGTCGATTTCTGTATCCAGTGAGAGTTTGTCATTGATGGTAGACCCTAGGTATGTGAAGTGGTGCACCACTGCCAATTCATAGTTATTGATAGTGATAACTGGTGCAGCACCCACATCCTGACTCAGCACATTCGTTTTCTTTAGACTTATTGTGAGGCCAAAGTCCTTGCATGCTTTAGTGAAGCGATTCATCAAGCTCTGAAGCTCCTGTTGGCTTTGAGTGACGACTGCAGCATCATCAGCGAACAACAAGTCTCTTATAGTGACCCTTCTGATTTTTGTTTTTGCCTTCAGCCTTGAAAGATTAAACAGACGGCCATCTGACCTAGTGTGAAGGCATATTCCTTCAGTTGCATCTCTGAATGCATGTTTCAAGAGTAAGGCAAAGAAGATTCCGAAGAGGGTCGGAGCCAGAACACAGCCTTGTTTAACGCCACTTCGTATATCAAAGGGCTGTGACGTGCTTCCAGCATATTGGACTGTTCCCTTCATGTCGTCATGGAATGACTTTATCATTTCCAGCATTTTAGAAGGGCAGCCTATTTTCAGGAGGATTTTAAAGAGTCCATCCCTACTAACCAGGTCAAATGCTTTTGTGAGGTCTATAAAGGCGATATATAATGGTCTTTTCTGCTCTCTTGATTTTTCCTGAAGCTGGCGGAGAGAGAAGTGTTATAATACTGTTCTATATGACAGCTATAGATACTAGATATATCATAGTTATAGATAGTGATGTTATGTCTAGTGTTATAATACTGTTCTATATAACAGCTATAGATACCAGATCCATCATGGTTATAGATAGTGATGTTATGTCTAGTGTTATAATACTGTTCCATATAACAGCTATAGATACCAGATCCATCATGGTTATAGATAGTGATGTTATGTCTAGTGTTATAATACTGTTCTATATAACAGCTATAGATACCAGATCCATCATGGTTAGTGATGTTATGTCTAGTGTAGTAATACTGTTATATATATTGGCTACAGATACTGATTTATCATGGTTGCAGACAGTCATGTATCACGGTCTTAGTGATCTCGGAAATACTGACATTATATCTAGCCTACTGAAGCTATGAGATAAATAATAATAATAATAATAAATTCTTTAAGCGCCAAACACGGCGCATAAGGCAGAAACCAGTGCTCTCCAGGTTGTTCGTTGTGACGCCACTCCTCTTAGCTCTTGCACATTATTTAGGCCCAACGTTCTTCCTTCTCTTATTATTGTTCTTCTGAGTGTTTTCTTTTGGTCTTCCTTTTTTCCGCTTACCCTCAGGAACCCAAGTGAGCGCCTGTAGTGGTATTCTGTTGTTTTGCATTCGTAGGACATGACCGATATATGACCATCGTCTTTTCCTTATATAGTCGGAGACATATTTCTGCCTAGAGTCTTCTCTTATTTGTCGATTAGTCTTGAATTCTTTCCAACTGATGTTCATGAGTTTTCTAAGACATTTGTTCTCGAATGTATTCAGCTTGTTCTCCAATGATTTTGTTATTTTCCAACTCTCACAGCCGTATGTTAACACTGAGATAACATTTGAATTAAACAGACGAAGCTTGGTATGTATATTCAATGATCGTAATTTCCAAATGTTAGATAATCTATTGAAGGCGCTAGCTGCCAAAGCAATTCTAGTATGGATTTCTCTTCTTGTGTCACCATCCTGAGTCATTTTACTGCCTAAATAATTGAAACTTTCAACTTTCTGTAGTTTTTCCCCGTTCAAGATGATATCAAAGGTCTCGTTAGAAAAGTTCATAGCTTTAGTTTTAGAGGCATTTATTTGGAGACCAATTTTAACCGAGAGATGACACAAATTATTTATTGCTTCTTGGGATTGTCTTGGTGTTGAACTTAAGAATGCTACATCATCTGCGAAATCCAGGTCCCCCAGGAATTTTCCATTTGTCCATTTATATATGAGATACCAGATCCATAATAGTTACAGACAGTGATGTTATGTCTAGTGTAGTAATACTGTTCCATATAGCCTGTATAGCCAGTATCTCTTTGATACTGTAGCTGTAGCTAAGATACCGAAGGCTACTTTATATAAGAGCTACATATACTGGGATTTCCTCTAACAGAGCTTTCATAACCCCTACTACAAGTAAAAACCTCTAACAGACATTATTATGAGAAGTGCTGTAATCTAATTACCAAATTAGACATCAATGAGTCAGTAGAATAACTGTAACAACAAAGTTACAGCTGTGAGGACGTGGCTAAACTTACCTGGAGTAGCGATGCCCTTATCACAACTTAATCTTGAGGCCAAAGCTTCACGGGCTGAAACAAAGAACACCCTGTCCATAGCTGCCTTCCTGTCTGTGACCTTAAGTTCGTCAGCCAAGAAGGCCGTGTTTCTGTCAATGTGCTGCTGCCTAACCTGGAGACAAACGGAGGGAAGAGGAGCCAGTCACAAGCCTAGAACCACCACCATTACAACAGTAATAATAAATACCTAGCCAGATTCAGATCACCGTATTGATCCATACTTCCTTTTTGGAACTGTTAATTCCCTAATAGCTAATGACACACATTTCCACAGTTTCTCTCATAAAGACACTACACACATGTGGCTTACACTCAGTCACCCACACAGACACTCTAAACACATGCGGCTTATGATCAGTTCTACACACATAGACATTCTAAATACATGTGACTCATGCTGCCTTGGTCATCCATACACAGGCATTCTACACAGCATGGTGACTTCTTCACACTCACTGTGCTCACAATTCTGCATCGATGAACTGACATGTATTGTCAGGACATTCAAGAATGGAATCATGACAAGAGCCACATAAGGCTTTCAAATACAGGAACATGACAAGATCTGTATAAGACATGATTGCCAAGTGTAGGATACCAGGCTAAAGTAACAGAGTTGTAATACAACAATTTCTGAGAGCAATGTTGCAACGACTACTTACTTGATCAATGTCTTCCTCCATTTCAGATACGTCCCACCTGTTCTGCAGGACAAAAACATTGGGCTGAGACAGGCGAGAACTAACTTTGTGGAAGAAATTTTTTTCCTGTGAATGAAAGTAGCAAAATACAAAGTGTGTCGTCAAATTTATTTTATACAGACATTTGTAATTTTGCATGGATTGTGGCCGTACCAGCGGATGTGCAAATATTTGAGAGAGAAAGTGTTGTATTATCACATAATTCGTTTCACTACCCGACAGTAGGCAGTCAGTTAGATCACGCAGAGTTAAATTTAACCACTTAATGATTTCCACAGTACTGACGAACACATAGGATGATGATGATGTTACATTCAGATGTATAGACCTCACGCTAACATCGGCTGAACCAAATCAAGCTTTATTTACATAAAGAGTCAATTCACTCCAACACTGGGTGGCTGACTTTCACTTGGTGGCGCCTTTCTACAATAATGGCTGCTGTACATAATGATACTTGGCATTTTCCTTTATCTCATTTATATCGTCTGTCACTACTTCTTGATTTACAGTTGTTATGTCAGTGGTTAGAATATATGACTACTTGCGAAGTCATTGTTGTCTATCGACTGCTTGATCTTTACAATGTTGTTATTATTCATTGTTCTACCTCTGATCTCATTCTTGTCCAACATAAAATTCTATAATTCTTTCTTTCTCTGTTAGAGTAGCTTGGGGTATCTATATTAGACTGGTCTAATACCAGGGCTGACAGTTTATACCAAGTCTCTTTCTCCTATAATTCTCTACAGTCTCTTTTCTTCTGTGCTGTCTAAAAGTTCACCTTATTCTACACGATGTATATTACTTGCTAGTTTTGACATACCTGTAAATTCTTGCCTTGGGCTGACCATCAAAATACTTGACAGGCAACACTGCCTTTCTTGCTCCATGAATAAACAAACACCATAGCAGAAACCTGCACCTACATCTATCAAGGTGGCTAAATGGAACGGCTTGATGGCTGGGCAACATAGTTTTTCTGTACAACACAGAAGCTAACCACCTCCAGTGGCCTATTCGCCCCAGTGCACCATCTAAGCTCACGTTCACCACTACACAAATGTTTAATACAGCGATAACTTTTGCTGGGCCTACTTTCTTCGCTACTTTGCGCTCTAAATCAGACTGATTTTCCGATTTAACATTATGACTATTCTCTGCTAAAATTCGTTCACCTTCGCAAAACTTTCTCGTACATGTATATTTTGATCACTCACCAAAACCTTTCAAGGGACGTAATTTAAAGTCGTCTCCCTTTGCTGATTAAGCTCAAAACCCATAAACCCTTCTTTAAAATTATCACTAAAGCATCACTATGCAAATCAGTTACACCATAATTGAGAACTCACAAGAAATACTAAACCAAAATACCGAGCTAAATCTCCCAAAAGGGGATTTACGGAGTTACCTCCCTTCCCTCAAAACACTGTCCTGCTCATTTTACTTCCCTTTAACAAAGTCATATAGTCTATTAATAACTCTATTTAACTTTCTTAAACCATTATTTTGTACTCTCTTTCATTCTTAAAGTCCCATGATACCGGACACAGGATTTTCATAAAGTCTACAAAATTATAATTTAAGATAGATAATTCTTCTGGTAACATTTGAAACGAGGAATCCAGCTGTGAAAGCCACAACCATCACAAACAAACAGATATACATGTTCAAAAACTGCAAGTTACAGAATCTAGTTATGAGAATTTGCAAGCTCAGGCAAAACTTAGTTCTGGACCAGTAGTAAATTTCTTATTACCTGAAACGTAGATAATTTTTTCAAAATTATGAGATAATGTAAAGCACAAAGAAACAATAAAAGGTAATCATTCAATTCTCTGGCAGAAGTTGAGGACAACATACACCACATGAAGAAAAGCAAGGTCCATGGACCAGGTAATATAATAGTTGAGGAAATGGATGTTGTGGGATAATTTGGAACAGATACGGATAACAAATCTGCTGAATGACATCTACAACTGAAGGTATGTACCTGACGACATAGTTTAAAATCAATACGTCTGCTACATACATTCATCACCCTTCAGCTCCCCAAGGAGCATAGGCCTTCAATAAACTTACAAGTCTGTCCTGTCCCGTGCCATCAACTCAAGGTCTTCTTTATGCCCTTCATGTCCAGTTTTCTTCACCATGTGTTCCTTGGTTTCCCTCTACCTCCCTTACCCTGGAGATTCCAGCTTGGTAATGCTATCAACAGGTTTCCTCAACGTTATGTCCTATCCATCTCCAATGTCTTCTTCCCATCTCCAATGTCTTCTTCCCATCTCCAATGTCTTCTTCCCATCTCCAATGTCTTCTTCCCATCTCTAGTTCCACTGGCACTTATCAGTTCCACATTTATCATCTTCTCATACCACTTCAATCATTCAGTTCTACGCAAACATACACTTATGAAAGTCTGTAGCTTTTGTGTTCTTGTTTTTCTTATTCTCCATGTTTCAGATCCATACAACAGAACTGACTTCACATTTAAATTGAAGATTGTGATTTTATGTCTGCTACATCCATTCCTTTATTTTCAATCTTATTAAATAAATTGGTAACTCCTTATTTTTTTTGTATTTTTTCAGTACTTTTTTAAATTTAAACAGACCTTGTGGTCATAGCACGACCTGTTTTGTTATTTTTGTGACAGTACGACTATTTCATAACCTACTTTCATGCACATCACTATATTCAGTCTAGCAGAAGCCCCCTTTAATATTGTCACTACTTTAGCCCCATATACGTACCGTCTGCATCAATGTGGACTCTGCATTCGCAACCAGCACAAAGACATCAGCATCGAGGCAGAACTTGTCAATCCAAAGGTCAAGGTCTGGTGTGACATCAATACCAGGAGAATCGACCAATACAACGTCCTCTCTTAACAACCGACACTTTTCTTTGGGCCAAAGGATGCGAATGAGAGAGTTCTCTGAAAGTTTGACTGCACTCAGTGCACTGGCCAGTTGTTTGATGTCCTACAACAATGTTCAATAACAACAACATTTGTGTCAACTTATTTGGTTCATAACACATCGGCAAAACAAACATCAGTAACATATATGCACACTAAAATTGTAAACACGAAAAAACAAATCTATAATTTAGATTTTAAAATCAGTTTTGAGATTTCTTTATGTTGTTACTCTGGTTTCGTGGCTATTAGATGGCATAGGTTACATGTGTCAAAGCATCCTCTGTACTATAGTGCTTAATGTCCCTGCCTGTCATGCAAGAGACCAGGATGCCATTCTCCAAAGGGGGAGGATTTTTGGGATACAAAGGAATTCAAAAGAAGGACACTTAGTGGTTGAGACCAGTAACCAAGACCCTGACGACTTCTACATGGTGCATCCTGGGATACATGCCAACGGTGAAGGTTCATGAATGATTGAATTCAGGTCTTTCTAATCCTATCTTCCCTTGAGGGTTCTAGACAACGGCATGTCTGGTTATATCAGTTGTTTCCTGAGAGTTTTTCTTATCCATCTATTGCATTCTTTATTACACGTATGCATGTTATATTCTTATGTAACTTTACAATCATACTCTCATGTTGTCTATATACTCATATACTTATATGCTGACTAGGATACTCTCATGTTGTCTATATATTTATATGCTACATACTGATGTAAGATTTCAAGGATACTCTTCTGCTGTCTATACAAATACATTTGATAGATACTAACAAACTTCTATAATTACAAGAATACTGCTATATGTTGTCTCTATAATTACACTCTCTATACTCTGAATTATGATTGAACATTCGTACATTTTACATACTTACTGACATGCCTTATAGCAATACTTATATGGCTGCATGTTTATGCATTGTATACTGTATATACTTGAGTATAATTCGAGAAATGTATTCCCATTTTTGACCTTAAGAAACGGGACACCGACTTATAGTCGAGTGAATAAAAAAAATAAAGATTCCCAAAACAGGTGAGTGTTCACCGCACTTCCCCCAATATTAGTATCCTTCAGATATAAACTTGCTGCATTATTAAATGTTCTTAACAAAATATATTAAGTAATACATTTAAAAATGGCTGAAATAAAGAACACTGTGACCCGTTCTTCCATGTCACCCTTTCATGTCACCAACGTCATTAAAGGTTAGGATTAAAGTTATGGTTTAGGGTTAAGTTTAGGATTCTTAAACCTGACCATAACCCTTAGCCATTTTTACTGCGTCTCTGAATTCTTTTATAAGGTAATATCAAACACACAGCCTAATGTATTAATTTCAACAAAAAATGCTTTCATAAATTTCATTAGGCTGTTAATCATGGTTATTATTAAAATAAAACATACACTCAATACGGATACAAACGATCAATAAATAAAATGTTTGCCATGCTTTCAGTACTTCCTGTCATGCCTACACCAACAAACACAGCTGCTGTAAACACACCGCATAGAATTTGTGAAAGCCAAAGCAAAATTCCAATGCAATGCTGGAATTCTGAATTGACAAAAAAACTTTCTGAGACTGGCATTAAATAAAAGAATCTTTCCAAGGGGTGAAATTAAACACCATGGTACGTGCATTGTCTTTAGCCCAAATGTCTATTTTTAGGGATTCAAAGTAAAATAAGAATTTGATTATGGATTTATAATGGGTAAGTGGGAAATTTATTGTTCGCTATTTTTATCATACAACTTTATCTTGTTGTTTTTTTTTTAAATCGGATTTATTATTTATAAAAATGGTAGGGAAAGATAGGTCGGTAACTTTGTTTATATGTGTTTTAACCACTGGCAGTGAAACCGCAAAACATGTGACGCAGTGTTTAATAGGCCTATGTGTAGATTACTAAGGTAGTTGCTGCAAAATTGATTCTGCAGGTGGGTGCAATAATCATCTGTTATTTTGTTGTAGTCCGATATGAGTGGTTTTTTGCACAGTATTGTTTTTGAGTATAAGTTGGAAACAGGTAGGTGTAAGGCTTTGGTTAGCATTCTGTAATATGTTTCTTGATCTGCATTGTAGGGATAGGCTTCAACAGATGAAATGATGATATAGAGCTACATGACTTTGGTTAAACTGATGTCACACATTATTATTTGTGATGAAATAATGTGTATGTATTCGTATCACATGAATACGGGTATTCATTTGAAGTTCATGGTTAAATAGTAATTGCAGCAGGAATCATTACTGCAGAAGTAGACGAGAGCGCAATTTTGCACATTTGCGTACATGCAATACATCAGAGCTTACAGTCCTCTGCTAACTGCAACACAGTTTGGTGAGTGATTATTGCAGACAAAAAATACATTGCGAGCGAAAAACCTAGCATGGTTAGTTATCGAATGGGTGGCTCATTAAGTCAGCTTGGCCATGTCAGCTGCATGGAAGATGGTCACATCCTGAAAGATATCTTCTACAAACAGATGGCAAAAGAACAGTAGGGTGACCACAGCTGAGATTCAAAGATGTGTGCAAGAGAGACATGAGGGCACTGGACATAAATCCAGCAACCTGGCAGGATGAAGCTGCCAATCGCACCAAGTTGCGATGCTATCCTCAGATTGGGCGAAAAGAAGCTCCCACAACAAGCAGAAGAGAGGAGAAAATGTCGAAAGGAACACCAGGAAAATAAGTGGCTGAGGGCTGTCACCTCAGGGGCGCATTCCCTAGTCAGTTATGACTGAAGGGACTTTTATTATTATCATCAGTCACTCTCTTTTCCTGGCTCTTGACAATTTGATTGTGTCTCTTTACTTCACCCACAAAAGCTTTTCTGGTAAGGGGGTCCTTCAGTCTGATGATGTCATACCATTTCTGTTTAGTTGCAATTGGTCCAGCAGCTCTGTTTCACCTTTAGGCTGGCTACTACAGGATGATCAAGAAGTCCCTCAGCAGTGTGTTCAAATGTATACTGTGTGTGCTAGCAAAAGTTGTTCAAAAATCCCGTGCTTGGCCTACCAGTTGTGTTGTGGGGTTCCATTCTGTGATATTGATGATTGAACTCGATGAAATAATAATTAAAGTCAATTAAAATAATACTGTTTACTGTATCATAACATATTACATTCATATTATTAAAGCACTGAATCCACTGCGGAGAGACTTCTCGATCACCCTATACTAAGTGGTGATCGCTTCCCACATCTGCACCTCTTCTTACTTTCACATCTTGTAATGAATGCCTCCATCTACCATTGATCATAATGTGGTCTACATGGTTTCTGTCCTGGCTGTTTGTGATTCCCATGTTAATTTGTGCATTTCTTTGTGTGGAAAAATTGTTCCTCCAATTACCAAGTTGTTAATGCTGCAGAAGCTTATTAGTTTATCCCCATTTTCATTTGCTGTTCCGATGCCGCATTTTCCCATTACTCTTTCGTTATGTGTATTGTGTGTTCCAACCTTCGCATTGAGGTCTCTCACTATTATGATAAGATCATACCTAGGTGCGGTTTCTATTTCCTTTTGTAGCTGTTGATAGAACTCGTCCTTGACCTCTTCATCGCTGTCATTTGTTGGTGCATAGCATTGTATAATTGTGGTGGTGAATCTCCCTCTCAGTCTTGTTCTTATCAGTCTGTCGTTTATGGGTTTCCATTCCAGTAATGATTTTTCTATTCCTTTCTTTAAGATAATGGTTATGCCTTCATTTGTGCTGTCCATCCTCTCTACCAGAGTAAATTACTGTTGCTCCTGTTACTGTTCTATTCTCCCTGTCCCGGTTCATCTGCTCTCACTTATTCCCAGGATTTGTGATCTGCCTCAATTTTCCTGCCTCATTCATAGTTTTCACATTCCAAAATCAAATTCTTGTTTCATGTTTTGCGATCAGGGAATCTGTTTTCGTGCCAATGGCTTCCTTTCGGCTTTCATCGGCAACAGTCAATCGAGCCATCAGACTCTGGATATCCGTCCCGCTTCAAGGCTTTTTCATTTGTTGCTGTTTCCATAACGATTGTGATTGTTTACACAGGGGTGTCAGCCCTGTGCTAAAACTCCCAGCCTGGAGGACTAGGGTGCCAGCTTTAGTCTGACCCCTACCCGTGCAGACCTGTCCAACTTGGTAGAACCTGCCAGGAGTAATACTTCTGCTGGGGGTTGTCAGAGTACTCAAGCCGCCTTACTGCTTCAAGGTATAGGCACCAATGAAGGCAGACTGTATAAACTGACAACATTTATATCATATAGATTTCTACACTGCATATACTGATAACATTTATTTCCTACAGATTTCTACGCTGTATATACTGATAACTTTTATTTCCTACAGATTTCTACACTACATATACTGATAACATTTATTTCCTACAGATTTCTACGCTGTATATACTGATAACATTTATTTCCTACAGATTTATATGCTGTATATACTGATAACATTTATTTCCTACAGATTTCTACGCTGTGTATACTGATAACATTTATTTCCTACAGATTTCTACGCTGTATATACTGATAACATTTATTTCCTACAGATTTCTACACTGCATATACTGATAACATTTATTTCCTACAGATTTCTACGCTGTATATACTACTACTTAGTCGTTCCCCTTCTACCGTGAGGTGTAGAGGTTTGGAAGAGAGAGCGCCAGACCATTCTATCAGCTGTGCTGTATATACTGATAACATTTATTTCCTACAGATTTCTACACTGCATATACTGATAACATTTATTTCCTACAGATTTCTACGCTGTATATACTGATAACATTTATATCCTACAACAGTGTTTCCCAACCTCTGCCAAGCAGGAACCCCTAAAATAACAGTCCACAACCAGAAGAACCCTTATTACTGCTAAATTATTGCCAAGAAATGGATCTAAAGAGATTATATACACATACATATTTCAGCTCTTATAATACAAATAAACATAAAAACATCTCCCCCACCTTTTTTCTAAACAGAAAAAGCTCAAAATATGCTGAACGAATGTCCCAAGAAACAAAAATGCGACAGATGAAAATCAAGGTCTCATATTTGTCAAAACATAACAAAAGATGAATGAAGTGACAGAAGCTTAAATTGAAGAACTGTATTTTATTTGGTTTGTGAGTATAAAGTAACGACATATTTTCAAACAACATCCCTTCATGTGGAACTCTATTATTTACTGAATGATTTCTCACAGAACCCTTGAGAAAGAATTGCGGAACCATAGCATTCCATGAAACACTGGTTGGGAAACACTGTCCTACAATGGTCATACAATTATATATTGTTGTATACACTGAAAACATTGATATGCCATATAATTCTACACTGCTGTATATCCTGATAACATTGATATGCCATATAATTCTACACTGCTGTATATCCTGATTTTTAAAAAAAATTTTTCCCTTAACCAGCTGCACTTGGGCTTTCTGTCCTTCGGCCCAATGACACGTCATTGCGAGGCTGGGGAGTCTGTGGATTTTCCTTCCAACCCGGTCAGGAGCTTTGCTCCTTCCCATCCACAGATGGTTTATCTCAGGAGCCGTTCAGGTTATTCAGTCAAAATCCCGGCCGATGACACTTCTTCAAATGCCCCCCACCCCCGGGCTTGAACACCTGATTGCCAGCGCAATGCCGTAACCATTACACCAGCGCGGCTCCCGTATATCCTGATAACATTGATATGCCATATAATTCTATACTGCTATATATCCTGATAACATTGATATGCCATATAATTCTACACTGCTATATACCCTGATAACATTGATATGCCATATAATTCTACACTGCTATATGTCCTGATAACACTGATATGCTTACAGTGATACTCTTGGGTTTATCAGTGTCCTCTGTAAGCAAGAACCCTTCTTTGCTGTCAGATCCCTCCACCTGGATAAAACAGTGGGTGGTGTGACCAATACCACTGGGCAGAATCTTGTCTCTTAACATGGCATTGATAACTGTGCTCTTCCCGTTGGAGGTTCTGTTCAAAGAGGAAATCTCGCTATGAAATTACAACACCACAGATACTACACAACACCACAGATACTACACAACAATACCACCACACAGACTGCACATAACAGTGCAGAGGTTGCACACAACACTACAAATACTGAACAGAACACACCACCAGGGGGGCTGAACACAACAACACTGCAGAGGCAACACACATCACCACAGAGGCTACACACAACAACACAGGTGACGCACAACACCACAGAGGCTACACACAACAACACTAAAGAAACTGCATTCAACACAACAAGAAGAATATATTCCCCCCACTCCCATTTGTAGTACATTCCTCTCACATATGTAGTACATTCCACTAACACTCACATGTGTAGTATATTTCTCCCACACTTACATTCTTAAGTAAATTCCTCTCACATATGTATACTTTCCACCAACACTCACTTCTGTAGTATATCCTCCCACACTTATATCTATAGTACAATTCTCCCAACTCCCATTCTATAGTACTTTCTACTACACTCACATCTACAGTATATACCTCCAACATTCACATTTGCAGCATATACCTCCAACATTCACATCTGCAGCATATACCTCCAACATTCACATCTACAGCATATACCTCCAACATTCACATCTGCAGCATATACCTCCAACATTCACATCTGCAGCATATACCTCAAACATTCACATCTGCAGCATACACCTCAAACATTCACATCTGCAGCATATACCTCCAACATTCACATCTGCAGCATATACCTCTAACATTCACATCTGCAGCATGTATCTCCAATATTTACATCTGCAACACGTATCTCCAATATTTACATCTGAAACATGTATCTCCATTATTTACATCTGCAACATATATCTCCAATATTCACCTCTAACATTCACTTCTATGGTACATACCTTCCAAAGAAGACAACTTTCATGTGGTTTCGTGACAAGACCTCAGCGATTCCACTAATTTTTTCTCTGAAGCCATGGACGACCGTGGTGTTGTCCTCAGATACTAAACTTTTACACTCTGGTGAGGCTGCCACATCTGGGGATCACATAACAGACATTAATGTGTTCACTATTTGCTTCCGAGTGTAATAGCACATATTAACAACCTCTCTGGTTACTATGGTGCTGCCAAACATAACAGCCCCAATAACTACGCACATAATAAAATATGAGTCGCCTGTGTGTTACTGGCACCCGAACGGGGAGCAAACAAAAGTAAAACTGTAACCTACCAAGGATGTTGTAATAAGCAACTAAGTAGGGTTGGCCCCTCCTGCGGAAACTTTAAGCCAAAAAAAAAAGGAAATCTTGCAATGACAAAATATGGACAAGTCAACTAAAGAAAATAATTAACCTCGGTCATCCCAGACAAGAGATGGTCCTCTGGTAAGGAAGCTTATGACACAAGCCTAAAGTAGTCTGCGTTGCTGACTCACCCTTTTTTCTTTAACGGGGACAGAAGTGAAATGGAATGAGGAAGAAATGGAAGGGAATGAGGAAGAAATGGAAAGAGCTTGAACTGATGGTACAGAATGGGAGGACTTGGTATAAGTTTGTTGGCGACCTATGTTCCTTGGGTAGCTGAAAGGTAATGCATGAAACATAACAGCATCCAAATCCCAGGTAACTATCAGCCTGAACATATCTTACTGACCAAGTAATATAAACAAGTCATCTAAAGGAAAATAATTCAGTTAATTCAACTCAGCTATCTAAGATGAAGAAGATCCTCTAATAAGGAGGTCTGTGTTCAGAAAATTAGGGGAGATCAAAATAAACATGGAGAAGGGAACTGGGGGCATACTTCAAAGGCATAATCAATTCACGGAATGACAAACAGATTGAATAAGATAGGAAGACACATTGTGAACTTGATGAAGGTGTAATCTTTACATGGAGAGTTGGTGGGTAATGAAAGAGTCGAAATTGTGATTTTGATAGAGATGGGGCGCAAGCAGTTATAATTGTGAAAATATTGCAAGTCCTTGGCCATCGGAGGGCCGTTAAATAGCAACAACCTCATTAGAGTTCTAACCGGTGTTTATTGTAATAGTACATTCATTTATCTTTAAAATGACGTGCAATTCATAAAAATCTGTAAACAATTACGAAAACTACAGCTTACTTTGTGCAAACACCTACAGGATGAAAATGGGGAAAAAATTTAATTCGGCCACAGTGTGTTTTTCAATTCGGTAGTTAATGTGTTAAAATGTACTGATCTTCATATTTGTTTCAGCAAATGTTAAAACATCAAAATGGCTACACTAAACCGCTAACCCTATGTGGTTTCCCCAGGATATTGCAAAAGACAAAGACAGAATATATTCACAGCTCCTTAAGGTTTGCTGAAAAAGTTGGCTGATGTCAGGTTGTGGATGGGGCCAACAACCTAACATGCAAAAACAAAAATTGCTACAGAAACCACAAATGAATAACATATGTCATCTACCATAGGCTTCTTGAAAGTAAGTCAACTATGTGGCCCCATACTCCTGGAGGAATGAAGAAGGAAATTTGGAAATGAAACTAAAGTGCTGTACCTTCCACAAACTGGTCTGCTTCCAGAACATACTGGCCGATGTTGTGAAAAATATCATTGATCTTCTTTTTGGCGTTGACAAAGAGCTGAAGTGCTGACTCCTGGCTGTTTCCATTTCCAAGGTTGCGATGGCTGGCAGCGTCTATATCATCTTCCTCCATCCTGATGTGTGCTATCCCAGACATGTCAATACAGCATTGAAGATGGCCGACAGTACCCAAAAAACATTAGTGGGTTTGAGATACCTGAAGGATATATATATCTAGTTACACTGAGGTCATCATAATCAAGGACAGTCTATCTGCTAACATTGTAATTATTGTCAATATTATCAATTGTTTAATCACAGAATTGAGGAACACATGCTGAACTTCACTCAAGTGGCTATCCGTACATTAGCCGATTAAGTTGCCCAGGTCAGTAAGCCCTTAAATGAAGATCCCCAGATGTAGTAACAACAGGATACAAAAATATGTAACAAAAATAATAATAATTGTTAATACTATTTAACAAAAGCAAGATAGTAAAAATAAACTCAAAATATTATAATATTTAACAAACAAAAATACCAGCACATGACGAACCAAAGGAAACAACACATTAAAATACAACAGAATCAAAAACCATTATTAACTAATCATAAGGTAATGAAAAATAATAAAGCAATACAAGCAGTAAGCAAACAATACATCCTGATGTAGACCGTCATCACCAATAACAATCAATATTTTTAGTGTTTGCTTTGCTTCGTTGTATTTTTTAATCGTTCTCTTCATCTACAAAGATTATTAGTTGAAATATTTCTGAGATGAAATTGCGAAATATTTACACGAGGCACGTTGGATAATTTAGTCAGCAAAGTCGATTACTCTGGAGCATGTGTGCGATTATCGTATGTTATTACTGCGTTTGTTTGGTTTATTTAAATGAATTAATTCATTATTATTATTTTATTAGCACGGTCTGGGTGTTTTTTTTTTTAACGTACGCCCGCTATTACTCGAGGCAAGAATCTCCGGTTAGTATATCTAACCTGAGACTGATTTTTACATGAGTATCACCCTTTTTCCCCTGTACAATGACAGGTGTCCACTCGCCGGTCTGGGTGTTTGTGCACGTTATTACGCATGAAAAAGCTGTAGTGTAGGCCTGTATACGATTTTCTTTTCTTTTTTTTCTGAGCGAAACGATGAGAAATGTGTACTTTACCCTTTTTGGTGGCAATAAAGCACAGTGGGATAATTATTCGGGGCTATTGAAATATGTCGTTCGCGTCAGAATTATAGTTAGGTTACAGAATTAGGTCTATGATTCCTAAACCTAACCCTTTACATTCCCGACCGTCTGTAAATTTTGGTTTTTGGGACCAGTGGTGCCATCCTGTTTGGTTACAGCCTAAAAAAAGATTTCAGAAATGAAAATTACAGCATAGTAGTAGGTCAAATTTTTTGTACTGGATGAATGAAATCCTTAATTTAAAAACTAGCATAATAATGGGACCGTTTGATGAGACATCAATTTACAACTACTAAGAATATTTTTGCCTTTTTGCCCCCAACGGTAGTGTTTTGTCTTCATTTCTAGACGAGGGAAGGTCAAAAAGTAATTCCTTATTTTTTATGTATGTAAAACTGCGATCGGTTGTTGATGGCAATTTGTAAATTTAGCCGAATGTCTTCTGCACTGTATAGTCATTACCCAACCTTTTCAGTAACAGGTGGGGACACTGTAACAGTTTTTAAAAATGGCTGGCCAAAGGGGACGTTCGGTTTAAAAACAACGTTATGTCACACAGAATTTCCTCAATGTGAAAGGCGAGATTTCGCATCCACGAACGTTTGAAGAATAGTTTATGTATTCAAATATTTTGGTACATCGATTGTGACGAGCTTGAAGTAGGTCAATCCTCAGGCTGGACGCAAAGCGGGGACTTGCCGTCAGTCTACCGCAGAGACATCCACACATCATTCATTTCGAGTTGATGGCATCATTTCGTGGTGACACCACTGGCTGTACTTTCTTTTCCATGTTGTTCCATTAGTAAAGGCAGTGTCCAGAACATCAAAAAACCTGGTGTTATCTCAACAAGTGTTGTGCCCGGTGGGTACCCAGAATTTACAGACAACATAAAGAAACAAGGAAAACCATAGCCATCAACACTCCTGCACGGTTACGAAAACTGAAGGTGAAGAGGTTTTTATCGAATATTGTGGACAGTTGATGAGGACTTGTCATTTTTTTGTCCCAAGAAAGCAGTTTGTCACACATAACATGAGCCGACAAGGAATGAAGTTCAAAAGTTTTCGCCAATCTGTAGGGAAAGTTGGCCTACAGAAGTGTGTGTTGTGTGATTCTTCTCGATCTTCTTGGAAAGGGAAAACACGGTGGTTGAATGCACGACCATTTACATCGAAACTTTGAAGAAAGTTCCAGAGGTTGTCTTCGTGCTTGTTACCCCTTAAAAAGATCAGAGTAACTGCACTACTGTTGCACGATTAATGCACACGCCCACACCCGCTAAACGCACCATTGATTTTGCAGAATCTGGCATGGTATTATTACATCCCCCTTACAGTCCCGAATTTGCACCTTCCTGACTACCATCTGTTCGGGAACCACTGAAAGATCTTCGCGGAAGAGGAACACCGAGACCCTTAAAATATATATAATATCACCACCATTATAATCTGACTTCTGTTATAAAGTTATTGATTTTCTGGTGCACTGTACAAAACTAACACAAACATCACCATGTTATGAAGGCTGTGATAATTTTATGGGATGTAACTTACATTTTAATTGACTGTCACTTGCAGTATTTCTAATACATATAAAGAACAGCACTAGACTTTATTAGTTTGTTTGATATCGCACTATTTCAAACGGTAAACTAATTAGTATATGTCATTTATATGTTTAAAACCATATCTCGTTTAATATGTTAATATATTTTTTGTAAGGTTTTTTTCTGGTCCGGCATACAGTTTTTGGTCTCAGGAAGTTGACAGGTATGAACAGGGTAGACCAAAATGGTTGGTGAGCGGAGGCAAACTAAGATCATCTGATGCTAGTCCAGTCTCCTCCCATTTTGTTAAAAAAACTAAGTAACAAATGGTAAGTTTATATTTTTTTTTTTTAAACTCAACAGAGTTATGGTTAGCACTAATAATTTTTCTCTCTCCATCCTAAGCCTAAATCCTAATGTTAAACTGCTAACCATGTTGCCATTTCCAGTGTGTCTTTTTCATATTGTAAAATAATAAATGGCCACAAATCTCGCGGCAATAACTGCTAATGCTAATCTTAACATTATCCACTGTTAAGCTTTTTGAAAAATAATTGTTGACAACAAAAATTAAAACAAATTAGGGTAGTTATGAACCAAGAGGTTTGGAATAAATCTGCATTTGTCCACCAATTCTGTAATTCAACCATTATTACTTACTTCCTTTATCAGCCACAATGTTTAATTTTAGTTGCAATCATGTTTTGTAAGGTTATAATTTACTTTTTGTGTCCTGGTGTAAATTTCTATGGCTCTACCACGATTACCTTATTAATTGTTCAGCGACACTAATAAAACTTAAATGTACAAGTGCAATGCAAGCAGAACAATTTAAAATATGCCGGTTGGCATGTTAAATCAGCCCATTAATGCGATCTGAATCTAAGAGAAGTGGTAGATCCTTGGGAGTCAAAGAGTTCAGCCATTATAACCTAACTTGTCTATGCTAATTATTTCTAGATAACAGTTTCAATTCCCAAGTTTTATAAAGCTGTTAAATTCATCAATACAGATATCAAGAGGCTAAAAGGCAGTGATATTGCTGTCAATTATTATAAGGTAGATAAATATGGCATTGACTACAATATGTCATCATCTTAGCACAATTCAACATTACATAAGTTAGACAGTTGAAAACCGCAGTCATGACTCATGCACCAGTAGTTTCATAAATACGACATTTCGCAGATGTACAAATATTTCAGAGCCATAACTCTCGCACGACTACCACTAATAATCCGATACACATGTGAATGCTTACTCCTGTCAGAATGATGTTCCTCAAAGTAAGGACTAAACGTCTCCTAGAGCATTGCGCTTGTCGGACGGGTTTGACTTTCAGCAAAAACAGGAAATGCGCGTAAACCTGGTTTGGATTAATTGATGTTTTTTTGTTTTTAAGTGCACAATAATGTGCTGGTATATTCGCGTGAAAAGTAACCAGTCTAAAGATGACGGGAAAGAATTTAGTTGTGCTCTATGTTGCTAATAATTGCCTGGATATCAACGGATATCAAAAGACATCAATAATTGTACACACGAATGAATCCAGAGGAGAGGATTGCAAATTGGGGATAGGAATATATATATTCCAAGCCTGCGCCAACTTTGGGCTTACCATCAACACGAAGAAAACAGAAATCATGTACCAACCAGCTCCTTCTTCTTCTTCTTCGATCCTTAACCACCGACCGTCAAAGCAGTCAGTGGCCATCACGCCTAGTGGCGTCTTGTAGGGCAACAACAAACTGATTCCACTTTGCACGGTCGGTGGCCATCCTTCGTACAGTGCCCCAACTCTGGTTCATTCTTTGCATCTCAGCCTCCACAGTCCTCCGCCAAGTTGTTTTTGGTCGGCCTCTCTTTCGCTTTCCTTCAGGGGTCCAAAGCATAGCTGTTCTTGTGATGGCATCGGGGTCTCTTCTGAGGACATGACCAACCCAGCTCCAGCGTCTGCCAGCTATGATGGTATGCATGTCCTCTTGCTTGCTACGAGTAAGCAGATCTTGGTTGGTGATGGTATTCGGCCAAAAGATTCGGTGAATTTTTCTTAGGCATGTTGTGTGAAAAGAGGACAATTTTGACATTTCCTTCTCTGTGACTCTCCAGCATTCCGCACCATAGAGAAGCACAGAAAGCACGCAACTCTGGTATAATCTTAATTTTGTGCTTGTGCTGTATTGGAAGGACTTCCAGATGTTATTTAGGCTAAAGAAGGCTGTTCTTGCCTTATTCATTCTGCTGTTGATGTCTTTGCCTGCCCCACCGTCTGGGTGTTACTATGCTTCCTAGGTATGTGAAGGTATCTGTCTGTACCAGTTGCTGATTCCTTACTGATATGGGCTCAGGGTTGCTCACATTGAGCGTCATGACCTCAGACTTCTTTAAATTGATGTTCAAGCCCACCTGCTGGCTAAATTTATTAAGTCTATCCGTTTTTTCCTGGATGTGTTGATGTGAATGTGCCAGCAGTGCAATGTCATCTGCATATTCCAGATCTTCCAATGTTGAAAATGTAGTCCATCTTATTCCTCTTGGACTGCCCTCTGTTGTCTGGCGCATCACCCAGTCTATGACTGTTAAAAATAGAGTGGTTGATAAGGGGCATCCCTGTCGTACTCCTGTCTTCACCTCGAAGGTTAGGTTGCTCTGCCCAACACTACACGTAAAGTTGGCATAGAGGCTTAACCAGCTCCTGGCACAGTTTATACTGAGCCAATCATCAAGGTTAATGGTGAGAAACTGAATGTTGTGAACAGATTCACATACCTTGGTAGCACACTATCCCAGAACATTGTCATTGATGATGAGGTGAACACCAGGATCTCCAAAGCCAGCAGCACATTTGGCAGATTATATACCAACGTTTGGCATCGAAGTGGCATTAGTCTACAGACAAAGCTGAAGGTGTACAGAGCTGCGGTGCTTCCAGTGCTGCTATATGCAAGTGAAACATGGACTGTATACAGGCGCCACGTAAAGAAGCTAAACCACTTCCATACAGTCTGTCTCAGGAAGATAATGAACATCAAATGGCAAGACAAGATCCCGGATACCGCCGTTCTTGACAGAGCTGGTATCCCTAGTATTGATACTATTCTGATGCAGTCACAGATTCGATGGGCAGGTCATGTAGTCCGCATGCCAGACCATCGACTGCCAAAGATACTCTTTTATGGTGAGATACAGAAGGGTAAACGCTCCCATGGTGGCCAAAAGAAGCGCTTCAAAGACACGTTAAAGACGTCATTGAAAACCTTTGACATAAACCCTGACACATGGGAAGCTGCTGTGCAAGACCGAACTGCTTGGCGCACATCTCTTCGTAAAGGTGCAGCGGCATGCGAATCATCCAGAAGAGCAGCAGCGGAACAGCGGAGACAAGATAGAATGGACCGTGTAATAAAACCTTCACATGAAGCAAACATTCCCTGCCCACACTGTCCGAGATCTTTCCAGGCCCGCATCGGGCTCATCAGTCACCTTCGTACCCATAGACTAACCTAACATATTCCTAAATAATTGGATGAACAGAGTGGTCTTCATCACCCGTGATGGACGAACAACATATATTCCAATATGGAAAGTGGCACGTGACAAGAGGTCTTGGCATGTGTTTGTTGAAAGCCTATGCTCCTTTGGGAGTGGAGGGTTATGAATGAATGGAAAGTGGCAAAAATATATGGTGTCACGGAATATACAGCCGTTTTCACTGCAGAGATGGTGGCATTACTGAAAGCACTAGAAATACTCTCTAATAACTCTCCCAAGAAACTAACAATTTTAACAGACTCTCTTTCAACAATTTAAGCACTTAGAAACTTAACGAGAATGCAGTAGACCTGATACAGCAGAGAAATGTTTATGGCTACTACATACATATTCCAGAGAATGTTCAGTCTTAATCGCTTGGATACCTTCACATGTTTGCATAAACGGAAATGAAAAGTCAGATAACTGAGGAATGGACAGTTGAGTGGGATGGAAGTCTGATGGGTATAAATTGTTCAACTTATCAAGGCTCCAACAAAAGAGCTACAGAACTAAAAAAATTCCTAGCAATAAGAAACTTCTTAGACTGCAACTAGGAATGGGCTATTTTAGAATAGAAGAACCTTACTGTGCAGTGTCTAGAAAAAATTAAAGTGTAGGAAGTATGAACAACAGAGAAAACCAATATTAGATTATTTACAGGCATGCAATTCATCCATAACTGTAGAACAGGTGATGAGAATAGATAGACCCAGAGAATTGCACAATATAGTGGAACAGTATACAATAAGAACTAAAATTAATATATAAGGATCATTGAAGGTGTGAGCAAAAGGGGTAGTCTGATTGGGTGCTCGTATGGATTAGTGCCCCTAGATCTATATAGAGCAGTGGTGGCCAAGCTAAGGTTGGCCGAGGGCCAGATTATGGTAAAGGGTAACACTAGAGGGCCAGACCTATAAAATGCTAAAAAAAAACGTTTTGAGATTTAGTTTTACATATATAATGAACCACGTACAGAAAGCAACGGCAAACTACTGTACTGCACATCTGCCAAGACATGTATACCAGTCTTGGGACTGAAATTACTGTTAAAAAAATATATAATGAATCTGTTGTTTTAATTTGTTTTGTAATTTGTAATATGACATGTAATTATTTATTTCAAACATACATTTGTGTGTTATTTCATTGTGAAGAGTGTGGCTTCAATCAACAATAAGAGGCTGGCCAAAACAGATTGGCGGGCCGGTCAAAAACTGGTTGGCGGGCCGGATCTGGCCCGCGGGCCGTAGTTTGGCCACCTCTGATATAGAGAATTACGCCAACTAGGTCAGAATCGAAAACGAGGCTGAACGACGTAGACGCCATTTTCGGCTGGACAATACAAGGACTTGTAACGAGAATAAGCATCGAGTAAGACTATTAGTGCCCCTAGATCTATAGAGAGTTACGCCAACTAGGTCAGAATCGAAAACGAGGCTGAACGACGTAGACGCCATTTTCGGCTGGACAATAACAGGACTTGTAACGAGAATAAGCATCGAGTAAGATTTTTTTTTTTAATTAATGAAGAAAAATATCCCGTTCAACCTCTGATGGGTTATAATTAGGATATATATTGTTTTCAATTCCAAATAATATGAACAACTGCCGATATGAGAAAGTAGCATCACATTTATCAAATCTTTGTAAATAGGGACAATCACAATTATGTTAATACGTTAAATAAATTTTAAAAAAAACAAACAAACAAACAAACAAAATCAAGAAGAAACTCTGAACAAGAATAATATTAAAATGGAGGGGTGCAAAGGCCTGGTGGTTCCAGTTATATAACTGACATTAACAGATATTTAATTGACTTTCATCTGTTAAAAGTCATATGCATTGTAAGAACAGCATCAGACCTTCACATTCCCAGCCACTAATATTAACATTTGTTCGCGTTAAATATTTGTTTGACTATATTTTGCAGTTCCCTAGGTTTGTCTATTCTTGACACCTCTTCTATATTTATAAGATTTTATATATATATATATATATATATATATATATATATATATATATATATATATATATATATATATATATATATATATATATATATATATATATATATATATATATATATATATATATATATTTATTTATTTATTTATTTATTTATTTATTTATTTATATACACAAGTTAGCTGAGCGCATATATCCAGAGTCACAGTGTGGATTCCGAGCTGGCAGATCAACAACAGACATGATCTTCTCTCTCCGCCAGCTTCAGGAAAAAATCAAGAGAGCAGAAAAGACCATTATATATCGCCTTTATAGACCTCACAAAAGCATTCGACCTGGTTAGTAGGGATGGACTCTTTAAAATCCTCCTGAAAATAGGCTGCCCTTCTAAAATGCTGGAAATGATAAAGTCATTCCATGACGGCATGAAGGGAACAGTCCAATATGCTGGAAGCACGTCACAGCCCTTTGATATACGAAGTGGCGTTAAACAAGGCTGTGTTCTGGCTCCGACCCTCTTCGGAATCTTCTTTGCCTTACTCTTGAAACATGCATTCAGAGATGCAACTGAAGGAATATGCCTTCACACTAGGTCAGATGGCCGTCTGTTTAATCTTTCAAGGCTGAAGGCAAAAACAAAAATCAGAAGGGTCACTATAAGAGACTTGTTGTTCGCTGATGATGCTGCAGTCGTCACTCAAAGCCAACAGGAGCTTCAGAGCTTGATGAATCGCTTCACTAAAGCATGCAAGGACTTTGGCCTCACAATAAGTCTAAAGAAAACGAATGTGCTGAATCAGGATGTGGGTGCTGCACCAGTTATCACTATCGATAACTATGAATTGGCAGTGGTGCACCACTTCACATACCTAGGGTCTACCATCAATGACAAACTCTCACTGGATACAGAAATCGACAGCCGCATTGGCAAAGCTGCAGCTACCTTTGCCCGCCTCACATCGCGTGTTTGGGGAAACTCTAAACTCACAATGAAGACCAAAGCTGCGGTATATAATGCCTGCGTCACCAGCACACTCCTATATGGCAGCGAGACCTGGACGACCTATGCTAAGCAAGAAAGAAGGCTCAATACCTTCCATTTGCGGTGTCTACGCCGCATCCTCGGCATCTCGTGGAAAGATAAAGTGACAAATGTCGAGGTGTTGTCACGTGCTGGCCTTCAAAGTATGTATACGCTTCTTAGACAGCGCAGACTTCGCTGGCTTGGCCATGTTCGCCGCATGGATGATGGTCGCATCCCAAAAGATATCTTCTACGGACAATTAGCAGATGGCAAGAGAACAGTTGGGCGACCACAGCTGAGGTTCAAAGATGTGTGCAAGAGAGATATGAGGGCACTGGACATGGATCCAGCAACATGGGAGGATAAAGCTGCCGATCGCACTAAGTGGCGATGCTATTTACGGTGCCACCTCAGATTGGGCGAAGAGAGGCTCACACAAGAAGCAGAGGTGAGGAGAAAACGTCGAAAGGAGCACCAGGAAAATAAGCAGCTGAGGGCTGTCACCTCAGGGGCGCATTCCCATAGTCAGTTATGACTGAAGGGGCTATTATTATTATTATTATTATATATATATATAATTGTAAATTTATATATTATATATATATTTTAATTTTTTGTATAATTTTAAAATATATAATATAAATTATATAATTTTATAATTATATAATTGTAATATATAAAATTATATAATATAATAAAATTTTATATTTTTATTAATTGTAATAACATTATAATACAATTATATAATATATTATATAATATTATTGTTATATAATAATGAGAAAGTATATATATATATATATATATATATATATATATATAGATATATATATGTATATATATATATATATATATATATATATATATATATATATATATATATATATATATATATATATATATATATATATATATATATATATATATATATATATATATATCTTCTTCTTTGATCCTTAGAAGCCGACCGTCAAAGCAGTCAGTGGCCATTACGCCTGGTGGCGTCTTGTAGGGCAACAACAAATTGATTCCACTTTGCTCGGTCGGCGGCCATCCTTCGTACAGTGCCCCAACTCTGGTTCATTCTTTGCATCTCAGCCTCCCCAGTCCTCCACCAAGTTGTTTTTGGTCGGCCTCTCTTTCGTTTTCCTTCAGGGGTCCATAGCATAGCTGTTCTTGTGATGGCATCGGGGTCTCTTCTGAGGACATGGCCAACCCAGCTCCAGCGTCTGCCAGCTATGATGGTGTGCATGTCCTCTTGCTTGCTCCGAGTAAGCAGATCTTGGTTGGTGATGATATTCGGCCAAAAGATTCGGAGAATTTTTCTTAGGCATGTTGTGTGAAAAAAGGACAATTTCGACATTTCCTTCTCTGTGACTCTCCAGCTCCCCGCGCCATAGAGAAGCACAGTGTTACTATGCATCCTAGGTATGTGAAGGCATATATATATATATATATGTGTGTGTGTGTGTGTGTGTGTGTTTATATATAAATTATATAATAATAAAAAATTATTTAATATAATTATATAATATATTTATAATAAAATCTCCGGTCCAAAATATGTAATTAGATTTTGTTAAAACTATCTATACATTGTCGCATTTTTAATGAAAACAAAAACTGATGTTATCATCTGGATGCAGTAAAACTGTCAGTGTCTACAACAGACATTCACCAGTTTCCACATTTCAAACTAGGTAAATAGTTCAATTCGAAGGGAGTATGTTTTGCTAAGTGTTGCAATTCTAACGGAATATTTGTTGCCAAATAGTGGAATTCTGACGGAATATAAAATTTAACGGAGTATGTGTTAAAAGTTCACGCTACTTATTCTATTCAACAAACCGGTAAGTAAACTAGTTTTCTTCTTTTTGTTTTGTTAGTTGACATACAAAGAATAGTACAAATATGTGCTACTGTATTTGCATCTAATTTTATTTCAAATTATTAGTTAACCTAAACGAAAATGCAAATTGGGTCTGAAACTCGCGATTGGGTCCATTTTCCTGCAATACGGGTACAGCCGAAAATGGCGGCCAAATTTTAGTTGGCGTAACTCTCTATACATCAAGGGGCTCTAGTATGGATGATGGCAGATAATTTGTGGATTTGATGTAATCTCGGACACCCACCGGGCTTTCTCACCCCTTTTCACATTGTTAACAACAGGGCAATTATGAGAGACTTTATTGTAGTTTAGTTTTTTCTTTCTTGTTTGTTTGTTTCTTTTATTTGTTTGTTTTTTATTTGTATTGTTTGTTTGTTTCTTGGAAATGGGAAGTCACATACAAAAACACAAATTTGGTTTTGATTTACTCTATTTGGATTGAGTGGAGGGGGGTGGGGGGGTGGGGGGGGATAAGGTACTATATTTAGATATTGGAAATCTGATTTATTTTCTTGAATTTATTACACCATATGTCCTAATTATAACACATCAAGTGTTGAACCACAACGGGCTGATCACCCGTTTGCCAGTCACTTCGATTACGGAAACAACAGCAAATGGGTTGATTTGCCGTTGCCCTAAAGACGCCACTAGGCGTGATGGGAAACAATGGCAAAGAAAACCTATCTGCTGTTGCCCTAAGACGCCACTAGGCGTAATGGCCACTGACTGCTTTGACGGTCGGTGGCTAAGGACGGAAGAAGAAGAAGAAGTGTTGAACGGGATACTTTATTTTTTTTTTTAAATTAATAATAGTTAAACTCTTGACTCCGTAGCACTTCTCTTAGATAAGTTGTTCAGATTGCTAATTAATGGACTGATTTAACATGCCAACCAGCATAATTTTAATTGCTCTGCTGGTATTAAACTTGTTGTTCATTTAAATCTTATTAGTGCTGCAGAAAAATTAATAAGTTACTAGGGACGGTCAAAAAGTAATGCCTCGTAATTTTTTATTTCATTCAATAGGCAAGAAAACAGATAAAATTCACATTGAAATGTAGCCCCAAGTCTGAACTTCAAAAATTTATTTCTCATAGTCTCCGTTATTTGTTACAGTTTTTGTCCATCTTCTCACAAGGGCATGTATCCCCCGCACGGTAAATATATGTGTCCTTTTTCCTAAACCACTGGCGTACGGCGCGTTTAAGGGTCTCGGTGTCCTCAAAGTGATGTCCGCGAAGAGCTTCTTTCAGTGGTCCAAACAGATGGAAGTCAGAAGGTGCAAGATCGGGACTGTAAGGGGGATGTGGTAATAATGTCCATCTAAATTCTGCAATCGCATCAATGGTGCGTTTAGCGGTGTGTGGCGTGGCATTATCGTGCAACAGTAGTGCAGTTCTCTGATCTTTTAATGGGTAAAGTCGTCGAAGACGACCTCTAAGCTTCTTCTTTAATGATGTTCTGGACACTGCCTTTACTAATGGACAACATGGAAGAAAGTTCATCCAGTGTTACCCGACGGTCACTACGAATGATGCCATCAACTCGATGAATGTTGTGTGGAGTCACTGCGGTAGACGGACGGCCAGTCCGCTTTGCGTCAGCCATTGAGGATTGATCTACTTCAGCTTCTCACAACGATGTACCCAACGGCGGACAGTGCTAACATCCACTGTTGAATCCCCATAAACATTATTCAAATGTTCGTGGATGCGAATTGGGGTCTCGCCTTCAGCATTGAGGAATTCTGTGACATAACGTTGTTTTAACCGAACATCTTTGGCAGCCATTTTTAAACTGTTACAGTGGTGCCACCTGTTACTGAAACAGGTTGGTAATGCTATACAGTGCAGAAGAGTGTTTGAAAAAACCTGCTAAATTTACAAATTGCACACCCATGCAGTATTTACATACATAAAAAATCGGAGGCATTACTTTCTGACCTCGTAATAGTGGTAGAGCCATGTAACTAGGGCCGGCGTGATGCTGACCACATCATCCCTAGTGTGCCGTTGGTTAAGAAAATATGAGCCTAACACCATATTCCCAATATGCCTCAATGGGCGTGTAGGGGGATCATTTACCTTTTACCATATAACTTGAAATATACACAATTTTAACACAAAAAGGTACATTTTAATCTTACAAAACATAAATGGATTCTAAGGGGTTCGTGTACATAACCTAAAATTTAAAATGTTTTATTATTCTCGTCTACATCCCTCCCAGCGATCTTTGTCCTCTCAAGACTGTGTGTAGTCCCGGCTTCCGGGTCTTCCCAGTAAAGTAGAGGCAGTGCAATGTGTCTGTGTCCGTCTAGATAACGTCATTTAAAAGTGGTAGAGGCTCGGCGCTGGCTGCGCCGATCCCTCGATACGTCTTGTCTTCGGAGTTATAACCCCCTTTGCAGGGTAGAGAGTTATCAAACCTCGGGGCAGTACACACACGCCAAAGTAGGCCTGGTGTACCCTGTTTCGAGTCTAGGATGCTCCCTGGGGTTGAAAGAAAGCCCAAAACACACCCCCAATCGTCTGATACCGTGTGGATGCACGGCGGGTTGCGGCCCTATCGTCTGGTGTCACGATGGGTGGCTTCCCGGCCGTGTGGCAACACGGACCATGTGCAGAAGGGCCACCGCCGCGCCAGGCTGTCTGCACAAAGGGTAAAAGAGTCTAGTCACTCGCACCCTATGGGGATCAAAGCAAGCAAGCATTCTCGTCTACAATCTTTCTTTTTGTTTCGTTTAATACGGAGTTTCCATTTCCATAAAAAATGTAGGAATTTTGAACAACAGAGAAAACCAATATTAAATTATTTGCGAGCACATAATTCATCCATAACTGTGGAACAGGTAATGATGGTGATAGGAAACTCTTTACAGAGCGATACAACAGGAAGCAATCTGATCATCAGAAGAAGTCCCCCCCCCATTGGACAAGTGTTTCGGCCCAGTATACTCCTTTACACTCTGGGGGGGGGGGGGGCCCTTGGGTCATGACTCCCAAGTGTCTCAGCCTCCTGTTGTCTTGTATCGAAAATGAACCCATTTCACTTATGGTAGCAACTTTAATCCACAACTCCGCTAGCCGTGGAGGCAATTGTGAAAGTAACAAAGAGAAGACAAATTATTCCGTTCGTTCCGTCGCACACACTGAGACACCATCGCGAAGCCGACGCCATTGCGCGTTCGCCACTGAAATTCTGACACTGACACCTCTATAATATACACCGCCTGTCGCCTCTCAGCCACAGCCCTTTCACTAGTACTTCAAAAACTCAGCGTATTGTGGACTTAGAAAAATTCCTGGTGTTTTCTGTACCGCAGCGTTTATTGTCACGATTTCCATTGCCCATTGCGGTTGTTCCACAGCCAGCCTGATGCCTTTTCGGCAGTTTTACTAAGCCTCTTCAGTGCCCTTGTTCTCGACTGTCCCCTCAGCCCCAACAGTTTCAATAGATCATACACTGATGCAGCCACAAGCCCTCTTGCGCCCACTTCAACAGCCAGAATAGATAGACCTAGAGAATTGCACAATATAGTAAAACAGTATATAACAAGAACTAAAATTAATATATAAGGATCAATGATGGTGTGACGACGGAAAAGTAGGAGTCTGGAGTGGGTCTCGTAATGCTTGTAGATGACGGCAGATTGCGTGGGTGTCATCCCGTATACCCCCGGGCTTTCCCACCCTTCTCCCCCTTGTTAATGTAATGTTATGATGTATGTATATAATCATTACCTCGTCATCTACACAAGCACACACGTTTCAGAAGGGACTCAGTAAAAGCATGTTCAATTCGTAGCCATGTTTATTTACAGAATCTCGTACATGTCAAGATTCGCATTATATTACAATGTGTGGTTCGTACTTTAATGTATTCATATTACATCCCCCCTTTTTTTGAAAAAAAATATGTGCAAACATTTCCAACGAAATGTTTCATGTGAGAAAGGATAAGTATGTGTAATGCTCAGTGTGAGTATATATGTCACTGTCTGTATCGGCTGGGAGGTGTCACTGTACGGCCAGAACGAGTGGTGTAAAGTGCTGGTGGTTCTGCGGAAGTCCCTGGTTTAGCTTGAGTTGGTTGTGATTTCGGCCTTGGCGCTTGTTGGTTTTGTGGGGCACCAAGGTCTGGAGTTACTGCATTGTCTGTTGAGAGCATGGGAATTCTCTGTTCTGTTGTATTCTGTGGGATTTCTCTTATGTCCACTCTGTTTCGCCTCAGGAGGTTGCTGCTGCTGTCTGGTCTTAAAGTATAGCTCCTGGGTTCAGGGTTTCTGGAAATGATTGTTGCTTTTGACCATGTGTCATTGTTGTGGTTGTAGGTAGTCACATGCTGACCAGGATATAATGGTGGTAAGTCTTTAGCACATTTGTCATAGTTGGATTTCTGAACTTGCTGACGATGCTGAAGTTGATCGTATGTGCTGTCTCTATGTTGTGGACGGAAGTGGACCTTAGATGGTAGGAGGTCTTTAATTCTTCTATCAAACATAAGTTCTGCTGGACTGTCGATCTTACTGTCTACCGGTGTTGTTCTCCATCTCAAGAGTGCTAGGTGTACATCCTCTGTTCTTGTTTTCTTCATGATTGACTTGATAGTTTGTATCTGTCTCTCAATGAAACCATTAGATTTAGGGTATCTAGGTGATGATGTTGTGTGTTTGATCTTCCAGTCCTTAGTGAAGTTTCTGTATGCTTGACCTGAGAAATGTGGACCGTTGTCTGATCTAATTTCATCTGGGATGCCAAACATGCTGCAATACTTCTTTGTAATGTCTGCAATAATAGCTGATGGTGAGGGTTGTGGAAGTTTCTCAATGATGGGAAATTTGCTGTAGTAATCGGCAATAATAAGATAGTCATTATTGTCGATTGAGAAAATATCAGTTCCTATAATGCTCCAAGGGCTCAATGGTATGTCTGATGGTATGAGAGGTTCTCTGCACTGCCTATTTGCATGTTCTTGGCAAATTGAACAGTTTTTACATAGTGTTTCTATGTCCTTGTTTATCTGTGGCCAGTAAACATCTTTCTTTGCTCTCAGTTGTGTCTTCACAATACCAAGGTGACTATTATGGAGCTGTTTAAGGATGATATCGCGTTGTGTTTCTGGTACAACAATGCGATCTCCTTTAAGGATCAAACCATCTTCGATGCTTAACTCGTCCCTCATAGAGTAGTATGGACGGATGTGTGTTGGAACTTCCCTGATAGAGCTTGGCCATCCATGGTATATCAGTTCTTTGAGAGAGTTAAGGATAGGATCTCTCATTGTGTCTTCTCTGATGTGTTCAAGCCGATTACCGCTAAACTTGACAAAATCAACTTTGATGTTTGGGGTAAGATCTGCTGTCTTGTTGGGGTTTGGTAGTTTGCTGAGAGCATCTGCAAGACCTATATCCTCTTTAATGTTGTTAATAGTTACCACACTCAGCTTTTCGCACATTGGTAAACCCAAAAAATTGCAGGTCCTTCAACATCTACCAAGTAAAATGTTGACGATGTCCATTCAGAGTCTCTGTATAAACATTCAAGTGTTACTGCTCCGAAACAGTCTATACTTGTTCCATTGTAAGCTCTTAGCTTTGTCCTGCCACTCCTACTTTTTACATCCCTTGTGGGAAATCCTTGCTCATCCACCTTGTCAGGCATGATCTGTCTGAATATTCTTAAGGGTAGAGTGTTACCTTGGGCACCTGTGTCTATCTTGAACCGAATATATCTTTCTTTGTGCCTTTTAATTCCTGGTATTCGGAATTGTACCTTGCAGAAAGCCTGCGTTCTCTTTGGTTCATTACTGAAAGTTAGTATCTTCACAGTATCAAAAGTGGAAGGATCACTTTCTTCACTGGAGTCAAGGTCCTCAGTCATCATAGAGTGTGTTTGTTTTGACGACTTTCTGCTGTGAAGTTTGTGTTGAGCACTGTCTTGTTTCCTCTTGAAACATAATTTTATCCAGTGGCCCCTCTTTCTGCAGTAATGACATGTAGAGTCTTTAGCTGGACAGTGGTTTTGTATGTGGTTTAGGCCACAACATTTACACATAGCACCTCTGCTTGTGTTGTGTTTTTCTTGTTGCTTCGAACCAGTTGCTTTGTTGTGTTTGGGTTTATAGCTTTTCACTGCATCCACCTGGGCTGCTAATGTACCTTGCTGAATTTGTTTAATGTTTAGTGCTTGTGCCTCGTGTTTCCTGCCTTCATCCAGAAGTTGTTGTAAAGTTAGTGTATCACTCTGGCTCAGTATCCATTTCTGGAACTCTGGCATTGGTGTGCTGAGAAGGATCTGTTCGATAATTCGCTCTTTTTTCTTCTTCTTTGTTAAATTTGCATACACTTGTTTTCTCCTTGATGCGAGTGAAAAAATCATCTAGACTTTCACCAGGTTTCTGTCGCAGGTGGTGAAGTTCTAATCTTGCCGCTCTAAAGTTCGTGTGCTTTATTATTAGACGTTTTTTCAAATTCGTCCAATATGGCTGCGGGGTCTGTTGCCGACTCCACAGGCATGGCGGTAGCAAAACTGTTGTAAATTTTCAAACCTTCATCGTCCAATGCTTCTAGGATATATGGAGTTAGGGTTTGTCCTTCCAGACCAGTGGTCTTGGAATATAGATCTATGCGTTGGCGCCATAACAAGAAAGCTTCACTCTTATCGTCTTGACCGGCGAATCTCATTTGCGGTGCGTTGCGATATTGTTTCGCCGCCATGGCTGACCTCGATGACGAAAATTAGCCGAATACTGTACTCACGTGTTATCGTGTAGCTGTTTTGGGTCAGTCCGGTATCGACCGCTGCCACCATGTAATGTTATGATGTATGTATATAATCATTACCTCGTCATCTACACAAGCACACACGTTTCAGAAGGGACTCAGTAAAAGCATGTTCAATTCGTAGCCATGTTTATTTACAGAATCTCGTACATGTCAAGATTCGCATTATATTACAATGTGTGGTTCGTACTTTAATGTATTCATATTACAGTTAACAGCATGACAGTTGTGAGAGAGATTTTTTCTTGTTTTTTTCTTTAAATAGTTTTTGGGGGGAAAGGGGAGGGCACACATACATACATTCACTACATTTTTTTATTTAGTCTATTTGGACTGAGTGGAGTGGGCAGATGATGCCACATTTTTAATATCGGAAGTCAGAATTATTATTTTGATTTAACTACATTATATATTATAATTATAACCCAACAAGGGTTGAACATGATTTTTCTTTTCTTAAAAAAAAATAAAAAAATACTGAAATTCCACATCTGTCAAAATTGATTGTGTTTGGATGGACAATCGTTTTTGTTTAATCATTTTCATTATTTTAGCTAGTGTCGGATTAATATTAATGTCTTCTATGGCCTCAAGCACTGAAAATGTTATAGTGCTCCCCTGACTACAAAAATATGAAACTCATAAGAACAATAATAAGACAGAAAATGTGCTTTTATTATTTAAATTCAAATAAGAATCAAATTGAATGTTTGCTCTCACTTTGCCACTTTTTTTTTTTTTCGATTTTCCAATTGCCAAATCCTTGATTAAGCCCAAGAATTGAACAAACAGAAACAAATCTTACTTGTTATTATAATAAAACTCCAATATTTTACAGTTTCTCACTCAACACTGTAGTCCTGCAATTACAGCCCCCCCCTTTCCCCCCCCCCCCCTTTCCCCCCCCCCCCGGGCCTGGACAATGAATAGTTGCCTGGTTTTAAAAACGTGGTGGAAATACCAATATTACCGTTATTGCAAATCAAAATACCCTAACATGTCAATCGAAGTACTCATTCAATGTTATTATTATTAATTTTGTTTGTTTGTTTGTTTGTTTGTTCCACTGGTAGTCTGGTGCTCTAAGTACCTCTTGCATTTCCTACTAAAATGTAGGAAGTGTGAACAACAGAGAAAACCAATATTAGATTATTTACAGGCATGCAATTCATCCATAACTGTGGAGCAGGTGTTGAGAATATATAGACCCAGAGAACTGCATTATATAGTAAAACAGTACTGGTATATAACAAGAACTGATATAAGGATCACTGATGGTGTGAGGGTAAGGGGAAGTCTGATGGGGTGCTCATGTGGGTGATGTCAGATAATTGGTGGATTTGGTGTTATCTCAAACACCCATGGGCTTTCGCGCTACTTTTCCCCTTATTAACAACAGGGTAGGCCTAGTTATTAGAACCTCTACACCTCACGGTAGAAGGGGAACGACTAAGTAAGTAAGTAGTTATTAGAGACTTTACTTTGTTTGTTTGGTTTTTTTCGGTTCATTTGTTTGTTTATTTGGTAAGTTTTTTTATTTTGATTGTTTGTTTGCTTCTTCAAAAGGGTAGGTCTCACACACATACACAGTTTTGATTTCCTCTATTTGGACTGAGTGGAAGAGGGGGGGGGGAGAAGTTACTATATTGTCTTATATTTATTACATTATATATCCTAATTATAACACATCGAGGGTTGAACTGGATACTTTGTTTAAAAAAAACCTCCTGCTTTCTGTGCTTTTTTTAAACACTTCAGGAGAATTCTTTGTTAATCACAGATAGTGCCGGCCATTCCCCACTCTTTCCCTCACGTTCTTCATTTGACTGCTGTCTTGCGAGCACCTCCTGCAAACAATTGATTCCATCTGTGTTTTGAAAAAAATCATTTTTGTTTTGCATTCTTGCTTTGGCTCCTAAATACCATCGCAATAAGGAAGCTGAAATTTTTCGGTCATATAAAAAGACATAATAGTCTGGAAAAAACAGTGATGGAAGGCATGGTCCCTGGAAAAAGGGGAAGGGGTCGACCTAGACGACGGTGGACCCAGGACATCACAGAGAGTCTGAACTTGTCTTTGGCTGATGTAGGTCGACTTGCCCAGAATCGTGATGCGTTCAGAGCAGCTGTAATGGAGACAACGTTCTGGAAAGAATACGTCACATGATGATGATTCTTGCTTTAATTTACGTAATTCATAAGTCTCGCTACTGTTTCATGTCTGCACGACAGGTAGGTCTCTTGATTATATTCTTTGTTTATGTCGGTGCTGGATTCCATGCAATAATTACATTCCAGCTTCCCGTGGGTAGATCATCAACAAATAACCTTCAAGCATTCCAGCTATGTGCCTTTTGGAAGTTAGAAAACGCAGTTAGTGCGAAACAAATGCGCAACAGTGCCATTCGTTCAAAGTCTTGCCATGGCTTCATATCCTGTTCTTCTCTATCCCCGGTTCTATTATCTACAAGTTTTGGTCTTCCTCCGTGTCTCTTAATCTGGGCATTCCAGAACAGAGTGCCCTGTACTGCTATCAACTTTTTATTTTCACGTGACCCCGCCAGCAGCTTCTTTTGTTGTTGTTGTTTTGAAAAGGTGATGGGTGGAGAGCGGGCACTTTAACAGCTGCCCGTTATTGCCTCTTCTCGTTCCATCTTGGTCTACCCTGTTCAGCCTGAAAACTAGTTATAATTGGGGTATTTAGTGTCATTTTATTTACTAATAAATACCTCTACACCTCACGGTAGAAGGGGAACGACTAAGTAAATAAGTTATTTACTAATTTTGTATTAAATTTAAATAACTATTGTTTTTTGACGTTGCTGATTTTTATTTATATTAGTATTTGTCATTTTATTTTCAGTTTTCTATTGTATATAGATAACTATTGTCCTTTGCACTTGGTTTTAATTTGTATTAGTATTTGTTCTTTTTGGGTTGGTGTTTTTTTTTTTTTTAACCTCGTTGTCTTTCCTTGTCCTATGAGTAGTTAATAAGTTTGCTAATTTTTATGTTTTGTTTTTGTTTTAAATGATTTGTTAGTATTTGTTGCTTAATTTCTATTTGGTTGAATGTCTTTTCTGAAGTACTGCCTTTTAATGCTTCCAGTTGGTGTTCTCCGCCTAGTGCCAGTGTTTTTTCTGTCTTCAATTTGACATGCAGATCTCAACTCCCTGGCGTCAAATGTGGACGACCCCCAGATTTATTTTATGTAAGTTACTGATTAAAGGGGTTTTTTTGTGTTAAATATACGCCTTGCTGTTACTCGCATTTTTAATGGCATATGTTAATAATCTTTGCCTTTTTAAAAATTTTATTACATTATTAAATTACATATTTTTTAAAAATCTTTACATGAACTACATTCGACGAACTTAAGAAAAACATAAAAGAAAAACTTTAATTAAACATGTCACGCGGAATAACTGGGCTCTAGGAATATGTTCATCATCTCATCTCAACCCATAACCCGTCATGGGTCGTAGGGGTGCCATGGTGGAAGCATCAGCAGACATGGTCCTCCACTGCTCTCTAGGAATAACTATTGGACTTGAATTAGCCTGGTCTCTATTGTCTTATGGCCTGAAAATGTTGTACTATCTGGCTATACCAATAACGTCATCATTGCCGTGTATGTGATTTAATGAAATGGATAGTGATTATGATAAGGTAGATAAGGAGCAGGTAGGTCAACCTGTTTATTCTGGTTCTCCTTTTTCAACATTCGCAACTTAATCGGAATGGTTATAGGTCTGAGTGACGAAGTGTGGGCATTGTTTGTTTAGGCCTATTGGAAAGAGACACACATAGACCTACACAATTTTGGTTTTGATTTACTCTGTTGGACTGAGTGGAGGGGGAAGAAGTTACTATATTGTCTTGAATTTATTATACTATGTATCCTAATTATAACCGATTGAGGGTTGAACAGGATACTTTGTTAAAAAAAAAAAAAGTGGGCGGCTTTGTGATAGGCCCTACTCTGTTATTGAACCGGCATTACATCGCCCACACCAGTATGACCTATATAATTAATTCAGAGATGTAGTATTAAAGGTTGGGGCCTCTAAACCTGATCTAGTTGAAATGAATAACAGTGGGCAGTGTTCTTCAATGTCGCCAACGTCGTTAGTGTTAAGATTAAGGAGTAATGTTTACCTTTAGCTACCTCGGCGTTAGTCCTGCATTGTAGAGTGAGCGATCTCCCTTTCTGAGGCGCCACAGAGCATAATGTTTAGATAGGCGAAGAAGAAAGAAACTGAAATGGTCATCATTTGTACATGAATTTCACCACCTACATTCCTCCAGGTATGAAGCAAACAATACCCTGATCGTTCCAAACTCGCTTAACTTCTTTTATTTTTTGCACGCATCCTCACTAACTCACTGCTCTCTCAAACAAAACAAATTATCAGTAGGCCTAGTGTGTATTCATGCTCATTTGTTTGACCAAGCTTGTGAAATGTGTCCGAATTATTAATAGTCACCGTATTAACAAGTAAATGTACACAGTCGTAATAAAATGATTACTAAAGGATTTAATTCAGTGGAATAAATTAGATACTTTATGTTTGTATACACATCGATACGTCTCCACGGAAAGGGAGGTCACTCAACCTACAACGCAGTATGAATGCCGTGGTCGCTAAAGGTAAAAATTACCAGATTAAGGTTAGGGTATCTAAATCTAATCCCTGCTCCTTTTTACTGCGTCTCTGAATTCTTTTGTATGGCTGTATCAAACAGACTGCCCACAGTTCATTTCAACCCCTGACCCTTATGACGTGGGTGACTTAATTGGCTGCTAGATCAAGACTTTTGGGTGAAATTGAATTTACATACCACTGTTGGCTGAGAGGAAAAATAATGGGATGTGTTCTTAGGATTCCTAAACTTATCTCTCATTACTGCATCTTTGGATTCTTTTTTTGTGGTTGTATCAAACACACGGCCCATCTTTCTTCATTTCAACCGAAATGAAGAAGAGTGGGACATGCTCTTTGATGTAACTCTTACATCGGCTTCTTGTTGTTATTGTTGATCAGAATCTACATCATTGCACTCTGGGCAAACCCATAGATGCTCAGTCTCCCTCAGCAAATGTAGAAGGTTATGAATGCTGTTCCTGCAGCACTTGTTGTATACACGAAGGATGCATCCTCTCTTATGTCCATCCCTGCTAGTCTTACGTTTGATGCCAAAGTCCAGCAGTCTTAGCCTTGTTGATTCATCGATTGCTGTGTCGTTCTCTAATAGGCGAACATTAATTGTCTTAAGTATTTCTCCCTTATCCATTTATCCATATCCACTGTCTTCGCTATGGGTGTTCTCCAGGCGAGTCTGTCAGCTCTCTCATTGCCATGCACCCATGCATGACCAGGACAACAGATCCACACCAGTTCCTGAAGATTTGAGGCTTCTATGGATGTTTTCCATTCATGTCGGAGCCATCCATTTTCGACCTTGTGCTTTCTTCAGCAATGGTGCTGCCCTTTACTCTAGCTGTACACCATAGCATCATCATCCCCGACATGTTCATCGACTTTACTTGTCCTGCAATAGTTATTGCACTAAGAATCCATGTAGGAACTGCTAACGGAGCATGCAAAAATACTAAACCAAGATGCAATTTGAATGATATGGTATTAGCAATTGTCACGGTGACTGATAATTTATTTTTCCATCACGTCCCAATTTTATTACTCTTTTAATGTTCTGGTTTCCTCGACATTTTGTATTTTCTTTTCTTTCGGATTCTAACTACGTGGCCCATTTTTCCTCTTGTCAGACCCTACCCCACGGTTTATTTACGTCCTGGCCTTCAGAGGTCAGCTAACGATAATGTTACATCAGCGCACCTGGTGTGTCTGACCAGAGGAATATCTCTTGCGCTCAAAGCGTTTGACCACGAACGAGAGGGTTTCTGTGAAGAAACGGCCCGCTAGCGGCTGGTAAATTTTGCGGTCGGGAAAACAGGTTTGATCTTCGACTCAGGGGGGAGATAAAACCCGCGGTTGGTCTCTCTGTGATTTTGCCCCTTAGACGAACGCAGTTAAAGATCATAATATTATGTATTATCTATCTGGGAAACTTTGTCTCTGATGTAGTCTCTAGAATCTCATTGGTCTTACTAAATATTACGTTATACGCCGAACATCTGTAGAAACAAGCCATGCCAGGTGTTCAGGTAGCGTCAATTGTAGACTATAAGATTTGATAGATTTAATAAGTCAGACACACTCGTAAAATATTTCCTGCCCGGGATGACCATTATGAGAATAAGGCAGACGTTAACACAGAACTAAATGTTATTGCCTATTTTCTCATCATTCCTCGGGTTTTCAGGGATACAGAATTGCTAGAGCAAGACTCCAGTCAGGCGAAGAACGTCACATTCTCTTTGATCTAGAGGGTTTCTGAATAACGCCTAGCATTCATGAGGTGTCACCCCCCAATACCTGAAACAAAACCCTTTTGTCAACGCCTTTCTCTCTAACGGGAAAATAAGCTCACTCACGGTGTAATGAGCCATAGCAAACTCTGGGAAAATCATCTGTTGCAGTAGTAGTTTCTTACTCGCCTCTTGATCGCCAGTCAGAGCAGTGCGGCTTCCAGCATATCTATCAGCCCAGCGTCTATAGCTGAATCTAAATCACCAGTCTTTGTGTGCTTAAACGGAGCACTCCGGTAAACCACAGTTCAAGCCAGCCCAAACCGGATTAAATACGAAGAATGAAAGCAAAATTCACAGCGCCAGATAAGAGCGCAAGGGACCATTTGTCCTCAAGTAACTTCGTCTTGTGTGTGTTTCTGGATATTTAAAACCTTGCACTTATGAGCGGTCAGCCGGAGATAGACAGAGTCTTCCAGTCCCCCTCGCGCAATTAGGGGTCACCAACGATTAGCACCTACAGGAAAGTTATGTATGTTATTCCATCACCTTGAAGGATATCTACATGTAAGACACTTTCTGGAGCTAGCGCATTTGGTCCCACGAAAGCGGACAGACTGACACTCTATTTATTTATCTCTCTGTGTTCTACAGGTTTTATGTTGGTGGTCTGTGTGTTCGTTGGTGTGTATTTGCATATTTGTGATTATTGCTGTAAAATTTATGTTGTTTGTGCTGATATGCATTATTTTCATACATTTCTTCTTTAATAAATTTTACTCATTTATTAATGCGCTGTTCACGACCCTTTCATCCATAATTAACATGTTTTAGCTCTTTACTATAGTCTCTATTTTTTTATAAGAGAAAAGAGAGAGAGCGGGAGGTGCTTAGACTATATAAGTGTGTTGAGGCTTGGAGAGAGAGATAATTGTAGTAAATCTTCTTCCAAGTTTGTCTCAAGTCCACCTCCTATTTACACCTTATCTATGTGTAATCTATAACTTTGTCAGTTCACTATCACTGTCGATTTCACTACTATTGTCCAACTCGACAAATACTCTTACACTTTAACTCAACCACGACAGCAATTAACTTGACACTACATTTTAGGCTTTGCTAAATTGCTTTTGAAAACTTTAAAAGATGCAGAAATGAAAGTTTAATATAAAAATACTTGTTTCTGAATTGTTAAAATAATTGCTTCATGCTTTACCTTTTATTCTGACGTAAATGTCCACCATTGAGCAGAATTCAGATACACAGAATTTAGGATAAGTAGAAGTATTTTAGATAGTCCTAGCGACTTCTGCTTATCCGAACTGCACTGAATATTCTAATAATGGAATAGACATACTGTCACAGTTGTATCTAGAACCATCAAAAACAAAATGACATACCTAATGCACAGCACACAAGATAATGTATTGGATTTGGTACACAGAGATCTTATCTGTTATTTCTGGCCCTCATTCATTTTGGCATCAAAGGTACAAAATAAATGGGATTGGGCATCCACTATGATTGCTTCTGAAGTGAAAGAATGGGTCTTAGTGGTAGGCCTACATGAATGAAAGTGGGACAATTAATTTATTTGGAAAACTCATTAACTCACCCTTCTAAATCACATTTTTATATGCATTTACAACTCTTACTTCGACACCATGCAGTACAAAGTTTGAAATCAAGAGATGAACATTCGGATTGTGTATGTACTGTATATTCTAACTACGCCCTATCGGGCTGAAGAGAGTAGGAGATTGATGGGAACAGCACAATGTACCAACTACGTAGGTAGACAGCAAACGGAAGGTTACAAATTCCAAGCCAGGATGCGATCATATTAGCTACCGTCACAGGCATTCAACAACAAAAAATCTGGCTACAATACAAGGGGACACATGAGAAGAAAGTGGAAAGTAGACTGATAACTTCACTCTAGAATTAAAACTGATTCTCCCCACACTAAACCACACAACTGGGTAGAGAAATTAACAAATAAATGATGAAACTAAGAACTCCCTACTGAAAAAAAAAGAGCTGCTGGAGGAAAAACAAAAATTTGGAATGGAAAATGAAGAAAGAAATATGAAAGATATTGAATCGAGACATTTTGAACATATAAAGAGGTACAACTTCGGTGAAAGTCAAGGTTGAAGAAAAATGGGTAGAGCTTAGTGAAATAGCAAGAGAAAGCCCGAAACTTTTCAGAATGTGCCATATGGGTAGTTGTTACGTGGTTATTTTGTGACATTCATTCCAAGGTTATGGATATAGGCTCGTTGTACTCACCACTGGGTATGACACGTGTCATATGCTCCATGAAACAGTCTCACGTTTGATAGATGTAATAACTTGACAGAACGCCGATTCACACTCCCGTGTATGTTTGTAATTCAATAACAGTCCTGGACATTAGCAACACATAAACAGTACAAAACTACACTGGTCATATTTACTGGCATCCAACTAACCTCTGGTAGTCTTAATCATGTAGATCAGTGTTTCTCAACCTTTTTGTGTTCACGGCACACTTTTCAATCTTCTAAAAATTTCTGACCCCGCACCTGAATAAAAAATTACAGTGATATATACTAAATTAAATACACTAGTTTGTGTGTACTTGAGAATAAAGAAAACTCTCAGTTTGATTTTCTTTTAATTGTTTAATATAATTTTGAAGTATATCTATTTTTGTTCAAAGCAGTCAATAGCTGCAATTATTATTGAATGAATTCAAGCTGTAAGATCAGTTTTACATTACATGATCACTAAAATATACTTCTTGTAGTATCTTTACCAAATTTTTGCAGCACACTTTGATAGGTGCGGTGGCACACCGCTCAAGAAACACTGATATACATGCTGGCTACTACTAAACTACTACACTGGCATACGCCTGCCAGAACACTACATAAACTTCAGTGCAGCATACACTTCATGCATCAACTCATTCTTCTAGAATTACCAAAGACATGACATTATCTCCTCACGTCTAACTACTCAATAAATAGTACACCACTACTTGGCGTTGGACAACATCGCACTTCCACGTACATGTAATCACTTCCTCACGACAACTACTGACAGTACTATTCCAGACTGTCTCAGCGACATCTAGTCACCATCTGCATACAAAGACTTCCTGTCACATGCTATATTCGAAGATGTTCGCTCATGAACCAACATGTAAGACTTCCTGTTACAGGCTATAACAGAAGATGTTCACATATGAACCATCATGTAAGACTTCCTGTTACAGGCTATAACAGAAGATGTTCTCATATGAACCATGATGTTATGCACGTAGTGATGCCTGATTGGACTCTGTTTTCATAAGATGACCAAACCACTTTATTTTTTGTCTCTCACTGCACTGGCTTTTCAACATCTTGTTTCATTGTCTCTGTCAAGTCTTCCATTTTCTGTAAAAATACTTCCTAGGTATTTGAACTCTGGAACCTGTTTTAGTTGAACATTGTTGACATGTTTGTTAAGTATTTTCTGTCTTTCACCTTGGTGGGATCTGTGTAGCAAACATACGAGTACCTTGAAGGTAAAAGACAATTTTGGAGATCCCAACAGTTGACTTTTGTTACAGAGACAACAGTTGATGTGATCTGACTCCTGTTCCACAGACTGAAAATGTCAGGATCATGTTTGAGAGACTAGTTACAGAAACAAATATGTAAATACACATTCATCATCATCATATTCCTCTTTGCTTCTTATGGGCAATCGATGAACCAACTAGACTAAGATTGCTGGAATTGACCATCCAACGTAAGACATGGTCAGATGAGAGGATGCATTCAGCGTGTATACAACAAGCGCAACAGAAACAATTAGCATTCATACTCTTCGACATTTGCTATGGGAGACTGAGCACCTATGGGTTTGGCTGGTGTACAGTGATGTTGATTGTGATTTTGTATGACATGCCTGTGAGGGAAGTAGCTCTATTCTTGCATTGTGTCTTCATAGACAACTGAGAACTACAGATACACATTACCAAAACTAAAAATAAGTGTTGTTTCAGAGACTGAAGGCTGCCCTGTATCACAGCATGAAGCAGATTGCTCGAGAGGTAGAAGAAGAGATGGATGTAACAGTCAGTGCTCAGGTCCTGGCTACTTTGTCTGAGAGTTTGAATCGCCAGGTTGAGGTTTACGCCGTGGATCTGGAGAATTTTGCTAAGTAAGGGTGTACAGTCACAGTTGTCACTGAGAAATGTTCATAATAAATTTACATGCAAGTCATCCATAACTGTACTGCAAGTGTTGAGAACAGTAGACAGACCAAGGGAACAACACGGTATAGTCACAGAGTATGTATCTAGCACAACAATTAATGTGTCCTGTGTAGTCCCAAGGGGTCTCTGAAGAGAGAAAGAAAAGGACTCCCACACCTTCAGACGTGTCGTACAAGGTCAAGGTGACTTGTGTATGGGGCTGACAACCTCATGTTAAACAAATTGCCACAGATACCATAGCTGCAGCAGCATGTCAATGTTTGGTTCAGGCTTCATGTAAGGGGACTAGCTGTGGTGGTTCTATCTAATGAAGATCACAGAGGTTAGTTAAAGCATTATATGAATGTAAACGTCTAATAAAGATCACAAAGGTTAGTTAAAGCATCAGGAGTGTCGCCTAGTTAAAGCTTCATGTAAGGGAATGTTATTTGCAAAGTATACTAGGTGCCGTTTCCGATCTGTTCTATAAATAAAGAAATCACAGAGGTTAGTTAAGTGTAAAGCATTATATGAATGTAAAAGGTTAATTATATGGATGAAGTAATAAATGAAGATCACAGAGGTTAGTTAAAGCATTATATGAATGTAAACGTCTAATAAAGATCACAAAGGTTAGTTAAAGCATTATATGAATGTAATAAAGATCACAGAGGTTAGTTAAAGCATTATATGAATGTAATAAAGGTTGAATGTGATCTGGAAAAGTAACATCAGTTTTCCTGTGAAGATCAAATTATACAAATCACTTGTATTATCTATTCTCTTGTATGGGTGTGAGGGCTGGACACTCACTGCAGATACGGAGCGAAGGATTCAGGCTTTCGAGCATAAATGTTATAGAAGAATTCTGCGCATTTGCTATAAAGAGCACAAAACAAATGTCTATGTTAGAGAGAAGATAAACACCTATGCAGGCCACCAAGAACCACTTTTGTCAACAGTGAAACGTCGAAAGCTTGCCTGGTTTGGGCATGTAACTCGTCATGACTCCCTTTCGAAAACGATCCTTCAGGGAACAGTCGAAGGTAAACGGAGAAGAGGAAGGCAGAGAAAATCCTGGGCTGATAACATCAAAGAATGGGCAGGACATGGTTTTTCCACACTTGTACGCATTGCTGAGGATAGAGAGCAGTGGAGGACCCTGTCTGCTGATGCTTCCACCATGGCACCCCTACGACCCATGACGGGTTACGGGCTGAGATGATGAATAAAGATCACAGAGGTTAGTTAAAGCATTATATGAATGTAAACGTCTAATGAAGATCACAGAGGTTAGTTAAAGCATTATATAAATATAAAAGTCTAATGAAGATCTGGGAAGACATTAACAATATAGTCAGAGGTTAAACCATTATATGAACGTAAACGTCAAATGAAGATCCGGGAAAACATTAACAATATAGTCAGAGGTTAGTTAAACCATTATATGAACGTAAACGTCTAATGAAGATCACAGAGGTTAGACATTAACAATATAGTTAGAGGACTTGTCAGCTCTGGTAGTAGTGGTTTCTGTTGTATGATGAGGTTGTCAACCCCCATGCTCAGCCTGAGTTAGGCTGCTTTGGATGATAAGGCTGGGGGCAGTGGCTGGCTTCTGTTATCTCCCCAGAAACTACTTGTGAGAGTGTGCATGGACAACCAATAGCTACAGAAACCATCCCTCTAAAACCACTAAATATAACTTTTTTGTTATATAGTTTTGGATGAAAGCAACTTGTGTATAAAAACCCAATGTTATTGGTGGTTTGATTGTAACCATCTCGTTCAGTAGAGAACATCACTTGCTGCCAGCTGCAGAACCAGTAAAAGAGGATGAGAGAAGGTAATTGACACTTTTAAATGACATGAAAGAAGTCAGCAACATGTCTCGAGACAGAAAAAAATGGACCGCTACATAAATCTGGGGCTAGCAACAGTTTCAGCTTTGTGAGAGATGATGTAGATGGGTACATACCTGTACACCTGTAGGTGTGTCGGTCTGATGATGACCAGAAGTTGTGAAGAGACATGTTTGCCTATACCAGTTGGCTTGATGTTTGAAGAAAGTGACGTGTGGCACTTTTGATGACCATATTAGTTCATGGAACAGGTTTGAGATTATTTGTAAACAGTAGCTTAAACACTGTGCCATACTTTGAAGTAGATGTGAACCAGCAATATGAAACATACATGTCATAAGAAATATTCAAAGTGTTGAACATTTGTACACAGAAGAAAGGTGAGAATATGTGTTATCTCATATAAGTCTTGTGTGGGCAGCCATTGCCCAGGGCTTAATGGCTTAATCTGAAGGATAGATTCCAAGGTTGTATGTACCAAGTGAAGGACCATCAGGTGGTTCATGAAGTGTCTACTACTACTACTCTTGACAAAAGACGGTACTGGCCATTGTTACAACCATTAGTGCTCTGTCATGAATTCTCACAAGTTTGGTAAAGTGTGTAGCCATTAAAAAATTAAAATGCTGGGGACTCCTACTGTAGGAATTTGACAGAGATAGAAATCACCATCATTTTCCTCTTGGAGACACCACTACACCTAGCCACCTTGTGGAGACACCACTACAGCTAGCCACCTTGTGGAGACACCACTACACCTAGCCACCTTGTGGAGACACCACTACAGCTAGCCACCTCGTAGAGACACCACTACAGCTAGCCACCTCGTGGAGACACCACTACAGCTAGCCACCTCGTGGAGACACCACTACAGCTAGCCACCTCGTGGAGACACCACTACAGCTAGCCACCTTGTGGAGACACCACTACAGCTAGCCACCTTGTGGAGACACCACTACACCTAGCCACCTCGTGGAGACACCACTACAGCTAGCCACCTTGTGGAGACACCACTACAGCTAGCCACCTTGTGGAGACACCACTACACCTAGCCACCTTGTGGAGACACCACTACAGCTAGCCACCTCGTAGAGACACCACTACAGCTAGCCACCTCGTGGAGACACCACTACAGCTAGCCACCTCGTGGAGACACCACTACAGCTAGCCACCTCGTGGAGACACCACTACAGCTAGCCACCTTGTGGAGACACCACTACAGCTAGCCACCTTGTGGAGACACCACTACACCTAGCCACCTCGTGGAGACACCACTACAGCTAGCCACCTTGTGGAGACACCACTACAGCTAGCCACCTTGTGGAGACACCACTACAGCTAGCCACCTTGTGGAGACACCACTACAGCTAGCCACCTCGTAGAGACACCACTACAGCTAGCCACCTCGTGGAGACACCACTACAGCTAGCCACCTCATGGAGACACCACTACAGCTAGCCACCTCGTGGAGACACCACTACAGCTAGCCACCTCGTGGAGACACCACTACAGCTAGCCACCTCGTGGAGACACCACTACAGCTAGCCACCTTGTGGAGACACCACTACAGCTAGCCACCTTGTGGAGACACCACTACACCTAGCCACCTCGTGGAGACACCACTACAGCTAGCCACCTTGTGGAGACACCACTACAGCTAACCACCTTGTGGAGACACCACTACAGCTAGCCACCTTGTGGAGACACCACTACAGCTAGCCACCTTGTGGAGACACCACTACACCTAGCCACCTTGCAGGACGTCTGCACCAAACATTCACAGGCTCGTGCTGTGGTGGTTTCTATAGCAATATGTTGTACGTGATGAGATTGCAGCAGTCCTACATGGGGCAAAATAGAAATGCTTTGTAATGAAATCTAAGATGGCGGACATGAAGATACTGAGGAAACTATGTGGAAGTTATGTCTAGAGCAAGAGTTGTGAGTATCGTCTACAATTAAAAAAATGATCTTCTCTTACAGGCATGCCCGACGCACAAATATAAGTGTTGATGATGTCAAGCTAATATCCCGCAGAAATACTACACTGGTAATACTTTTATTTGTTAAGTAACATTGTCGTTTTTGTGTATTTACAGACAGTTGTACTGTGATCTAGTTCTGTATTCCTGGTGTTTTAATGAACTGCTCGCATCTTTCGGCAAGTTTGTATGATATTGACATGAAATTGTAGAATAAATCTAGGGCTCTCATCTTAAATGTCAAATTGCTCTTTCATTAGGTGCTCCAAACTGAATTTTTAAATTACATATTTCTGTTAATAACATATGTAGATGGGTAGGTATTTTTATTCTTAAGCATTTTGGTACCAAATTTAGTGCCCTAGGTGATTTTTTTTCAAAAGTTATGCAATTTTGAAAAATTGGGCATGTTGTGTAACTTGTCAAAATGCCAACTTTGAGTGGTCATAAATTTAAAATTTACAAACCCACACTGACAAAACTTTGTAAACCCACTCTCATGTAAACAGACAACAAACTCATTTTTTTTTTTCATGAATGTCAAAGAATAAGAAGTTCATATTTTATTAGTTTAAAAATGGCTCGAGGCCCAATTTTGCAAAAATGACCAAGGGAGTTAAAAACTAACACAAATTTTCATTTTGTTAAAATCATTATAAATCAACAATTGCATCAATAGTGATAGAAACTACACCAGCACCAAGTTATCAGGAAATTCAAGTTCTTTAAAAAAATAAACATCAATATACTAATAACACAAAATACCATTCAACATAATGATTGCTAACTATAAAAATAATCCGCAACAAAAAAAATGAAATTTCATTGAATTTTAAAAAATCATTAAACATTTAACAAGTGTACAAAGATGAAAATTACATCAATTTGTCAGGATTTTTATGCTTTAACGTGGAACATATACTTTAAATGTTCAGCCCTGCCCTAATAATATGTATACTGAAGCACATTAAAAACGCACCACTATTATATGTATACTCGGTATAAAAAGGCCGTTGAGACAAAACGCCCAGTACATGTGCTTGAAATGCCACGACTATCTGAAAATCACTGCCAACGAGCCATTGGTATGTTGGAGACCAGAATGAGCTCGCGGGCCATTGCCAGAAGGATGAATTGCCACCACAGCACTATTTTACGTCTCGATGAACGTTACGGAACCACTGGCAGTGCCCGGGATAGACTTCGGAGTGGCCAACCACGAGTTACTACCCCTGCGCAAGATCGTCATATTGTGCTGAGTCACCTAAGGAATTGTTCTCTCCCGGCAAGTCAAACAGCAAGAGCAATAGTGGGTAGACGTGGGCAAGTCTCTCGAATGACAGTCATACGACGACTCAGAGATACAGGCCTTACTGCAAGACGACCTTATGTTGGGCCAAACTTGACTCACAGACATCGTCAGCAGCGCCTGCATTGGGCAGAGCAACATGTCAGATGGACTAGACTGCAGTGGAATGCTGTCCTATTCACAGACGAGAGCAGATTCAACAAATCCTTTGCTGATGGACATATGCGGATTTGGTGACAGTGTGGAGAGCGCTTTGCAGATTGCTGTGTTCGTCAGCACAACCGATTTGGAGGTGGCAGTATTCACATTTGGGGAGGATTCAGTTTTCACCATCGCTTGCCTCTTCATGTCTTTCGTGGAAATGTTAATGCTGTGACATATCGAGATGAGGTTCTGGATGCATTGGTTGCTCCTGCGTTCACAAATTATCCAGACTTGCAGCTTCTCCAGCAGGATAACGCACGTGCGCACACTGCATGCATTACGCAGCAATATCTACAGCAGCAGAACATTGTGACGATTGATTGGCCTGCCTTATCACTAGACATGTCCCCTATAGAACATCTGTGGGACGAGCTTGGACGCAGAGTCTACAGGCAAGGTTCTCCAGCTAATCTGCAACAGCTCAAAGCTGCTCTTACACGTGAATGGGACTTGATTCCCTGGAATTTCCTTCAGAGACTTGTGCGTTCCATGCGAAGCCGCTGCCAAGCTTGTTTGCAAGCACATGGTGGACATACCAGATACTGAGGATAGTGTGAATGACTTTTTTTATTGGTTGCATTTTTGGTTTTCTCTCTTGCCTGCACAGAATGCAATGAATTTCATAACAATCAAATGTACAAATTAATGACCAGCATGGATTCATAGGAAAATTAATAAAGATTCCAAATATGTAAACTTGTAAACACTTATATTTACATTTCACACTCTGTTCCTGGATTATACAGGTGGTGCGTTTTAATGTGCTTCAGTATATTATGATTATAGCAAACAGTCCATTTCACACATAAAAAATACAATCTTTTCTAGTAGTAGTTAGTACATTCAGTGTGTGCATTCATGACCAGCCAAAAGTACCATTACCATGTCATATTTATATTCATGTTGAAGTTTTCACTTTTATCTAGAAGTGGAAGGGACTGAATTATAGGTACCACAAACTGATTTTTTCATTTTGTTTTTACAGTGTCTTTGTTTATAGATCTTAATGGATCTCTTTAAGCCATGAATTTTAATTTTAAAAAATCGGACATCAAACAACAGAGTTACCGCATTTCAAAATTGTGGGGAATTAAAAAATTATTCAAACATCTTCACACCGATCAAATTGCCCGACTTTGTACAATCATAACTACAGTCAACAAACACTTACCAAGTCAATAATGCTTTTTGTACAAAGTCATACAAGTCCTTATTGCAGAAAAGAAACATGGAAAGTACAACAAATCAGTTAAATGAATTATGGTCCATCAAAATTGACAAAAAATACAATTTCAAGTCTCACTGTTGTGCTCGCAAAGTGCAAATATGCATTTTCATGCACTCATAAATCAAAAACTACACATAGGAAAGCTATAAGATTTATTGAGCTTAAAGAGAGCATTATATCCTTAATGCTTAATTTTTTTGAGCCACATGAAATACTGAATACTATAAAACTGCAATATGTGAAAATGGATCAAAGGCTAAATTTGCAGTTCGGAAGAAAAATCTCACGAAATTCCAAATGTTGTCATAAAATCATGAATATTGCAGCTATAGAGCTGAAAACTTCCATATTTATGTAATTTGAATTGTACAATTCAAATTAATGGTTATTTTCTTGATTGAAACAACCTTTACTGCTTAAAATTTGATTTTTAGAAACAAAGAAAAATTACATATTAGTCCGTGTCCAACTCACTGTCACTTGAGGTCAGCTGCATCAAAAGATAATTGTGTGTTCAGAAAGTCCTCAAGTAAATCTCCTCTCAGGGCACTGGCTTGTTGTACTGACATCTGGCACCTGTACTGTAGCTGTCCTTTACTCACATTCTGTTCAGGTAGCACAGTCAGAAACCAAGAGGTCACCTGAGAGAAATTTGTTGGGAGGGACGGGAAGAGGACAAATTGCATGATTGTGTTATTTTATTATTAATACAAAAAATTTCTGCCAAATTATTTTCTTCTTTCCCTTTGTTAATCATTAAGCATTTATTGCGGCATTAATTTTTACTGCATTTACCATTTTTTAAAATCATTATATTAATTATACAGTAGATTGTAAGTCTCTCTTTTACATGGATTATGTCATTTGTCTTTTATGTTTGTAATGGAAAATAACTCAAAACCTGTAGAGGCTTCTAGGAAAGCTTCAACTACATAGTAGCCTACTGATTTTTAACATCAGAGAATGGGAGGAAATAATATGATATATTAAATAATATAAACTTTACACAACAAGACGTACTAGCTCCCATGTTGCATTTTCCGAGTCCTTCAGAAGACAGCACTGTGCCAATAGTCTGTTTGTCACAGTAGAAATCCGTGGCAGAGCCGGACGTCTGCCTCTTCCCGTCATTGAAAAATATGCTCGCAATGCATCATAACGATCGTCCCCTGAAATAATTGAGAAAAAAAAAAGGTTAAGCGAGAGAGGCAATTTAAAAAAAAATTAACGTTCACAAATGTGTAGCAAGTTAAATTCTAAACATGACCTTTGACATCCATAACTTTATCGAAGGAGGTCAGCGTCAGCGACTTTACAAACTGTTAGACCTTAATTCTGATACCGAATGTTTAGAAAATGGTGATGGTCCGATAAAACAACCAAATAGCTACATTAACAACAATACCCCACCCCCAAAATTGCTTAAAAAACGAAAAACTTTCTGTCTAAATGTGTGTATCGAGACGTCACATTTGGCTGTTCTTTTACTAATACATCCACCCTCCATCACTTGCCGTTGCTATATTGCAAATAAACAAAATAGGTCTGAAATGAATAGAAATAAAACAAAGTTCAAAACTTACTCAGAACACATATTGCGTCGATTTCCATTGGTGAAACTTTCAGTTCAGCGCCTGAGTCATTTCGTGCTGTGTTTCGTACAGCCGGCCCATCGTGTTCGGGTTTGTCAGATGGAACATCCACCATTATGTTTACACGCCGAAATGTGTTGGAGGTGCTCTGTTTTAACGTTTGTTCGCTCTTTGCTCAAATAACGATGGTGTTTAAAACTTTGATACGATTTTAGCAGAATGGTTGCTCGTTTGTTTGATGTAACACGAGTGTAGGTAGGCCTCCCAGATGTGTATTAAAATCCAAACTTTCTCATTCACTTCGAATTTACGATATCTTCCTATAAAAAATCTGTGCCTCGTGTTACATGTGCGTAAACCTCAGTTTCCGCTTTTCTCATTGGTGAAAACCGTATTAGTGTAGCATTTTTGAGGACATAGCGCGGACGCTTTGAATGAGGGGGGGGGGTCCTTTCAGGGAATTTTGCTCTTTTGAGCACCAGTCAGCCAGCGCATGGCAAGAGCGGTTTTAATGGTGTTTTATTTTTTTGTCTCACTCAATTTCAATGACACGCAGAAAGTTACAATTGACATATTATGAAAGAAGAAAGATCAAGGAACCAGAAGATATAATTTTTACTTAGAAAAGGCAAATTAATTACTAGGCAGAGCGAGGTTGAAAAGGGCCCAAACTGGGCCTCGCTTGCGCGTCACAGAATTTTTCGACCGCGGTGAAGCGGCAGTTTGTGGTACTTACTGAAGAAGACAAGAGCTCATCATGTGGCAATACAGATTTTAGAGATTGAATCATAAATGAAACATTTCCAAACTTTAATTTCTTACCACATAAAAATCAACTTGTTTTTAGACTTTGTTTCAGACTCTATTTGTATTACAAGATTATCTAAATCTTCAACAGAACGACAAGGACCCCCTTTTACAACCTCAAGAATATCAGCATTAAAACAATCTGTGCCAACTCTTTATCAATCTTATTTTGCTGATTTTCTACAAATTTCTCTCGGATGATTTCTTTTACTTGTTCTTCCATTTCTCTATTTTGCTTCTTCAGAATTGGACCTAACCTTCTTGCAGTAGCAAAGAGTTTCCATCTGACCTTGGGACATTTTTTGACACAAACTTCAGTGCTTTGTTACGATTTATGCAATGGACAGCAGATCTGTTGTGTAAAGTTGCATTCCTGCGTTTATGCACATCAAAATGAGGTTCGGTGACATCTGGGCATCTACCTTTGCCAGACCAAAGAAATCAATTTTCCAACAATTTATAAACATCATCCACTGAAACATAAAAAAATATACAACTATAAGAAGTTTCTGCAGTGTTATATTACATTTGAAAGTTTTATATCACACTTATTCTTTCTAGGAGAGAAGTTTGCAATGGATGGTTGAGTCCAAGTTAGTTAGGAAATGCAGTCCAGCACTGAGGTGATATGTTTCACTTCCAGCTATATCATTACAAAAAAATTGTGATACTACTAGAGAATGCATGTGTCATGTTAGTGCAGGCTTCAAAGTACAAACTATTGCGATCCCTTTGCTAATTTTTTGATTAAAAAGGGAACTAAAGTCCCCTCACTTGAAATGGTTAAACCCACTGCCTGTTCTATTTATAGACCTAGGCACTAGCAGGAAAGGTAACGTCGGCCATTTTGTCTCGATCGGTAAACTAGACTGAATAACCTAATTTTGAAAGACCCAAACTCAAGCCAGAGGCTAAAAACATGTTCCAAATTGCTGCACCCATAAAAACTCAAGAACTTGGTGATTTAATAAGTATCATCACTTAAAAAAACCAACGGGCTGATCACCCGTTTGCCAGTCACTTCGATTACGGAAACAACAGCAGATGGATTGATTTGCCATTGCCCTAAAGACGCCAATAGGCGTGATGGGAAACAATGGCAAAGAAAACCTATCTGCTGTTGCCCTAAGACGCCACTAGGCGTAATGGCCACTGACTGCTTTGACGGTCGGTGGCTAAGGACGGAAGAAGAAGATCACTTAAAAAGTAGCCTAATTAAATAGGGAATGTTCCGAACACCAGCACTGATCTCACCCAGTCCACGTCGTATCTGACGACTGTAGTTGAAGCACTCAATGTAGTTTTTAAACATGAAAACTAATTAATACACAATGAAATCACTTCCAAAAAAACAAACAGAAAAACTACTTACCTATACATTCATGTAAAAGTTAGTGTTGGATTAGACTCAGCCATGATAGTATTGATAGATTATCCATCTCATATAGGTCCAATGTTAGCGTGCAAACCCAGCGGCTGGAGGACTTGAGTGACTAGCAGTTATGTGTTTACGTTTGCATAGACCTCTCCTTGTCTTCTCTGCGGATCACTTTCATTTTTGGAAATTATGTAGGAAAATGATTTTGCTCTTTATTTTGATAGTAGGACACATGAAAATCGACCGTTTTCCGCAGAAAATATAACTTTTGTCATAAAATCGAAAATTTTACAATCTTATCGTTGTTCAATAAATATGTCCTAGGCACTGATAGAAAGGGCATTCACTGCTGAACTTCCTCTTCTTCTGAGTTTGTCCTGAAAAGAACGTTTGTTACGTTGTGGGGCCGATTACAGCAAAGCTGCGATATTTGCGCCTTTTGGCCCGACACATCCGGTTTCAGCATGGCATTTTTGGGACCAGGTTAACTGCTGAACAATATGAGACTATTTGAAGCAGGCTGCCATCATTTGACACGCATCGATGGCGATTTGAAAAGGGTAACCCCCTACTTCTCCTTTGTCAGGACTGCGCGAAACCCCGTTTACACATACTTTTTAAACACTTGAAAGACAAACTCATTCATAATATTTTAAACTATTTTTGCACCCATATAGACAGTAAGAAAACAAGTTTTCTCTTAATACCAGTTTTATTTAAATGTTATATGAAATAAAGTTCCTTGGTTGAAGTTATAGACAAAATGTGAATTTTGTGCCGTAAGCGGTAAATACGGGCGGTTTCATCATCAAGGACAGGACAAAGTTCTTACAGCTCAATCGAATAAAATGACTTCCTGACAGAAACATAAAATTTGGTTAAACTGGTAGGGTTTGATCGTTAACTATCTTTTAATGTAACAACAGTGAGAGCACCACAGACTTGTGACTGACATCATCCTTATATCCCAACAGCAACAACATCTGACCACCATCATTAATGAGGAGAAGAATGCCCAGCAGGGACACAAGAAGAAACCCAAGATGGCAGCCAGTAAATCAGGCCAGCCTGAAGCAGAGAACTCGAACAATGTTTGATGTCAGTTGTGTGGACACACTGTCTGAGATGTGTCAGTTTTGTTGACACACTGTCTGAGATGTGTCACTTTTGTTGACACACTGTCTGGAGATGTGTTATTTGTGTCGACTGTCTGAGATGTGTCAGTTGTGTAGACTGTCTGAGATGTGTCAGTTGTGTAGACTGTCTGAGATGTGTCAGTTGTGTTAACTGTCAGAGATGTGTCAGTTGTGTAGACTAGAGTGTCTGAGATGTGTCAGTTGTGTTGACTGTCTGAGATGTGTCAGTTGTGTAGACCGTCTGAGATGTGTCAGCACCAGGTGTACAGTTTTAACAGATAATCTGCTGACAATGTTTGATGTCAGTTGTGTAAATTGTCTGAGATGTGTCGGCACCAGATGTACATGTCGCTGCGTGCGGAGCACAGGCGACTTTAAGGATGTTAAATAATAGAAAATTACCTGCACTAGTTAGTGGTTAAGTTAAATAAAAGTGTTAGCGATGTGACTGCACTACAGACAGCATTGTAACCCATTACATGACAAAATGATTGATAAATTAGTTGTACTTAGTGACTATTACAGTTTACGTTAGCAGTGGTTCTCAACATTTAGCTTAAAGTCATCAGTGCCCATTATTTTACATTTCATAGGAGAGGTAACATGTCTGTGTTTGATAAATTAAGACTGTTCAAGTGGAACATTGTACGAAAACATCTGAATATTAAATAAATTATTTCTTTTCAAAGAGACATAAATTTACCAGTAACATAGCTTGTTCACATCAGAAGGCAGATGATAACAATAGATCACTACTGAAAAAGAAATTTTGACAGTTTATTTCCCTTGGACAAGACTTGGTAACGTTCGTGAGGCTAGCGGGACATAACAGAGGAGAACCACTCTAGTAGACACTTTGTATTGGAGACTGTAACAGTAGTGAAGCCATTTGTTACCAGTTATACCTTGCCATTTGTTACCAGTTATACCTTGCCATTTATTTCCATGCACAGTATTTGTAAAGAAATGTGAAGAAGGAAGGAATTATTTATCTTGTGGATGTAAACCAAATTATGTGAAGAAGGAAGGAATTATTTATCTTGTGGATGTAAACCAAATTATGTGAAGAAAGAAGACAAGATGCAGAGCAAACTGCATATAATAAATATATAAAAGACCAAAGGACTTGCAGTGAATCACTTCATATTTGCTGTCGCAACGTCTAAGATTTTTGTAGTTCAAGTTTCATTGGTTATCAACAGTATCCGTGGACGTTCATGTGTTTGTCAAGGTTTTCCTTATCGTCATCAGTGTTGGTATACAATCAACATCGTATAAAGAGTCTGTCTATCACTTAGGTCTTCAGACTTGAACCTGGGTTGAATGAGGTTCCCCAACAGCCTCAGCTATTATGACAAAATCAGTGCTACCACTAACATGTGAAATCAAACAAGAAGATACATAAATGACAACAAATGAAAATATGTGAAGAACTAAAACAACTGAAGGGTCTTAAGTTTTCTCAACTTGAATCTGCAAGACAAATAAACGCCAGAGGAAATAACTTTTCATTCAAGAGCAAAATCTTCTTTAACAAGAGAGACCAATAACTGACACACTCTCCAACGCACCAGACAGTACAACCAACAATTAACAGTCACGCGGGCACATACAGTTTTAACAGATAATCTGCTAACAATGTTTGATGTCAGTTGTGTAGGCTATCTGGGATGTGTCAGTGCCAGATGTACAGTTTTGACAGATAATCTGCTGACAGTGTTTGATGTCAGTTGTGTAGGCTATCTGGGATGTGTCAGTGCCAGATGTACAGTTTTGACAGATAATCTGCTGACAATGTTTGATGTCAGTTGTGTAGGCTATCTGGGATGTGTGAGCACGAGATGTACAGTTTTAACAGATAATCTGCTGACAATGTTTGATCACAACATCTAGTGTACCAGCCTGTCGTGTTCCTCAGGGAAAAATTGACATGAAAATCTTCTTTTTCTTCACCATTTCTCTACATTTATCACTTAAAACATGCACGGTCTACTTTTTTCATCACCATACAGCGACTTCCTCAGCGAGATTTTTTTTAGCAATGCAGTGGGTTTGTTTCTGTCATCTTCATACAGTGTCTCCCTCAATAAGGTGGTGAAGGTCACCTCAGATTATCATCATCATACAGCGTCTCTTTCAAGAAGGTGGTGATGGTCACGTCAAATTATCTACGGCTTCCCTGAGGAGGTGGTGAAGATGATACTGTCAAATTATTTCTTCATTGTCATACAGCTAATACCTTAAGTAGGTTGGTGAAGGCTTTAATGTTTCTCATTAGGAACTTTGCTAGATGTATGGTGACCAAAGCCTCAAAGTGACCTACCCAAAGGATGATCACCGTGTACTGTCTCACGGAGCTTGGGTTTAAACAAAAATAATTAGGACAAATTTCTACAACAATAAATCAGTGAATATCATTCTTCTGTTTGAGGGAAAAGTACCTGGGAAATGAAACATTGTTGGTGTTGTTTTCAAGTTTATATGGCCTGGCACAGGTCAGATCAGCTGACACTTGTTTTTTCTTGCAGTTGTGTACAAGTTGTTTTTGTTTGTAGTTGTGTACAAGTTGTTTTTGTTTGCAGTTTTTTTCTGCTCATTTTAAATGCTGTTATCTTATTCAAAGTAATTCACAAGGTGACAGCATTGTTTGGATGTATCAGGACACAAACCTCTGGAGAGCTTGTTACTTCTCTCACTTTCCTGTTGCCTTGTGTCTCCTACATTGTCTGTCCTGCGAGTGCCTTCTATTTACACATTTTCTATTATTTGCTTCATACACTTGTAGTGGAGTTACTTTCTTCACTGCAGTGCTTTTTTTCATGTTTAAATCCAGTGGGTAAAAATATCCTGTTCAAACTCAAATGAGTTATAATCAGGATACATGAAATCTACAAATGCAGGTACTACATTTAGTTCTTGCTATTAGATGACATCTTTTCTAATCCATTTTTCTGTATTGTCCACCATTTCATTAAAAAATCTAAATGTACAGATTTTATTTATGGTTTAAAATCTAAATTACAGGAAGTCTGCACCAAATGGTCACAAGCTCATGCAGCAGTGATTTCTGTAACAATTTTTGTGACATAATAAGGTTGCCATAAATTGAGATTGATATAATTTTTTTATTCAGTTTTTTAAATCTTTTGGTTGTGCTTTATTTAGATTTCTCATAATTAATTTATCAACAAGTGGAAGCTCATTTCAATATATGATATTTGAAAGTTCTATTTTATTTTTATTACCTGTCGTATATATTTATTTTTGTTCTAGTTTTGTCACTATGTTATATATTTCATGAGTTAGGTCTATTTTTACAGGCTTTTCTTTAACTTGCAACGTATGTCACTCTCTTGTCACCTTCAAATCTTGCAATCGATTTTTCAATCACTTCCTGATGAGCAATAGCTCTGAAACTTGGCATAGTTGTGTATTCCCCATGACAATACAATAATCAGTCGTAAAAATAATAAAATTAATATTTTTTTTGTTTGTTGGTATTGTATCTTCAGTGAAATGGGCGATAACTGCAAATAATCTAGGTGCATTCTTTCCAACAAGATTGTCTCTCTTGAGAGAAATATTATTACTTCTTTTTCTTTCCCCTTTCATCTCCTTAACCCATTGAACCCTGGCCACCCAGCCCGTAAAACCCCATTCCCCTGGGCTCCTGAGCAAAAAACGCACAAAAAAGACACATAAGCAAAACTAGTTACTGCGACACAACCATATGGTCAGTTTTAACTATTCTATCTCAAATTGACTGACCTGATCATCTCCAATATTCCTGCTTATTGTGCCAGTCCTTCCAGCATGTAGACCCTTCCTTTAGGCACAGATAGCTTTCACAATATTTGCACCATAATTTAGTCTTCACTTTTTTTAATGGTCTGTTAGAGCTAGCTTGCTCATAATCTGATTCACACGTTCCGTCACTCGATTCAATTTCGATGTCACTTTCAGAATAATCACCTTCTAAATCTAATTCATCGTCCTCCGAATCATTTAGCACAAGTTCAACAGCTTGTTCCGTTGTTAGCCTTTTAGAACGGCTATTTCCTGGATTTTCAACACGCCTTTTCATTGTGAAAACAATTAAAAAATTGCAAAATATTATCACTTCGTGGGTGCCGCCATTTTAGAGTAACATTCCACAAGACATGTGTACTTCCTGACGTCATTATTTTTCACACATTTCCATTCCCACCCCGTTTTGCTAAGCTAGGTGTGTCAGACCGAGATTACGGTCGCTCGGGGAATGGATTATTTACGCACGGACCGAAATTTCGGGACCTCGGGTTCAAAAGGTTAAGGAGCATAGGCCTTCAGCAAACGTCTGCCAAGTCTGTCCTGTCCTGTGCCATCTGCTCAAGGTCTTTCCATGTCTCCTTCATCCCCTTCATGTTTGTCTCCAGTTCTCTTTTCCACGTGTTCTTTTATCTTCCTCTACCTCCTTTACCCTGGGGATTCTGGAACAGGGATTGTCTGGTCATGCTAACAACCCTTTTTCATTAAAGTGTGTCCACTCCATCTCTAGTGTCTTCTTCTCATTTCTTGTTCCACTGGAGATTGTCCAGATCTTGTCTTCAGTTCCACATTAGTGATTTTGTCATACCACTTTAATCATTAAATTCAACGCAAACGCATTTATGAAAATCTGTAGCGTTTTTGGTTGTTTTTCTCCATTGCTGGGTAGTTTTAATTCCTTTGTTTCTGATGTTCTTTTTGAGCTTGAACATCTTTTATGCATGTCTTTCTTTGTATACGTGATCCCAAGTTACCTTTTGTTCTTATAACAGTTCTGCTCAGATCTACATTTATTTGATTTGTAGTGTCTCTAACTTTCTTGGCTTCAGTATCTGCCTTACTGTTGCCTTTGAAGTCAACATGTCATGGTATCTATGCTATTAGAACTAAACATCTTGTGGTATATGAATATTTGTCAAAAATGTCTGCTCTGCTAGATCTGGTCTATAGCATTCTTAGCTGTAAACACCCCTGCCTGAGATGAGAGGGGGAAAAATTATGTTGTTATACAAGTTAAGCACAATAGTTAACCACTCAGACAACAGACCAATTCATACACAAATACAATGGTGAACCTTTTACACAACAAACCAATTCATACACAAACGCTATGGATATAGGTATATACATTTATTGATTGTATATAATTGCATTGATGTGTACATAATGTGAATGTTCTTTGTTATTCTCAAGATGAACCTGATGACTAGTATATATCTGTGTCATTTTTCATCATCATGTAATGATAACTATCACTTGGTGTAACATTATTTCATGGAATGAGACAATAAACTTTATTAACAAAATGAGAAGCATTTGGGAACACTTTCTGTAAAATATATAAGTTACAGCAACATTGATCTAGCACTTGTGGTGATGGTGACGTGAGGCGACTATCAACATGACTTTAGAAAAATATGAAGCTGTAATGATGAGATACTTGAATTTACATCGATTGTCACTGATAAACTTTAAAATGCAGTGTGAAATATTGTGTTGAAATATTTTGTATTTGAATTTCAGTACAGCACAAATGCCAAATTAACATCATATGAGAGCTCTGTACTTTTGTATGTTGCAGAATTTTGAAGTGGAAATGTCTAAACTGTCCTTTTTCCCAACCTGCTTAAGGAAAATTCTGCAAATTTTTTGGTCAAATACAATCGCTAACCGAGAACTGCTTACTCGAAACAATCAAGATGCTTTATGCTTAACTACCATAGCAAGCAGATTCTGGAACTTTAGTTGGTCATGTCCTCAGAACAGGCCACAAACCCATCACAACAAGTGCTGTGCTATGGAACCCAGAAGGAAGGCAAAAGAGAGGCAGACCAAAAACAACCTGGCGGAGAATTATGGAGGCTGAAATGCAAAGCATGAACCACAGTTGAAGCACCACACAAAGGATGGCCATAGACCGAGCAAAGTGGAGAGTGTTGCTGCAAAATTCCACTAGGTGTGATGGCTTTGTAAGTCAGCAGCTAAAGATCCAAGAAACAGATGGAGACATATGACAAAAAAAAACTAAACACATGGTTTGTGAAGAAAATCTAAAAAACAGCGTGAGATATCTAGGTTCTTTCTGGTTCCTTAAGAAGCATATGCCCCACCACCACTATATCTACCCTCCTTGTAGGAAGAGTGTATCAACAGCTCATGTGGCTTGTGAAGAAAGTCTAAAAAAAGCGTGAGTTATCTAGTTTCTTTCTGGTTCCTTAAGAAGCATAAGCCCCATCACCACTATAGTGGCGGCGGCCCTCCCACACAGGAAGACTGTATCAACAGCTCATGAGACTACTGCAGTGGAAGTTTGTCACAGCTGTTAGTTGATCAGATTGTTAGCTCTAGGCAGTGTGGCAATTACATACTAGATGTCAGCATTGTAAAACAGTGATACACATACCAGATGTCAGCATTGTAAAACAGTGATACACATACCAGATGTCAGCACTGTAAAACAGTGATACACATACCAGATGTCAGCATTGTAAAACAGTGATACACATACCAGATGTCATCATTGTAAAAGTGATACACATACCAGATGTCAGCATTGTAAAACAGTGATACACATACCAGATGTTAGCATTATAAAACAGTGATACACATACCAGATGTCATCATTGTAAAAGTGATACACATACCAGATGTCAGCATTGTAAAACAGTGATACACATACCAGATGTTAGCATTATAAAACAGTGATACACATACCAGATGTCATCATTGTAAAAGTGATACACATACCAGATGTCAGCATTGTAAAACAGTGATACACATACCAGATGTTAGCATTATAAAACAGTGATACACGGTCTAACATCTTCAGCTAACAAGAGTTCATCAGGGTAGCATTCCTTTTTATTAAATAATTGTTTTGGTTAAAGTCAAAAACATCACCACGATGAACTTTATTAGGGCATTCGGGTCACAACAGTAACATCAGATAGACAAGCCACAATAAATGACATATACCAAACAAAATCAAGAGAATAATGGAAACTTAGATCGTGACCAGAGATAAATGCCAAGGCATTCTGTGTTACAGGGAGATGGTGGTACAAAGTACATCTACAACAGACAGATGAATCACAAATGACAATAACATTTGGTAGACATGCAGCAGAGAATGATCAAATTTATGATTGGTGTATGGAGATCCAAGATGTACACTATAACCAAATGAAGCCTGCATTAGAACTGCTTTATTGTAGAAAGGAGAAGAAGAAACTTGAGAATGTGGAAAATAGAGAGCACCTTCAGGTGATCTCAAGGTAACTTGTAAGTGGAATATTGGAAATAACCTACCCACAGAGAAATCCAAGAAGAGACAGGCATTCAGTCCAACCACAGGTCATAGTTACATGTGACAGGAGATCGTATGTTACACACAACAGGAACGAACGAACTTTATTTTCAAAGAGTTAAGAATTGGGCACGCAGGCCCGTCTGACATTCTGCCCTTCCTCTCTCTCTCATCATGTATACTAATATCCTTTCATCCTCACATTTACTTTAAGCATTATTAAGGCATTTATCATTATAAAAGTAATATTACATTTGCAATAATCATCATAATTAAAGTGTTTTTAAAATAAAATAAAAATAATAACAAAAACAAAAAAAATTAATTAATAATGAATTTGAAAAATAAATAAATAAATTTTAAAAAAATAAAGGAAAAAAAACAAGACATAAGAATCAAATTCTTCGTACTGTAAATTAGTGATTTGAGACATTCAGAGGTATGTTATGAGAACTTGTAAAATGTTCATACGGTGTTCAACTGAATGACTCAGGGACTTTTTTTTTTTATTAAAATTTTTTTTTTTTTTAGGTTCATCAAGATGAGGTGGGTAAACAGTTACTTTCCAATTTCCTTTGCGTCCCAAACTCAAGACCAGAATCAGACTAGGTAGATAGTTAGATAGACATATACGAAAGCAATTAATTTGCAAAGGGTTGAAAATCGGACAGTCCCCTCTTGCATTCTTCCTTCCTCTTGCTCATCTTTTATTACTGTTACTCAACATTCTCCAGCGTACTGAAAGTATTAATTTAAGGGCAGTGCAACATTACAAGGAAGTATAACAGCATACATTAACAGTACCTGATCATAAAATTAAGAATATAAGTTATTAAGAATATAATATTAAGAATAAGTATATTGTAATGAAAACTAGATCATCAGAGCCTCCATACAGTATATTAGATAAAAGTACAACACAATCAGTTAGGGTGGCATATAATCAGCACTCATAAAGTATTTGAACAGTATACGATTGTATGAGTAAGGACTGTGCGTGTTTTTCAGGTCATTGGAAAGATTGTTCCAAAGATGAGCAGCTGAGTAAGCCAAACTAGTTTTAAATAGGTCAAGCCTGGGCTTGGAGATCGCATGTTATGTGTGACAGGAGATATGTCACGCATGACAGATCATATTTTACATGTGACAGGAGGTGTCGGCGTCTGTGGCCTAATGGATATGAACGCAGTTTCATAATCCAGATATACCAGGTTCGAAACCTGCTACAGGCGGTTTGGTAGCAGATCGCTTTGTGTGGATTTTTAACAATGTTATAAACGCCGTACCGTTCAGAAAGCAATGGCAAACTACTGAATGAAAAAAATTGCCTAGAAAAATCACAAACAGCCAATAAAAGCTGGGGTTGATTGCCACGTCCTGTAAAGGATAAGCAACTAACTTTACAGGAGGTAATATGTTACGCATGACAGGAGACAGATGGACTAGAGAAACCCTGGGCTGGACTCTACGAGGATGCAGGAGAAATGTTACTACCAGAGACGTAGATAAGAGAAGCAGTGAGCTGTACTAGCAGCAGTTACATGAAGATGACGACTGGAGGCACAGCTTTACACTAAAGCAAAGGCACAATAGGGCATACATGTCCAGAATCAGACAGTGGAAAGTTTTTGGATGTGCATTATGTATCCTTCAGTGTTTCAAGAAAATGATTTTAATGTGCATGAATATACATTTGTAATCATGTATTTACCAAAATAAATATCAAGCCTTTATTAAAATGCTGACATTGAAAACATGCAGGTGTAATGTCTGCCATCTTCACCATAAAGAAAATGTAACCCTCAGTAAGTGATGAAAATGATGTATGAAACATTTTTTCAGAACATTGTCATACCACGCACGACTGGTGTATATAAATTTACAAATATAACTCGATTTACCATGAGACAGCTGTGAACAAAAGTCTGTTCTGGTGTACTGGAATGACCTTCAGGACATATAAGAATCCACATCTCAGCCTACGAAGTTCTACAGAAAAAATATGAAAGCAAGTCTCCCACTAAGACATGCTGAAGCACTTGCATCATGGCTTGAAGATAACACCAAATCTTTCTCAGAATGTGGCTATGATTTCTATCAGGAAGAAATTTCTTCATGAAGTTTGATTATGTCTGCCATTGTTGTCTTGAGAGTTTCTATAAACTGGCTTGAGTTTGTGCCACGCCCTGAACGCCGGGACGATACATGGAAAAATATACGGAGATCTCCAGGAACCATATATGAGACTCCATAACCATCTTCAGCCACTGGTCCAAAACCTCCACCCGGAGACAGCATGTTCTGGACCTTGGGGTCAGTGCAGGTTGGGGCCCATGAAATCTGTTTTTTTTTTTTTTTAAAGAGAGATAAGACTATGATGTAATAGATGGTGAATCTGTCATAAGTTGGTGAGAAGTCTACTGGTTGTTGTTGTTGTTGTTGTTTAACTAGGGCTGCTGAGCTTCTTGCTCTTTAGCAGCCAATACCAAGTTGAGGACTCCTTGGTATTATCTACACCAGTGGTTCCCAAAGTGGGCGGTTACACCCCCCCCCCCCCCCCCCCCCCCCCCCCCCCCCGGGGCTTTGGAAGGGTCCAAGGGGGCGATACGGAAAAAATGGGCCAGAGGGGGGCGTTCAGTAGTAAACAGTGGGCGTTTAGTAGTAAGGGGGGTTCAGGATTTGACAAGCTAAATTCAGTACGTGCAGGGGAGAAAGGAATTGTGGATTTGAGAGACAAAATCAGTGAAGCGGGGACGATGTGGATGGTTGTGTTATTAGGATCATTAAGCAGGGCATAGTTTCGTCTATGCTTGTCGTTCTGAGCTCAGGTAACCATCGCTGACCATAAACGGTAATCGGGAACTGCTAGGAAAGGGGGGTTAACCAAAAAATATTGTCCATTCGTTCACTCCTGAAGGAAGAGAAATGATCCGTGCTGATGGCATGGACGAAATTAGATACTTGCCGGTGATTCAGAAAGTACCAACTTTGCTTTGTTGCGGAATTTATTGTCTCAGTATTTGCGGGGGCTAGTGGTAACTAGATATTCGCAGATTGGTAATAAATAAGAGAAAAGGTTCAAGGGAGAAAGTTTTTTAACAGTACTTGGCATTATAAATCAGTCTTTGATCCTCTGAACTGGCTTTCCTACCTTACATTCAGACTTTCATAAATCGACTGGCGCGATGTACGTTTCCCGTCTATTTCAACTTTGCGCTGGCTATGAGCAAAACCAACAAACTTTCTCAGCTTTTCTTGTGAACAGTGGTTTCAAATAAGCGTGTACCGGGTATCAAACAATTTCATCCTGTCGATAAGGTAAGTTTTCTTAATTATATTTTTTGTTTGTTTGCACAGAGCTAGCATCAGTTTTACTAACATTAATTATTAATTAAGCAGATAAATTCTGATACAGATTTGCCGTATATTGAATATTTCTGTTCAATCCATTATATTACATCCTTTTAATTTGTTACCGGGATCTCCACACTTTGTAGTTAGGTTACTGTCTCTCAATTTTTAAATCTGAAGACCTATCAATATAGTGCGTTATTTTATATTTTGTTCATATTAAATAACTATTATTATACTTTATGAAATGATTATTGGGTTACTTCATTGTGTTTTTTTTTCTGATTGTTGTATTTTTCTAATTTATTTATGGCTGTGGTTAAGAAACTTTATAAAATAGAAGAGTAAACTGGTAAGAACATCTGTGTCAACATTTTTGTGTAGCCACTTTTAAATCAGCTTTTGTTGTTTACTCGACGAACATTTTTCTATCTGCAAAATCAATTCTTTGTTCCAGAATTCAGAACAAATATGGCAAAAGCAGAACAAACCAAAAAGAAGTGCAGACAATACAGCGTGGAATATCTGAAATATGGATTTATTCCAGCACTAAATAACCAACAACTGCCAATGTGTCTATTATGTGAGAGGGCCTTTTCAAACGAGGCGATGAAACCTTCCAGACTACTTGAACATTTGAAAAAAATTCACCCAGATAAAATAGATAAAAGTTTGACATATTTTCAGTCACTTCGTGAAAACTTTCAGAAACGTAAAACAGTCCATGACATGTTTGTCAACACTTCACAACAAAGCTGTGATGGTTTGCGAGCTTCATATAAAATTTCATTGCTGATAGCTAAATCTGGAAAGTCTCATACAATCGCAGAAAATTTGATTTTGCCAGCTATAATGGAGTTTGTGAGTACAGTTATGCATAAGTCACCTGAACAAATAATTAAAGCAATTCCGCTCAGCAATACCTCTGTTCAAAGAAGAATAGATGAAATGGCTGAGAATGTTGAAAATACATTGTGCAAGATACTTAGGACAACAGAATTTGCATTGCAGTTGGATGAGTCAACTTTGCTGGGAAACAAATCTTTGCATCTTGCCTATGTTCGCTTCGTAAAAGATGGAAGCTTGGTTCAAGAGTTGTTATTTGCTAAGCTACTAGTAACTGATACAACAGGAGAGTCAATATTTCGTGTAGTAGAGAAATTTTTCAAAGAGAAGGACATTCCGCTTACTAACATTCTTGCTTGTGCAACAGATGGGGCACCATCAATGATAGGTTGTTACTGCGGGTTTATCGTTTTCTTAAAAGAAGCTATACCTGGTATATTTACAATACACTGTGTAATTCACAGACAACATCTTGTTGCAAAAAATCTAAGTGATCGGCTTCACAAATCATTAAATACTGGTATCACAGCGATTAACAAAATTAAGTCCCATGCTCTCAATTCTCGACTATTTCGAGAGCTTTGTACTGAGAATGGTGAACAGTTTGAACGTTTGCTGATGCACACAGAAGTTAGGTGGCTCTCAAAAGGAAATTGTCTGAGACGCTTTTATGCTCTTTTTGAAACTCTGGTAGAATTCTTCAAAGACTCGCATGCTTCGCTCAGTACAGAACTAATGAATATCAGGCATGACATTGCATATTTGTCAGATTTATTCACAAAGTTTAACGAAATAAATCTACAACTGCAAGGAAATGATATTAATCTTATAAAAGTCAAATCTGTCGTCTCTACGTTTCTGGCCAAATTAACGCTATTCAAACGTAATATTGGCCGTCGCGAGTTAATCCAATTTCCGAGCCTCTTAGAGTTGTAAGAGAAAGACAAAATACCAGAGGATAATCTTCAAGTATATTGTGCACACCTGGATATGCTGCATAAAGACATGTCTCACAGGTTTCAGGATCTTCTTTTGATCACGATTCCAGACTGGATAATAAATCCATTCCTGGATGCGTGCAGTGAGGAACTAGGAAGGGTGGAAGAGGGAACTGATATCGCTACAAAATGATGTTGAGCTTAAGCCAATGTTCAAGAAATCATATCAAGACTTTTGGTTGGAGAAAGAAATCTCTGAACGCTATCCAGCAGTGTGGGAAAGGTTAAGATGTTCTGTATTGCTTTTCCAACATCGTATTTAGTAGAGCGTGGTTTCAGCGCGGTTGTCCAACTCCTTTCAAAACAGAGAAACAGACTGCAGATTACTGAACGTGGGGATCTGAGACTCTTTCTAAGTAACTTTCAGCCTGATGTTGAGAAGCTTATATCACTACACCAGGCACATCCATCTCACTGAAGTTAAAAATGAAGTAAGTTTGTTACTAATTGACTTTCGCATACTGCTGTTTGTTTTACAGCATTAAGTAATTAAGTTTTTATTTTTAAATTAAGTTAATAAATAAGCGTATCTGTAGCTTTATATTAGAATGTGATAAATTGAGGAATTGGTTGTTACTGTATTAACAGTTGCTCTTATTTTTCGCTCTTTACATTTTTTTATGTAATGTGGGGAAATGCAGGGGTGCTGGGGACATGCCCTGGGAGCCAAGGGGGCGGTGACCCAAAAAAGTTTGGGAAACACTGATCTACACTGTAGATCTGGGCTTTTCCTGTGTTTTTTTTGCCATTCCGAAACATGTTTAAAGAGTTGAAGTCATGAGTTTCTATTTCTTCAACTTGGCTTGCATTTAAAAGATCGTCACATCTGGTCCCACACTAGTAGTAAGAAGTGCATGGCATACTCTGCATTCCCCGCCATCCAATGGGGCTCTCCAACTACACAGATCTAAAATACTGTGCTCTGCTTCTGGGCTCTCCCAAGGAATTGTCACGTCCTGCACAGAGCCACTTCTCAGCTTCCCCTGCCTATCACTGGGTCCAAAGTGAGATCCTTCTGCATGCAGTCAACCAAGCCAAAGAATTATGCCTGGGGCTCAAGTGACTTCTCCAAGCTTAGTGTGCAATGCTGGGTTCTCAACAAGTTTCACCACATGGGGAATCCATGGAAGTGTGTGGATGGTTTCAAGAGTCAATGGATGTAACTAGCCTGACAGACGTAGGTTCACGTACATGTATTGTAGCATTGTGCAAAGCTGGTGGTCATATAAGGATGACTCTAGATATGCCTCCATGCATAAGTCAACTGGTCAGCAATGTTATATGTTAGTGAACAAGAGCTCAACTGATCAGCACTGTCATAGGTTACTGAGTAAGATGAAAAGTTGAGTGATCAGTACATACCATCACTAAAAGTCAAGTGATCAGTACACACCACCACTAAAAGTCAAGTGATCAGTACACACTATCACTAAAAGTCAAGTGATCAGTACTCACCATCACTAAAAGTCAAGTGGTCAGTACATACCATCACTAAAAGTCAAGTGATCAGTACACACCATCACTAAAAGTCAAGTGATCAGTACTCACCATCACTAAAAGTCAAGTGATCAGGACACACCATCACTAAAAGTCAAGTGATCAGTACACACCATCACTAAAAGTCAAGAGATCAGTAAAAACCATCACTAAAAGTCAAGTGATCAGTACACACCATCACTAAAGTCAAGTGATAAGTAAAAACCATCACTAAAAGTCAAGTGATCGGTACATATCATCACTAAAACTTGTGTAAAGATGATGGTGTCAACAATATGTACCACACACATGCCACCACCACAACAACAAACCACACAGATATAAATGAATGATGAAAATAACACACCAAAAGATGAGATTTTACCTGTTGCTGCGGCTGTTGACTTGTGGACAGTGTCCAGGGAAAGGAGAGAACTTTCTTGAGAAACTCACAGTCCTGACAAGACAGAAAATGTACATAAACAAATTATTCCTCAGTCTGTGTCAGTAAAGACTTCAGAGACACAGAAATTGGCACAAAACTGGAAACTATCAAGCAAAACCACAACCACCAGGGTCAATGGACAAAGGACAGAGAGGCTTGCTAAAGTATAATTCAGCAATCTGCAGAAATAAATACAAATACAGCATACTTCTCAAAGATCTATACTTTACTGTATACAAACACTGCATGCCTTATATGTTCTGTTAACAGTTTTAACTTATGGTGGAATTATATTTTAATGTACTCACTTAGTCATTCCTCTTCTACCGTGAGGTGTAGAGGTTTACCAGAGAGAGTGCCATACTATCCTATCGGCTGTCTTTCTCCTGGTCTGGTTCCAGTCTAGTCCTCGGTCCTTCAGACATTGTCTAATGTTGTCCTCCCCAGGAACTCTGGGTCGTCCTGGAGGTCTGGATCCCTGACTCTTAGTTTCCCATATTTGTCGTGGAGCCGATCTTCTCCCTCTGCAGACATGGCCAAACCATCATAATTGGAATTATTCTACTTGGGTCTGCAGGGGCTGGGTTTTGAGGCATTGGCATATCTTCTGGTTGCGGACCATGTCTCTTCTTGTTACTTCAACCACCTTCCTCAGATACCTCATTCCTGAGTTATATGAATGTACTAATCATTTCTTCCTCTTTTTTGGTCTGTGGCCGCTGACTGACAAAACAATCAGTGACCATCACGCCTGGTGGCGTCTTGTAGGGCAGGAACAAACCTGTCTCCAATTTGCCATTCTTCATGTGGTGCCACAGCTCTGGTTCATGGGTGGCATCTCTGCCTCCACAGTTCTCCACCAGGTTGCTTCTGACCATCACTTTCCTTCTGGAGTTCATAACATGGTAGTTCTGGTGATGGTGTCAGGGTCTCTTCTGAGGATGTGGCCAACTCATTTCCAGCATCTACCCTCTATGATGGTTCGTGTATCTTCTTGGTGGCTCTGAGTTAGCAGTTCTTGGTTCATGATGGTGTTCGGTCAGAAAATTATAAGAATTTTCCTTAGGCAGGTTGTGTAGAAAGAAGACAATTTGGACATTTTCTTTTCTGTTATTCTCCAGCCTTCTGCACTGTACACAAGTACACAAATTATGCAGCTTTCATATATTTTTATATAGCTGTTTTTGCAAGCAATGACATTGGAGAATTTTTCAAAACAACTGGGAGTTCATCAGGGATGTATCCTGTCCCCAGTGCTCTTTAATTATACGGTATATCTAGGCTGCCATGACAAGGCTGAATGTGATCTGGAAAAGTAACATCAGTTTTCCTGTGAAGATCATCATCATGTAGCATGTCCTTTGCAGAATGTCGCTCTCATCACAGCCCGCCTGAAAGACTCTCGATCTCTAGCCAACCCTCCTGCCTCCTCCATTGTCATGTTCAAGGTGTCTTCAATGTCCTGTGTCCACCCTCGTCTTGGTCGGCCCCTGCCTCGCCTTCCAGGTACCATACCCTCCATCACTTCTCTCCAAGCCACTATGACGTTTAATGTGGCCAAAGTATTTCAGTTTCCGGGACATGATATTGTTTATGAGCCAGTTTTCCTCGATGTTCAGGTCGTGTAGGATGTCTATATTTTTCTTCTTCTTGGTCCAAGATATTCTGAGAATTTTTCTGTAACACTTTGTTTCGAAAGATTCGATTTTTTTCTTTAATGTTTGTGTAATGGTCCATGATTCACATCCATACGTTGCTACAGGAAAGATGCACATTCTCAGAAGTTTTACTTTTATTAATTTGCTGGTGTTATGCCATAGGTTTTTCATTTTATTTAACCTCTGCATTGCTATGGCCAGTCTCCTTCTGACCTCTTTTGAGCAGTCTCCATTGTTGTTAATTATGGAGCCAAGATATTCAAAATTTGTGACATTTTCAATTTCCTCATCACTGATGGTAATTTTTGGTTGGCATCTTGTTTTGTCTGTGGACATTATCTTTGTTTTTTTTTTGTGTGTTCAGAAAAAGGTTCTGATCCTCACTGTGTCTTTTGACAGACAGGATTAACTGTTCTAGTCCCTTGGATCTGTATGAAAGAATAACTGTGTCATCTGCGTACCTGAGTTCTGGGATCACATTTCCACCAATTGTGAAGATCAAATTATACAAATCACTTGTATTATCTATTCTCTTGTATGGGTGTGAGGGCTGGATACTCACTGCAGATACGGAGCGAAGGATTCAGGCTTTCGAGTTTAAATGTTATAGAAGAATTTTGTGCATTTGCTATAAAGAGCACAAAACAAATGTCTATGTTAGAGAGAAAATAAACACCTATGTAGGCCACCAAGAACCACTTTTGTCAGTAGTGAAACGTCGAAAGCTTGCCTGGTTTGGGCATGTAACTCGTCATGACTCCCTTTCGAAAACGATCCTCCAGGGAACAGTCGAAGGTAAACGGAGAAGAGGAAGGCAAAGAAAATCCTGGGCTGATAACATCAAAGAATGGGCAGGGCACGGTTTTTCCACACTTGTACGCATTGCTGAGGATAGAGAGCAGTGGAGGACCCTGTCTGCTGATGCTTCCACCATGGCACCCCTACGACCCATGACAGGTTACGGGTTGAGATGAGATGAGATATATTTTTAACAATGTTTGTACTGTACTAGGAGGATTTCCAGATTTTGTTTAGGTTGGCGAAGGCTATTCTAGCTTTATTCATTCAGCTTCTGATGTCTTTGCATGATCCACCATCTGGTGTTACTATACTTCATAATTATGTAAATATGTTTGTATTTACCAGCTCTTGGTCCCTTATTTTTATGGGTGCAGGATTTCTTACATTTAATGTCATGACTTCTGTCTTCTTGAGAATAATGTTTAGTCCCACCTGTTGGCTATGTTTATTCAGTCTGTCTGTTTTTTCATGGATGTGAGTGTGCAAATAGTGCAATATCATCTGTGTATTCTCGATCCTCCAGTACAGAGAATGCTCTCCATCTTATTCCTCTAGGGGCATTCACTATTGTCTGGCGCATCACCCAGTCTATGACAGTTAAAAACAGAGTGGTTGAAAATAAGGGGCATCCCTGCCGCACTCCTGTTTTCACCTAATTGTTAGGTTGCTCTGCCCAACGCTGCATGAGAAAGTCGCATACATGCTTTCAATGATGGACAATAACAAAATTTATATACAGCTCCCCCTCTGCCTGTCTGAACACTTCTCTATTTTGTTCTTGAGGGTGAATATGTGATCTGCACATTGTCTGTTTCTTCTGAATCCTGCTTGTTCCTTTCTCAGTTTATGGTCTAGTGTTCTTAAAAATTCTTTGAATAATTATTCTACCCGATATTTTGCTCGGAGCTGATAGGAGAGTAATTCATCTCCAGTGGTTGCAGTCAGTAAGGTCACCTTTCTTTGACAATTTAACAATTATTATTTTTTTCCACTCCACTGGTGTTGTCTCTGTTTGCCAGATTTGTGCAAACAGTGATTGTAATAGTTCTGCCGCTAAAACAGGATATGTTTTAAATAGCTGTACATTTAGCTTTTCCATTCTTCAGCCCTTTGATAGCTATGATGATTTCTTCCCTACATGTAATATCTGTATTTATATCTAGATCATTTTCAGACTCTGGAATGTTCAACTGTGACTGGCGGTGCTTTATTTACTGTTCTTCCCATCTTGCTTCTTGCCCCTGTTCTGTGGTTATGGGATTTCCGTTCTTGTCTCTCACTAGTGTAATGTTGTTTGCACTCTCTTTTTCACTGATTACTTTTGTTACTTTAGACACTGTGCTTTGCTCATTCCTCAGTGCTGCTCTTCTGCCTGACTTGCAAGGTTATCTATGAATTTCCTTTTGTCAGCTTGACGTTTTCGGGTTCAACAGTATAAACAGAAAGCAGCAAAATGTGCTTGGGATTCCACGAAAGGAAGACGCAAGATTGGATAACACCAGAAACATTGAAAACCATTGGGATGAGAAAAGAAATCACAAGAAAGAAAACAAGCAAAGTCCCCTAGGCTGAAGGAAATATATAGTGAACAGTACAGTCAGCTGAGCAAGGAAATAAAACGTCGAACCTGAGATGACAAAAGTAACTAATAATTTATTTGATGTTTAATTAAAAAATCTCCACTTGTTTATTTCAGATGTGTGTCCACTAAGTTGTTAATGCTTAAACAAGTCATGCGACAAAAGGTGCTCGGGTTAGGACACGTTCGGGTTAATGAAGCAAAATTAAGAAATTAATAACAATAAATAACTAAATTTAGAAAATATGCAGGTGGATAAATTCAAGTTAAGGAGGTAATAAACTCAAGATGCACAAAATTCAATTTGAGACACTTAATTCAAATAAAAGGAAGTTAACTAAATAATGAAGTTAGGAAAAGTGTGGGTTAATGAACTCAACTTAGGAAATTAATGAAGTTAGGAAAAGTGTGGCTTAATGAACTCAGCTTAGGAAATTAATGATACAATTAGAACTTTAATTCAAATGCTCCTGCAGCAGGCGTTTTTGAAGCCATTTGTTTTATATGATGAGGCCCGCCCCACACACAATGTCACATTGAGGCCCACCCCACACACAATGTCATATTAATTGCCTTGCATGTCGTGCCTGAGGGAGGGGTAGTGCTATTCTTTGTCTCAAGGCTCGCTGAGTATTAACTGATATTCAAGTTTAATAAACAATTAGTTTTGAAGCTAGCAATCGCATAGCTAAACTATTAATGAACTAAAATCGTATAGCTAAACTATTAATGAACTAAAATCGTATAGCTAAACTATTAATGAACTAAAATCGTATAGCTAAACTATTAATGAACTAAAATCGTATAGCTAAACTATTAATGAACTAAAATTAAAATAGATTAATGACTTCCTCATCAGCTTTCAGCTCAACCAGGAACACAGGCCTTTAACACCAAGTCTTCCTGACCTGTGCGGCCATACATGCCACATCTTGGAGATACAAAAATCCGGAAAACCTGTAGCCTACAAAAACTATTTAAAACACAAACCATACAAAGAAGAAGATCCAAACATTGACCATTTTATTCTTTAAGAAATCGCAATAGAATTTTTTTTTTTCACATGGACAAAAAGCGCAAGTTATTGTTTATTGTGTTTTCCTTGTTTGAACATTTGGTACAATTTTTCACGTTGGATATAATAGGAAACTCAATATGGAACATTACAACAGGAGACGGTTTGATCATCATAAGGGTTCTCTCTGTCGGCCAAGCGTTTAGGCCCTTTAATAATCTCCACTATGACTTTTGCTGTGAACCCATCATGTCTCAAGTCCGTGAGCAGATAAACTAGACCTAGTCGCGGGTTTCCTACAAAGTCACAAATTTTAACAAAAGTATTCTGTATTGACTACCTCCTACATTTCATCTGTCATCAATATTATTAGGCCTAAGTCTTTCCCTAGATTCACTTTCGTCATTGCCAGAGTCTAAATCAGGCCCTTGATCAAATACAAGTCACCTCTCAGCTCCCAAAGCGAAGATTCCACTGCTCAAAAAGCCATGATTCTTTTTTAAAATCGCGAAAAATCAAAATATCAATCGATTGGGAAAACAATTTCATAAAACGGAAGCTTCTCTCATACCAGAAATACTCAGGTCTCGCTAAACAGTGTTCCCACTCTCAATTTTGGACGGTAGACTTTGCTCACTGGCGTTTTTGGCCGAATCAAATTATAACGGGTTAGTAATTAGGCAAAAGCCTGTACGGAAAGTATGTAACGCCGTAGAGATCTGAAAATGAGAAAAATCTGTACAGATTACGGGTAACCCGTACTACTTGGCATGTATGCGTGCCATCACCTCAGAGTCTTTCTCATTCCCTTCATGACTGTCTCCAGTTCATTTCTAAATGTCTTCTTTGGTCCCTTATGAATGACTACAAATTAGTAAAGAGCAGGTTAATGAACTAAAGCGAGGACATTAATGAAGTAAAGCGAGGACATTAATGAAGTAAAGCGAGGACATTAATAAACTAAAGTGAGGACATTAATGAACTAAAGCGAGGACATTAATTAACTAAAGTGAGGACATTAATGAATGAAAGTGAGGACATTAATGAACGAAAGCGATGACATTAATGAACTAAAGTGAGGACATTAATTAACTAAAGTCAATAAATTCAAATGATGTTTGGTTTGGTTTTAAGGACCATCTTCTCTGCACACGCACAACTCCATCAGTGCTCCGATCTTCTCTGCACACGCACAACTCCATCAGTGCTCCGATCTTCTCTGTACACGCACATCTTCTCCCTTCCAAACTATGAAAGATATAAGTACCGTAAATGAGCTTTAGTAACTTACAAGACCCAAGCCTCTACTGGCCACATAGAGAGCAAATAAATGACGATCAATTCCTTTGCCATTCATGGCATCTTTGTACAACGTGGCATGTTTCTCACAGGCGACCTTCAGCAGTGACCTCTTCTCTTCCTGTGTCCGGCTGGGGTCGAGGAATGCAGTCACAAAATTATTGGCTTCCTTCGTAAGTGACCGAACTGTTTCTGTACGCCCATGCTTGTACAGTCTGGTCATAGAAGCCTGTAAAACACAGGTTCAGAGTTCATAGTTAAGAGTTAGAAAGTAAAATACTACACTACCTGTCAAAGATAAGATGTCAAAAAGCCAGTACCAACTATTACCACAACATCAGAACATCATTACGGAAACTAAATGACAACTAATAAATAGAATGTTCTTACCAACTCAATGCTATTATTGTCAAACATGGTCCCTGACCAAAGCATAGGAGAGGAAAATCACATCAAAATTTTCAATTCAAATGTCAAGTCAGTTCTATTGTGTGGCTCTGAAACACGGAAAACAACCAGAACGCTACAGCCTTTCATAAATGGATGCTTGCGTAGAGAAGAAGGATTGAAGTGGTATGACAAGATGACTAATGTGGAACTTGATGACAAGATGACTAATGTCAAACTTGATGACAAGATGACTAATGTGGAACTTGATGACAAGATGACTAATGTGGAACTTGATGACAAGAGCTAGACGGATCGAGCTAGACGAATCTGTAGAGGAACAAGAAATAATAAGATGCTAGAGATAGACAGGACACACTGTGAGAAAACCTATTTATAACATTAACAGACAATCCTTGTTCTGGAATCCCCAGTGTAAGAGAGACAGACATAAAGAAGACATGGACAGACCATGAGACAGGAAGATTTGGCAGACATTTGCTGAAGGCCCTATGCTCCGTTAGGAGTTGAACAGTGAATGATGATGATGAGAAGAAATGCTTAAAAAAGATGGAGAGACAGAATGAGAAAAGATGAATGAATGTTTCCAGGAGAGAGACAGAATGAGAAAAGATGAATGAATGTTTCCAGGAGAGAGACAGAATGAGAAAAGATGAATGAATGTTTCCAGGAGAGAGACAATGAGAAAAGATGAATGAATGTTTCCAGGAGAGAGACAATGAGAAAAGATGAATGAATGTTTCCAGGAGAGAGACAATGAGAAAAGATGAATGAATGTTTCCAGGAGAGAGACAATGAGAAAAGATGAATGAATGTTTCCAGGAGAGACAATGAGAAAAGATGAATGAATGTTTCCAGGAGAGACAGAATGAGAAAAGATGAATGAATGTTTGCAGGAGAGACAATGAGAAAAGATGAATGAATGTTTGCAGGAGAGACAATGAGAAAAGATGAATGAATGTTTCCAGGAGAGACAATGAGAAAAGATGAATGAATGTTTGCAGGAGAGACAATGAGAAAAGATGAATGAATGTTTCCAGGAGAGACAATGAGAAAAGATGAATGAATGTTTGCAGGAGAGACAATGAGAAAAGATGAATGAATGTTTCCAGGAGAGACAATGAGAAAAGATGAATGAATGTTTCCAGGAGAGACAATGAGAAAAGATGAATGAATGTCTCCAGGAGAGACAAAATGAGAAAAGATGAATGAATGTCTCCAGGAGAGACAATGAGAAAAGATGAATGAATGTCTCCAGGAGAGACAAAATGAGAAAAGATGAATGAATGTCTCCAGGAGAGACAAAATGAGAAAAGATGAATGAATGTCTCCAGGAGAGACAATGAGAAAAGATGAATGAATGTTTGCAGGAGAGACAATGAGAAAAGATGAATGAATGTTTCCAGGAGAGACAATGAGAAAAGATGAATGAATGTTTCCAGGAGAGACAATGAGAAAAGATGAATGAATGTTTGCAGGAGAGACAATGAGAAAAGATGAATGAATGTTTCCAGGAGAGACAGAATGAGAAAAGATGAATGAATGTTTGCAGGAGAGACAATGAGAAAAGATGAATGAATGTTTGCAGGAGAGACAATGAGAAAAGATGAATGAATGTTTCCAGGAGAGACAATGAGAAAAGATGAATGAATGTTTCCAGGAGAGACAATGAGAAAAGATGAATGAATGTTTGCAGGAGAGACAATGAGAAAAGATGAATGAATGTTTCCAGGAGAGACAGAATGAGAAAAGATGAATGAATGTTTCCAGGAGAGACAGAATGAGAAAAGATGAATGAATGTTTCCAGGAGAGACAATGAGAAAAGATGAATGAATGTTTCCAGGAGAGAGACAATGAGAAAAGATGAATGAATGTTTCCTGGAGAGACAGAATGAGAAAAGATGAATGAATGTCTCCAGGAGAGACAATGAGAAAAGATGAATGAATGTTTCCAGGAGAGACAGAATGAGAAAAGATGAATGAATGTTTCCAGGAGAGACAGAATGAGAAAAGATGAATGAATGTTTCCAGGAGAGACAATGAGAAAAGATGAATGAATGTTTGCAGGAGAGACAATGAGAAAAGATGAATGAATGTTTCCAGGAGAGACAGAATGAGAAAAGATGAATGAATGTTTCCAGGAGAGAGAGAATGAGAAAAGATGAATGAATGTTTCCAGGAGAGAGAGAATGAGAAAAGATGAATGAATGTTTCCAGGAGAGACAGAATGAGAAAAGATGAATGAATGTTTCCAGGAGAGAGAGAATGAGAAAAGATGAATGAATGTTTGCAGGAGAGACAATGAGAAAAGATGAATGAATGTTTCCAGGAGAGACAGAATGAGAAAAGATGAATGAATGTTTCCAGGAGAGACAGAATGAGAAAAGATGAATGAATGTTTCCAGGAGAGACAATGAGAAAAGATGAATGAATGTTTCCAGGAGAGAGACAATGAGAAAAGATGAATGAATGTTTCCTGGAGAGACAGAATGAGAAAAGATGAATGAATGTTTCCTGGAGAGACAGAATGAGAAAAGATGAATGAATGTTTCCAGGAGAGACAGAATGAGAAAAGATGGATGAATGTTTCCAGGAGAGACAGAATGAGAAAAGATGAATGAATGTTTCCAGGAGAGGCAGAATGATAAAAGATGGATGAATGTTTCCTGGAGAGACAGAATGAGAAAAGATGAATGAATGTTTCCAGGAGAGAGAATGAGAAAAGATGAATGAATGTTTCCAGGAGAGGCAGAAAGAGAAAAGATGAATGAATGTTTCCAGGAGAGAGAGAATGAGAAAAGATGAATGAATGTTTCCAGGAGAGGCAGAATGAGAAAAGATGAATGAATGTTTCCAGGAGAGAGAGAATAAGAAAAGATGAATGAATGTTTCCAGGAGAGAGAGAATGAGAAAAGATGAATGAATGTTTCCAGGAGAGACAGAATGAGAAAAGATGGATGAATGTTTCCAGGAGAGACAGAATGAGAAAAGATGAATGAATGTTTCCAGGAGAGAGAGAATGAGAAAAGATGAATGAATGTTTCCAGGAGAGACAGAATGAGAAAAGATGAATGAATGTTTCCAGGAGAGACAGAATGAGAAAAGATGAGAGAATGAGAAAAGATGAATGAATGTTTCCAGGAGAGAGAGAATGAGAAAAGATGAATGAATGTTTCCAGGAGAGACAGAATGAGAAAAGATGGATGAATGTTTCCAGGAGAGACAGAATGAGAAAAGATGAATGAATGTTTCCAGGAGAGACAGAATGAGAAAAGATGAATGAATGTTTCCAGGAGAGACAGAATGAGAAAAGATGAATGAATGTTTCCAGGAGAGGCAGAATGAGAAAAGATGGATGAATGTTTCCAGGAGAGGCAGAATGAGAAAAGATGAATGAATGTTTCCAGGAGAGACAGAATGAGACATTAGAAATATTGCAGCATTTGATCAGACTGACTGAAGGCTCACAAACCAAGGACTACCACTTCCAGTAGCACTGACTAACTGTACATTCGTATAAGTACCCGCACAATCACATACACTCACCTCATATGTTAGGACGGGTACACCAGTTAGTTTCCTGTATGTTGTGTTCAGGGACATCTGAATAAAAGCATCCGGGCTCAGTCTGCATTTCTTTATGGCTCCTTTCCCAAATTGTATGTGGTCATACACAACAAGATCAAGGTCATTTATATTCTGTTTACAAGAGAAATAAGAGGGTGAAGAACATTTTCAGTATTAATTATTACTGGGAAATACTTTTTATTCTTTCTATGGTCAAATATTTTGGTCATATTTATAATTACCGCCACTAGAATTGCTGCAATAATGTATGGCACTATACAATTATGGGGAAAACAAATTTGGTTGTCCACACTAAGAAATATCTGGACATAAAAATGTAAACATTTAGTGTAGAGACTATATAAAAGGCAACGGCAATCCCATAGCTAATACAGCTGTAGAGGAGTGAAGTGTCAGAGACTTCACTATACTGGGGTGACCAGTTCCCTTACTTTCTGCCTTTGCTTTCCCTAATTCAAGAGCAGAATCAGGTACCCATTTACAGCTGGGCTGACTAGAGTGTAATGCTACCAGGTTTTCAACCCAGAACCTGGTGACTTTGCTGCGGCAGTCAGTTGTTGTAACCAGTCTAGTAGTATAAAATACAGATGTAAAACCTTGTTTGCACGACTTCAGGAACACATAATCACCACTAAATTATTGGTACTTAATAACTGCACCACAATGTCTTTTATATTTGTGCATGCGCCCTATTATAACTAACAGACCTTGTGCCTAGGTCGAACGGTGCTACCAAAATGTGACAAAATTGTAATTTAAAAGGAAAAAAACCACTAGTTAGTTCCCTTACAGGAAGCCTGCAAAAAAAAAAAAATCTCTAAATGTGCTTTTACGGTGGTGGTTAACTGTGCTAGTTTGGTTCACATGATGAGGCAGCCATTCTCACATACATCACTATCATTATACTAGTTATCATTGAAGTCTACGTCATCACATTCACTTCTCACCTTCTCTGCCTGACTACAAGCTCTGCTTATCTGACTTGCCAACCTGTCATCCACCTCCCATGTCAAAGGCGTGGGTTTGCTCCTTGCTTCAGTTGAGCAGGGGCCAATGCAGTGACCATCAGCATCATACTGCTTTAGCAAGGCCCTAGTTTTTGAGACAGATAAAAATTATTTTAGTATTTTTAAAACTACTTTTACATTCTACTCACTATGGAGCATAGGCCTTCAACAAGCCTTCCAATCCTGCACTGTTTTGTTAACTGTCTTGTTAACACTAGGTCTCTCCATGTCTTCTTTATCTCTTCTAAGTATGTCTACTATTCTCTTACCCATGTCTTTATCTCTTCTAAGTATGTCTACTATTCTCTTCTCCATGTCTTTATCTCTTCTAAGTATGTCTACTATTCTCTTCTCTGTGTCTTTATCTCTTCTAAGTATTTCTACTAGTCTCTTCTCTGTGTCTTTATCTCTTCTAAGTATGTCTACTATTCTCTTCTCTGTGTCTTTATCTCTTCTAAGTATGTCTATTATTCTCTTCTCCATGTCTTTATCTCTTCTAAGTATGTCTACTATTCTCTTCTCTGTGTCTTTATCTCTTCTAAGTATGTCTACTATTCTCTTCTCCATGTCTTTATCTCTTCTAAGTATGTCTACTATTCTCTTCTCTGTGTCTTTATCTCTTCTAAGTATGTCTACTATTCTCTTCTCTGTGTCTTTATCTCTTCTAAGTATGTCTACTATTCTCTTCTCTGTGTCTTTATCTCTTCTAAGTATGTCTACTATTCTCTTCTCTGTGTCTGTATCTCTTCTAAGTATGTCTACTATTCTCTTCTCTGTGTCTTTATCTCTTCTAAGTATGTCTTCTATTCTCTTCTCCATGTCTTTATCTCTTCTAAGTATGTCTACTATTCTCTTCTCTGTGTCTTTATCTCTTCTAAGTATGTCTACTATTCTCTTCTCTGTGTCTTTATCTCTTCTAAGTATGTCTACTATTCTCTTCTCCATGTCTTTATCTCTTCTAAGTATGTCTACTATTCTCTTCTCTGTGTCTTTATCTCTTCTAAGTGTCTACTATTCTCTTCTCTGTGTCTTTATCTCTTCTAAGTATGTCTACTATTCTCTTACCCATGTCTTTATCTCTTCTAAGTATGTCTACTATTCTCTTCTCTGTGTCTTTATCTCTTCTAAGTATGTCTACTATTCTCTTCTCTGTGTCTTTATCTCTTCTAAGTATGTCTACTATTCTCTTCTCCATGTCTTTATCTCTTCTAAGTATGTCTACTATTCTCTTCTCCATGTCTTTATCTCTTCTAAGTATGTCTACTATTCTCTTCTCTGTGTCTTTATCTCTTCTAAGTATGTCTACTATTCTCTTCTCTGTGTCTTTATCTCTTCTAAGTATGTCTACTATTCTCTTCTCTATGTCTTTATCTCTTCTAAGTATGTCTACTATTCTCTTATCCGTGTCTTTATCTCTTCTAAGTATGTCTACTATTCTCTTCTCCATGTCATTTTTGTATCCCCCTATTTCTCTGACCCTGGGGACTCTAGAACAAAGACTGCCTTGTACTGCTACCAACTGGTTACTTAAATCTTGTACAAGATGGTAAAGGCAGACCCATAACAGATACTGCTGTAGGGAAGTGAAGTGTTACAGCTGTTACTAGACTAGGTCCAGCTTTGATATGGGGTGACAAGTTCCCTTCCTCACTGCCTTTTCCTTCCCTAACTCATAAGCATAGTCAGGTAACCATTTACAGATGGGTAGACTGGAGCCTGACACCACCATTTTTGGACCCGGTACCTTCACCATGAGAGGCCAGCACTCTAACCACTCTACCAATCGGACGCTCCAACTGACTACAGAAGTAAAATATCATTGTGCTCCAGTAAAGCTGAGCATGGACAACACATCAGAAAGTTGAAATTGTGCTCCAAGAATGTGCAGGACAGTATTAAGACTAACATGACAGGACAGTATTAAGACTAACATGACAGGACAGTATTAAGACTAACATGACAGGACAGTATTATGACTAACATGACAGGACAGTATTATGACTAACATGACAGGACAGTATTAAGACTAACATGACAGGACAGTATTAAGACTAACATGACAGGACAGTATTAAGACTAACATGACAGGACAGTATTAAGACTAACATGACAGGACAGTATTAAGACTAACATGTCAGGACAGTATTAAGACTAACATGACAGGACAGTATTATGACTAACATGACAGGACAGTATTAAGACTAACATGACAGGACAGTATTAAGACTAACATGTCAGGACAGTATTATGACTAACATGACAGGACAGTATTAAGACTAACATGACAGGACAGTATTAAGACTAACATGTCAGGACAATATTATGACTAACATGACAGGACAGTATTAAGACTAACATGACAGGACAGTATTAAGACTAACATGACAGGACAGTATTATGACTAACATGACAGGACAGTATTAAGACTAACATGACAGGGCAGTATTAAGACTAACATGACAGGACAGTATTAAGACTAACATGTCAGGACAGTATTATGACTAACATGACTGGACAGTATTAAGACTAACATGACAGGACAGTATTAAGACTAACATGTCAGGACAATATTATGACTAACATGACAGGACAGTATTAAGACTAACATGACAGGACAGTATTAAGACTAACATGACAGGACAGTATTAAGACTAACATGTCAGGACAGTATTATGACTAACATGACTGGACAGTATTAAGACTAACATGACAGGACAGTATTAAGACTAACATGTCAGGACAATATTATGACTAACATGACAGGACAGTATTAAGACTAACATGACAGGACAGTATTAAGACTAACATGACAGGACAGTATTAAGACTAACATGACAGGACAGTATTAAGACTAACATGTCAGGACAGTATTATGACTAACATGACAGGACAGTATTAAGACTAACATGACATGACAGGACAGTATTAAGACTAACAAGACAGGACAGTATTAAGACTAACATGACAGGACAGTATTAAGACTAACATGTCAGGACAGTATTAAGACTAACATGACAGGACAGTATTAAGACTAACATGACAGGACAGTCAGAAACACAAGAATGCAAGGACAAGCATGAAAGGTAAAGGCAGTCCCATAGCACATACTGCAGATGGAGAAGTGAATTGTTAGAGACTTAACTACACTAGGTCTTAGCTTTATGAGGTGGAGGTAATCAGTTTACTTCCCTGCTGTCTGTGCCTTCTTTAATTCAAGAGTCAATTGTGTTGTGATAACAATGAGTTGTGATAACAATATGTTGCGATAACAATGTGTTGTGATAACTGTGATAACAATGTGTTGTGATAACTCTGACAACAAAGTGTTGTGATAACTGTGACAATGTGTTGTGATAACTCTGACAACAAAGAGTTGTGATAACTGTGACAATGTGTTGTGATAACTCTGACAACAAAGTGTTGTGATACTATGATAACAATGAGTTGTGATAAGTGAGTTGTGACAACTATGCTAACAGTGTCTTGTCATAACTATGATAACAATGTGTTGTGACAACTATGATATCAATGAAAATAACTATGAAAACAATGCGTTGTGATAACTATGACTGTAGTGAAAAGTTATAAGTGATAATGCAGCAGAGATGATCATGAGGAGGGAAGAGTAAGAAGACAGTGTAAACATAATCTGTTTGTGGACTCACTCAAATGTCAGGCTGTGCTCAAATATGTGAGCAATTGCTGGGGCATCTGCATAAGAGTGCTCACAGTTCAGTCCAATATGGCCATCACCCATCGCAATCAGCTGGAGGATAGTCATGTCAAAAATTAAGACAGGAAAGCATATACTCTTTTATTTCCATTGTTGCACCTTATGGGGAATGGGACCACAAGTGTAGCTCATGCCCTAGCAGGAAGGTTGGGCACCTAAACATTCATGTGCACTTGTGGTAGTTTCTGTAGCACTTAGTTTCACATGATGAGGTTGTGAGTCACATGATGAGGTTGCGAGTCACATGATGAGGTTGCGAGTCACATGCTTAACCTCATATTAGGTGCCTGACTAAGGCCTCTTCAGAGACCATAGGAACTACACGGGGTAGCATATAACAGGGCTTCAATGACAATCTTTTAGTCAGCTGCTCTTTTTCTTGGATCATGGGTCCAATGATAGTGCCAGTAAGGGCATATTGTGGTAAGTAATCTGAAACTATGTAAAAGGGCTGATTATAATTATGGCACAGCACATATAGTCTCATGCTAGTCTCTAGAATTTCTTTTAATCACCGTTAAAGCTTCTTTGGTTGTAAATTCTTGATGACTTTAAATTGTTGATGTTTTTGTGTTGAAAGTTGATATCATGACAGCTGATCATCAAGCTTCTTTATTTGTGCTACATTAAGACTGCCATCTATATGATAGTCATTCACATTAATGCTGTCTTAAAAGTCTGATGACTTTATGGCAAATTTAATTCATGCTTTATAGAGTTCTTCAGTGTTATATAGACAGACATATTGTAGTGAGTCGTGGACAAGAAGTAAACAAATACAGTCATGAGGATGTCCAGAAAGAAGCCAAAGTGTCAAAGAAGCATTTTACTGACATTAGAAGGAAATACTCCACTTTCTGTGGACACAATGTGAGAAGAAGAAAACTGTAATATACGAGTATCATGACAGAAGGAAAGAGAGACAGAGGATGAGAAAAAGATATCATGACAGAAGGAAAGAGAGACAGAGGATGAGAAAGAGAGAAAATACTGGACAGTTTGACATGGAAAGATGTCAACAACAGAGTTGATAAACAATACAAGGGACAAGAAGTTGTGAAGTGACATAATCACCTACACCAGTAGGCATGGTACATGAAGAAGAAGACTTTATCTGTGAACTATCTAGTCTTTTTGAGTGTGTACCTCACTCATTCTTTTAACTGTGTCTTTGTCCTTCTATATCTCTCTCTCACTCATTTTCTCTCAGACTTACTTCCGAATTTTCACTTCAGTGGTAGTATTTGTCTTCAACCTTTACTCCAGACTGTTTAACCAAACATGTGGTCCATGGGAGGGGGGGGGGGGTGTTTTCTGAGGGGGACAAAGAAAGAATACGACTACTGTACCCTCAGGCCTGTCGTACAAGACGACTAATATGTGGTTGGGCTGGCAACCTCATGTCAAAGAAAATGGCAGAAACCACCACACAAGAGCATGTCAATGTTTAGTGCAGGCTTCTTGTAAGGGCACCAGCTAGAGTTATGGCTCCATTAGCAGCACACAAGACAATGATAATAACCAAAATGTGGACACTGGAACAGGACATTGGTCAAGACAGTAGAATAGAGAAGACATCCATCCTGTGCCCGCCATTCATGGCCTTTCCATGTCTTCAGTTCATGTCTGTCTCCAGGTCTCGTGTGTTTTTCTGTCTCTGTCTGTTCATGTCTGTCTCCAGGTCTCGTGTGTTTTTCTGCCTTTGTCTTTTCATCTTACCCTGGTGGTTACAAAATAAGAACTACCTAGTAATGCTGTCAATGAATGTTCTCAGTGTAAGCCCCACAGACACCAGTATCTTCTTCTCCTTGACATTACCTGATAGCAGTAACAGATCTAACATGAGAGTCAGACCAGGAAATGTTAACTTACTTGTACTGACTTGTCAAACCACAAGGAGCCCACACTTCCATGTAGCAGGTGAGCAGCTCGATTTGAGAGGTCAGGAAAAGAGTCAGTGTCAAGAACAACCTGAAGATGAGAACAACATTTCAGTCAGATGTTTAATGAGCAGTGGTGGGTTGGGGGAAGAGAATACGGGAAGGGGTGCTCTGATAAAAACTGTAACATCATATAAATAAGTAGTCCATACATGCCACACCTTGGAGATGAAAAACCTGTACAAAAAATTCAAAAACCCTGTACAAAGACCAGCAAAACCTGTACAAAAAAAAAAAAAAGACAGAAAAAACGTATCAAAGGAGTTAATTCGTGTAAAAAAAATTTCAATTACAGCTGCATCATAGAGGCATGGGGACTTTGCCTTTTAAAACAGGTCTTCATTTATTTTAAAACTCAAACAATATTTGTCTGAGTTTATTTTGCACTGTAAAAATGATGTGATCGTGTCATCATTTAGTCTATTTCTGCGCTTAATTATCACTAACAGACCAGGAAATCCTGTGTTTGATAGGACCTTATCCTTTAGCACGCTGCATTGTTTTCCCGAAAATGTGCCCTGCAGCTGCATTCTTTTTCACAACACCCCCTTTTTTATAGTGGATGACTTGTAAATTCTATAGTTTTTTGGTCAATTGCTCTAATTTTTGGACTGTATAGAAATAAATGAATGATGAATCTGATGATATAAAATGTGTTTGTGTACATGTTAGATGTGATAGGAAGAGAGGTATGGAAAGAGGAAAAAAAACGATTAAAAAATTAAAAAAATTTTTTTTTTAGTTTAAATTTTTTTTTTTTAAATTTAAAATAAAAAACCAACAAACGAAGAGTCCTTTTCCTTTGCATCTCAATGAAAGTCATTTGACCAATACAAATCAAATGACGATCTTTTCGTTACACCCATCATCAGTAGCAAAGCAACAAATGCCCTCGTCAGCAGTGACATTCGGCCGTAACCCTAAACCTTTCCAATAAACCTAATCCTAACCCCTAAAATTATATATACTAGCAATGACATTCTACTTTTGTTTCCATCTCTGCCATCACCCATATTCTGAGAACCGATATTAGCGCTAATAAAGACAAAGATCTCTTTGTCATCGCATCGGAGTCAGAATCCATTAAAATTAGAGCGAAAATGGCCACGTGTTCGATGCCGATTGATTGCGATTTAAAAATTCACAGAAAATAAACGCAGATACTCCAATTACTAAATAAAGATCGGAAACGGAAGCTAACTCTCTTGCAAAAAACATTAAAAATGACGCAAATTACGGATACGGTAGAGGCACAAGACGATCGATTTATATGTATGTTTAATAATTAGGCGAAAAAACCCGTACAGATGTTTGTACAGGCCGTACACATCTGAAAACTCAAACAACCCGTACAGATTATGGGTAAACCATAGCGTGTGGCATGTATGGTAGTCACTGTATCATTACAGCCATCATAACATCTGGTTGCTGTTACGCTACAGTTTAGTTTATGTCATATCACTGTCATATCATTGTCTTGTTACTGTCATATCATTGCCTTGTTACTGTCATGTCATTGTCTAGTTACTGTCTTGTCATTTTCTAGTTACTGTCATGTCATGGTCAAGTCATTTTTTAATTACTGTCATGTTGACATATGAACCTAGTTACTGTCATATCAGTCTGTTTACTGCCAAGTCTGCCTAATTGTTGTTCTGATAGTCTAGTTACTACATCTGCTAGCAAGACATAATGCACCATAAATAAAAGATGCTTACAAACAAAACTGCTGACTCCAGATGCTGTAATGTTTCCCTGTTCACTCCTTGAGAAAAAAACTCTTGTCTGACCGTGGCCCATGCTGTTCTGTCCTGAGAGGTCAAGGCTGGGACAAGTCTCTCGGCCTCAGATACTTGGGCTGGGAAGGAGATGTTTTCTATTTACCCATGAAGGTTTGCCACAGTCAACTGTTTAATTCATTGAATATTAAACACTGCAGCATCAATTAATAAATGTTGATTATCCAAAATGTCTATTTTTGCCAGCTTCCTTTTTTCTAAACAAAAGTTTGTAAACTAGTTGTTTAGCCCTGCACAACTCGCAGAAGATGAAAGGGACCTCTAGCATCCATATTAGCACAGTTATCACTGACAAAACCAACAAAGGCTCTGAGTTAAACAGCAACAAAACAAAAGTGACAGTTACAACAAGTTAAAAACCTTATTGCTGACTGTAAAATATCTGGACAAGAGAAACACTGAATAAAGAGTCATCTTCTCAGACAATCAAAAACAATCTTACTAAACAAAAAAGCTGTCATTGCCCGTCAGGAAGAATCAAAACCAGGTCACGTCATGCTCTAGTCTACACAGCTGTTTACAATGGGATCTGACTCTGCTCTTGAGTTAGGAAAGGCAAAGGCACTGAGGAAGGGAACTGGTCACCCTATGTTGTAAAGCTGAGACCTATTAAAGGTGAAGTCTTTAACACCTCGCTCCCCTATGGCAGTAACTGCTGTGAGACTATATTTACTTTTTTTTTTTTAAATATATCTCATTAACATTATCCATGTCACATCTCAACAACAAAGAAACACTGAAAGATAACACCCGAATAACAAACAAATGATAACACCTGAACAATAAACAAATGATAACACCTGAACAACAAACAAATGATAACAATAACAAAATAGATAATCTTGGATGGTCAGAAAATTAAATGAAGAGTAAATCTGAGAAACAGGTGACAGCTAAAATTAATCAGCGAGGGGATAGAGGCCAAAGTACATGATATATTTAACATGGCATTACAAAATAAAGATAAGCGACTGGCAAGGTTAAGTCAGCTCAAAAAAGAAAGAGAACAGAAAGAAATAACGAGATAAGCTGAATACAGGACATGGGAAATTACTGAATATATGGATTACTCTTTTCTTTTTAAATTAGTGAAGTAAAATATCTCCCATCAGTGGAAACAGTTCAATCGGGCTCAAATTTGAGCCACACATGAAGGCTGGGAGCTAGGCTTGGTTGTCAGAGGCTATTTGAGGCGCGTGCCATAGACGCATTTATCTACAGTGGGAGCTTATTCTCACTACAACTCCCGGCTATGACAACCTCTGGAACCACTGGGTTATAGTTAGGATTTATAGTGTTCATAATTTTATAATCCATGTCCAATTTCTGCTACCTGTTACAGGTATTATCCCTACTTGTTAATTACTGTATAAAAGCCAATGAAAATGTATAACTCTGTGTGTGTGTGTGTCTGTGTGTGTGTGTGTCTGTGTGTGTCTGTGTGTGTGTGTCTGTGTGTGTCTGTGTGTGTGTCTGTCTGTGTGTGTGTGTGTCTGTGTGTGTCTGTGTGTGTGTGTGTGTCTCTGTGTGTGTGTGTGTGTCTGTGTGTGTGTGTCTGTGTGTCTGTGTGTGTGTCTGTGTGTGTCTGTGTCTGTCTGTGTCTGTGTGTGTGTGTCTGTGTGTGTGTGTGTGTGTGTGTGTTTTATTTCTTTGTCCTAAAATGGTACATTCTTCATGCTTGTTATGTTGTAAGTATGGTGGAAAGAGGGAGGGGGGGGGGGGGGATTGGGGGGGGGGGGGGAGTAAGTCAGCTTACGCTTTGTGTATGTGGCTCAATATTTGATTGATTTTTAACTTGACATTAGTAAAATGTATTACTAGATATTTATTAAATGTGACATTATTATGTTTACTTTTAATAACAATGATATATTAATTTCTGTTCTAGTTTAATACTGTTTAATGGAACCACGCTGGTGTAGTGGTTACCAAACTGCGCTGGCGACCTGGTGACCCAGGATCAAACCCAGGCGAGGACATTAGAAGATTTTTCGTCGACCGGGATTTGGACTGGATTAACTCGATCGCTGGCGAGTACATTTGAAGGAGTGTCATCGACCAGAGACTGGCGGCTCCTGAGCCGACCCAGCTTTGATGGGTACCTCCAAAATCAGCGAGTATCTACCTGAATGGCGAGGGACACCTGTTTCTGTACAAGAAAAAAAAGGGATACCCACGTAAAAATCAGTCTCAGGTTAGACTTACTATCCTGAGATTTTGCCTCGTGTAATAGCAGGCGTACGAAAAAAAAAAAGAAAAAAAAACTGTTTGCCTATATAGTATAGTTCTCTAGGTCTGTATTCTCAACACATGTTCTATAATTTTGGGTGAATTCATCATCATCAAACCATCACTTTCCTTTGTACTTACTACACAGCATGGAGCCACACTTGTAGCTGGTTCCCTCCACAGGAATCCTGTACCAAACATTCATATGCTCGTGCAGCGGTGGCTTCTGTGGCAATTAGTTTTGTGTGATCAGGTTGCCAGCCTCATGCACAACTTCATAATAGTCACCTTGTACGAAATACCTGAAGGTGCAGTAGGACTATACTTTCTTTGTCTCTTCAGAGACCCCTGGGACAGACAGTGGGGCATGGGCAATTTGCACACCTGTAAATAGGGCATGGACGAATTGCACACCTGTAAATAATCTAATATTGGAACCATAGGAAATAGAGAGATAAGATTGCCTATGCCAGGTAGCATGGTATTCGATGAGTATTTAATAAATAAATCTATTAACATAAAATTGGTACTTACAAAATCTAGCATCAGCATCGTCAATGATCCACTCCATCTGTTGCTCCAACTGATTAGGAGAGACTAGCTGACCGTGTATGTTTGTGATGTCCATTTTGTACAGCAAACCACGTCTGCTTACTACCACATGCTGCAGAGAAACATGTCTAATGTCACAAATCTTCAGAAGAAAGAAATTCTACCTACATCCCCTCCCCCAATCAGAAATTAGCTCACCCCCCCCCCCCCCCCCCATCAGCAATTTGCTCACACCTCCCTCCCCAATTAGCAATTGGCTCACACCCCTCCCCCAATCAGCAATTAGCTTATCTCTGTCCATTCTGACTTCTGTATATTTGACTGTTCTTTTCTTTTCCTACCCAAGCCCTCCAAGAGCCCACGCCATTCCATATTGTGAGGCTGACTCATTGTTTAGATAAGGGATAACAATATTTTAATGTAAAGAAAAGATCTTGCATCCTTGTTTGGGTCAGGCCCCTCTGTGAGAAGAGGCCCAGGCCAAATGGCCCTGCTGATCCCCCCTCTTGTAGGGTCTGTTGCTCAGGGCCGGCCCTGCTGTTGCTACCCAGACGTCCTTATCTCTTTCCATCTTGCTGGTTTTACTAAACAATTTGACTCATAAAGGGAATGAATAGTCTACTTTTTTCTTGTTCCTCTTAGAGTTATGGTTCTTTGTAATTAAAAAAAAAACACAGATGTTTTAATTCTCAATTCTGATTAATCTAAAGTTTCCACGAACTCTGAGAAATAAACTGGGTATAACTCTAACTATATAAAAACATTTTTAATATGTGTGACCAAAACTTTCAGACCCCATTCCCTATTTTCATTCTCCCATAGTGCCTCAGGAACAAGTTTTACCTGTGACTGTTTGGCTGAATAGTGAACCAGTTTGTCCATCTCTTTTCCTGGTATCCTGGATAAGGGATAAAAGACAAAAATGTCACTTGACCCTGGGTATTTAAATGAGAGGAAAAAACCAAACTGTCACTTGAGCCTTAATATTTAAATAAGGGAAAAACATCACTAGAACCCTGAATATTTAAATAAAGAAAAAACATCAATAGAACCCTGAATATTTAAATAAGGAAAAAAACATCACTACAACCCTGAATATTTAAATAAGGAATAAAACTGTCACTTGACCCTGAGTATTTAAGTAAGGAAAAAACTATCACTTGACCCTAGGTACCTGTCAGCGTACAAGGAAAAGGGATACTTACGTAAAATCAGTCTCAGGTTAGACATACTAACTGGAGATTTTACCTTGAGTAATAGTGGGCATACGCAAAAAAAAACATCACTTGAACCCTCAATATTTAAATAAGGAGAAAAGTGACTTGAACCCTGAATATTTAAATAAGGAAAAAACTTCACTTGAACCCTGAATATTTAAATAAGGAAAAAACTTCACTTGAACCATGAATATTTAAATAAGGAAAAAAGTCACTTGAACTCTGAATATTTAGATAAGGAAAAATCATTACTTGAACCCTGAATATTTAAATATGGAAAAAAAGAGTCATGAACCCTGAATATTTAAATAAGGAAAAAAATCACTTGAACCCTGAATATTTAAATAAGGAAAAACATCACTTGAACCCTGAATATTTAAATATGGAGGGGGGAAAGTCACAAACCCTGAATATTTAAATAAGGAAAAAAATCACTTGAACCCTGAATATTTAAATAAGGAAAAACATCACTTGAACCCTGAATATTTAAATATGGAAGAAAAAGTCATGAACCCTGAATATTTAAATAAGGAGGAAAAAAGTCACTTGAACCCTGAATATTTAAATAAAGAAAAAACTTCACTTGAACCCTGAATATTTAAATATGGGGGAAAAGTCATGAACCCTGAATATTTAAATAAGGGGGGGAAAGTCACTTGAACCCTGAATATTTAAATAAAGAAATATCGTTACGGGAACCCTGAACTTCTTCATCATTTTCCTCTGTGCTCCTTACAGAGCATGGAACCACCACTACAGCTGATCCTGCAGGACGTCTGCACCAACCAGTCACATGACCTTGCAGCAGTTTGTTTGACATGATGAAGTTGCCAGCCCCTGATACATGAAATACTTTTTGTTCCTGGAGTTCTCTAAGGTTGACTAAGACAGAACATGACTAAGGCAGAACATGACTGACTAAGACAGAACACGACTGAGACAGAACATGACTGAGACAGAACATGACTAAGACAGAACATGACTAAGACAGAACATGACTGACTAAGACAGAACATGACTGAGACAGAACATGACTAAGACAGAACATGACTAAGACAGAACATGACTAAGACAGAACATGACTAAGACAGAACATGACTGACTAAGACAGAACATGACTAAGACAGAACATGACTAAGACAGAACATGACTAAGACAGAACATGACTAAGACAGAACATGACTAAGACAGAACATGACTAAGGACTACTATCCCTCAGGCATGCCCGTATAAGGTGACTAACATAAAGTAGTGAATGCGAGCTGGCAACCTCACCAAGTGAAACAAATAACCATGGTAACCACTGCTTCAACAGTTTGTGCTTTGGTGTAGGCTTCCTCAAAGGTGGTGGGGGGGCATCTGCATATGTAGCTTTATGCTCCATAAGGAACGTAATAAGGAGATAATTGATACCTAAAACTTCCACATTTTAAACAAGAAAAAAGAAACACCCAGTTCAACCAAACATATCACACTTTAAAAAAAAAACACTTAAATAAGTAAGCATAGAAACTGTCACCTGAAACCTGGACACTTTGAATAAGAAAAAACAAAAATGTAATTTCAATGACATTTGAAGAAGAACATAATGACATTTGAAAAAAGAACATAATGACGTTTAAAAGCTAGATAATCTGAACATCAAAAAACTGCCAGAGACTTGGAGCAACAACAAAACAAAAACAACAAAATAATAAAATACCAAGCAAACAAAACTGCTCAAATGAACATCTTGAACAAGAGTGAGACTAATTCTGAGAGAAAGTATCAAGTAGGATTACACTTACTGCTACACTGCTCTTTCAGCTCTTTCTTGTAGCCATCTTTGAATTGCAATGAACTGGCATAAGCCAATTACTAACCTCATAGTAGCATGTATTCTCTACATGAAAGGGGGGGGGGGGAATTGATTTAGTATATGCTCTTGATTTATTTGACAATTTTATCTCTTGACCCCATTTAATCCTCCGAGATTCTCTGTCTCAGACCTATAAGATTTGCTACCAAGCTGCCAACTCATAAAAAGTATGAATGTAGGCTGCAGCCGAGCTAATTCATTTCAGTTGACATACGTGGCATGTTGTTCAGACAAACTTTGCTGATTCTCTGATATTTAAAAATAATTCTAATAGATTTATAGTTTTGAAAATGAATGTAAATATGTTGCCTGGGAAGACAAGTGATCAGTACAATACAGATATGAAAGAAAGCTAAAGGCGTCCAGATAAGTGCTTAATTAACAACAAAAAACACAAGTTATTCAGACCATTAAATACAGCAAGCAGACGACAGCTGATATTGCTGCACATCTCATGAGGAAATAGAAGGCACTGATGAAGCAGCTGTGTCTGATTAGAGGATGTTCATAATCCTGAGTCAAAATTAACAGTGTAAAACATAAGAAGGGTCATTATTTTAGCAGGGCAGATCAAGGCAACGCTAAGAGACATAGATCAGTCAATTTTGTGGATATTGCAGTGGAACCTGGCAGGGTATTTTGCTCAAGCTTGTAAAACCAAACCAAAGCTACATTAGTTCTTATTTCAAGACGACCATCACTTCAACCACAATGGAGCAACAACTCGTCACTTCAACCTCAGAGGAGCAACAACTCACTACTTCAACCACAATGGAGCAACAACCAATCATTAAGCCTCAGAGGAGGAACAACTCATCACTTCAACCACAATGGAGCAACAACCAATCATTTAGTCTCAGAGGAGCAACAACTCATCACATCAACATCAGTGGAGCAACAACTCATCACTTCAACCACAATGGAGTGATAAGCAATCATTTAGCCTCAGAGGAGCAACAACTCATCAGTTCTGCCTCAGAGGAGCAACAACTCATCAGTTCAGCCTCAGAGGAGCAACAACTCACTTCAACCTCAGAGGTGAAACTGAGACATACATAATTCATTAATTTGTCATTAGTGTATATTCTCTACTATCACTGGGACACAGCAATTAACTAACTTGGGACTAGCATTTATTGTCCTATATTGGAATACTGAGACACAAAAATTAACTAACTTGGTTGTAAGGAAAATTCTCTGCTATTTAAAAAAACAATTTTTAGGTTTTTGCTACTTTTAAGCCTAGCATGCCCCTTTCAATGATTTTCCATATGCATAGAAGTGTTGGTTATATCAGAAGGCTTTCTTTTAGTGTTATATATTTATTGATTGTGCTTACTTTTATGTATTATTTCTCGGTGATGTGTTTTGTTAGTGTTCATGCTATTTTGTGGAAATTAAAAATATGTGTTTACATTTTTTTTTTGGGGTGCCAATATTCTCTAATATCACAAGGACATAGCAATTAACTAGCTTGGTAGCAGAGTATATTCTCCTACACTGGGACCTAGCAAGAGCTAACTTTGTAACTGAGCATATTCACTTGTGCTGGGACATAGCAAGAGCTTAGTATATTCTCCTACACTGGGACCTAGCAAAAGCTGAGTATATTCTCCTACACTGAGACCTAGCAAAAGCTGAGTATATTCTCCTACACTGGGACCTAGCAAAAGCTGAGTATATTCTCCTACACTGGGACCTAGCAAAAGCTGAGTATATTCTCCTACACTGAGACCTAGCAAAAGCTGAGTATATTCTCCTACACTGGGACCTAGCAAAAGCTGAGTATATTCTCCTACACTGGGACCTAGCAAAAGCTGAGTATATTCTCCTACACTGGGACCTAGCAAAAGCTGAGTATATTCTCCTACACTGGGACCTAGCAAAAGCTGAGTATATTCTCCTACACTGGGACCTAGCAAAAGCTGAGTATATTTCTCCTACACTGGGACCTAGGCAAAAGCTGAGTATATTCTCCTACACTGGGACCTAGCAAAAGCTGAGTATATTCTCCTACACTGGGACCTAGCAAAAGTGAGTATATTCTCCTACACTGGGGACCTAGCAAAAGCTGAGTATATTCTCCTACACTGGGACCTAGCAAAAGCTGAGTATATTCTCCTACACTGGGACCTAGCAAAAGCTGAGTATATTCTCCTACACTGGGACCTAGCAAGAGCTGAGTATATTCTCCTACACTGGGACCTAGCAAGAGCTGAGTATATTCTCCTACAATGGGACCTAGCAAGAGCTGAGTATATTCTCCTACACTGGGACCTAGCAAGAGCTGAGTATATTCTCCTACAATGGGACCTAGCAAGAGCTGAGTATATTCTCCTACACTGGGACCTAGCAAGAGCTGAGTATATTCTCCTACAATGGGACCTAGCAAAAGCTGAGTATATTCTCCTACACTGGGACCTAGCAAGAGCTGAGTATATTCTCCTACACTGGGACCTAGCAAGAGCTGAGTATATTCTCCTACAATGGGACCTAGCAAGAGCTGAGTATATTCTCCTACACTGGGACCTAGCAAGAGCTGAGTATATTCTCCTACACTGGGACCTAGCAAGAGCTGAGTATATTCTCCTACAGTGGGGACCTAGCAAAAAGCTGAGTATATTCTCCTACACTGGGACCTAGCAAGAGCTGAGTATATTCTCCTACACTGGGACTAGCAAGAGGAGTATATTCTCCTACACTGGGACCTAGCAAGAGCTGAGTATATTCTCCTACACTGGGACCTAGCAAGAGCTGAGTATATTCTCCTACACTGGGACCTAGCAAAAGCTGAGTATATTCTCCTACACTGGGACCTAGCAAGAGCTGAGTATATTCTCCTACACTGGGACCTAGCAAGAGCTGAGTATATTCTCCTACAATGGGACCTAGCAAGAGCTGAGTATATTCTCCTACACTGGGACCTAGCAAGAGCTGAGTATATTCTCCTACAATGGGACCTAGCAAGAGCTGAGTATATTCTCCTACACTGGGACCTAGCAAGAGCTGAGTATATTCTCCTACACTGGGACCTAGCAAGAGCTGAGTATATTCTCCTACACTGAGACCTAGCAAAAGCTGAGTATATTCTCCTACACTGGGACCTAGCAAGAGCTGAGTATATTCTCCTACAATGGGACCTAGCAAGAGCTGAGTATATTCTCCTACACTGAGACCTAGCAAAAGCTGAGTATATTCTCCTACAATGGGACCTAGCAAGAGCTGAGTATATTCTCCTACACTGGGACCTAGCAAGAGCTGAGTATATTCTCTTGTGCTGAGACGTAGCAAATAACATTTCTGGTTGTAGAATATATTCTCATGTACTGTGACACTGGGACATAGCAAATAACAAACCTGGTAGTAGAAAAGATTCTCTTGTACTGGGCCATGCAGGTAGGAATGAAGTCCCTGATGAGCACGGGTTCAAAATCCTCAGACAGCAGCTGTTCTCTCACCAGGAGGAGGTGATACAGGGTCCATGCTGCTCTGGAAGATTGTCAGGTAATGATGATGTAGGTGATCTCAATGGTATGGAAGACTGATGCATGATGATAATGTAGATGATAATGATTAAGTGCAAGATTGTCACATCATGATGTAGCTGATTATAGGACAGTGGAAGATTGTTACATCATGATGTAGCTGATTTTAGGACAGTGGAAGATTGTCACATCATGATGTAGCTGATTATAGGATAGTGGAAGATTGTTACATAATGATGTAGCTGATTTTAGGACAGTAGAAGATTGTTACATTATGATGTAGCTGATTATAGGACAGTGGAAAATTGCTACATCATGATGTAGCTGATTATAGAACAGCGGAATATTGTCACATCATGATGTAGCTGATTATAGGACAGTGGAAGATTGTTACATCATGATGTAGCTGATTAAAGGACAGTGGGAGATTGTTACATCATGATGTAGCTGATTATAGACAGTGGAATATTGTTACATCATGATGTAGCTGATTATAGAACAGTGGATGATTGTTACATCATGATGTAGCTGATTATAGGACAGTGGAAGATTTTTACATCATGATGTAGCTGATTATAGGACAGTGGAAGATTGTCACATCATGATGTAGCAGATTATAGGACAGTGGAAGATTTTTGCATCATGATGTAGCTGATTATAGGACAGTGGAAGATTGTTACATTATGATAAGGATAATTATAGGGCAGTGGAAGGTTGTTACATCATGATAAGGATAGTTATAGGAGCGTGGAAGGTTGTTACATCATGATAAAGATAATTATAAGACAGCAGAAGATTGTTACATCATGATAAGGGTAATTATAGAACAGTGGAAGATTGTTACATCATGATAAGGGTAATTATAGGACAGTGGAAGATTGTTACATCATGATAAGGACAATTATAGGACAGTGGAAGATTTTTACATCATTATAAGGATAGTTATAGGAGTGTGGCAGGTTGTTACATCATGATAATTATAGGACAGTGGAAGGTTGTAACATCATGATAATGATAATTATAAGGCCAAGGAAAGTTATTACATCATGATTAGGATAATTACAGGACAGTGGAAGGTTGTTACATCATGATAATGATAATTATAGGATAGTTGAAGATAGTTACATCATGATAATGATAATTATAGGATAGTGGAAGGTTGTTACATCATAATAAGGATAATTATAGGGTAGTGGAAGGTTGTTACATCATGATAATGATAATTATAGAATAGTGGAAGGTTGTTACATCATGATAAGGATAATTATAGGATAGTAGAAGGTTGTTACATCATGATAAGGTTAATTATAGGATAGTGGAAGGTTTTTACATCATAATAATGATAATTATAGGACTGTGGATGGTTGTTGCATCCTGATAAGGATAATTATAGAACTGTGAAAGGTTGTTGCATCATAATAAGGACAATTATAGGATATTCGAAGACAGAAAAGGGCAGTAACATTAGGATGTGACCTAAAACAATCACTAGAATGGTTTGTGGAAATGTTCAAAGTACAAAGCAGGGACAGTTACACTGAGATGGAGGAAGAACTCCAGAATTACAAAAATATAAAACAGGAGATAGAGAGACAGGTAGAGAAGCCAGAGGCTTGAGGAAGGAAGAGAGAGAGACAGACAGAATTGCACAAGGCTGGACTAAAGGAAGCAAGAGACACACAGGAGATGCACAAGACTGGAATGAAGGAAGAGAGAGACAGACAGAGATGAACAAGGCTGGACTGGATGAAAAGGTTATTTTTGTATCTTAAAAACTTCCAGACAGATATAAATTCAAACGAATTTAAGGAAGTTAACTGCACATCAACACACAGAAAACCATAGTCAGATATTTGTTGCCGGGAGGTCACTCATGACAGTTAAACTGTATGATCATATTGAACCCTGGTTCTTTATATCACTCTATGTTGTATGTTCGTCTTGCTGCTCTCACTCACTCTATCGGCTGTCTCTCAAACACAGAACGATTCACTGTAAGACTCATTAACACGCACCAAGTTTTAATGTTTTATTTAAGCAAAACGTCTTATGTACAACTGGACAGAATCAGTGCAGGGCACATTTTCCTGCTTACACTGTCAAAGATTAAAATAACATTGTCAGTTGTAAACATACAGTTTCTTCTCTTGTTCCTGGTCAATGAATGCTGTGTTACATCTAAGTAGCAGATTCAATGTTAGTGTGTCAGTCTAAATTGTGTTCCGTATTTATCTTGGTATATCGGCTTGGGTACAATAGCTGGTCTGACCACCAGGAATGTTTACTTTGACCAAGGCTAGAATACATCATTACTCATTTGACTTATTTCGCTAGGTTTTCTCTAACATGTCACTGGCCAACACTTGGCACTCACTAGCATGTTATGCTTACAAGAGTCACTTTGTTGAACTATTGTCATTCACACAAAAATAGAGGCGAATATTTGTTCTTCTACAACGTTACTTGTCAACTTCTATATACCCTATAAGTTCTGTTTGTCCTTCTCTGACAATTTTTAGGTTTGTCGACATCTATCAAATTAATATTCTGATCACCACAGACCATGGCTTATGGTACAGCCATGTGAAACTGTGCTTACTTCAGCGAACTACATTGCAAGAGAGAGGGGCCTCGTTTTTTTGTTTTTTTTGTTTTTGGCGAGGCGCGTCCCATTCAACCTAGTCGGTTATATTAGGGCACATGTCCAAACATAAAAGACCCTTAGGTCTGGGTTTTTTGATGTTGTTGTTGTTGTTGTTGTTGTTTTGATGAGGTGATGGGTGGAGAGCGGGCACTTAACAGCTGACCGTTATTGCCTCTTCTCGTTCCATCTTGGTCTACCCTGTTCAACCTGAAAATTGGTTATAATTGGGGTATTTAGTGTCATTTTATTTTTAAATGTTGTATTCAATTTAAATAGCTATTGTCTTTAGCAGTTGCTGATTTTAATTTATATTAGTATTTGTCCTTTTTATTTTCTCTTTTATATTATTTCTTGATAACTATTGTCCTTTACACTTGGTTTTACTTTGTATTAGTATTTGTGTTCTTTTTGAGTTTTTTATTTAATACCTTGTTGTCTTTCCTTGTCCTATGAGTAGTTAGTAAGTTTTTTTGTTTTTTTTTGTTTTGTTACTAACCTTATATGTTTTCCTTTGTTTTATGTATATATCTTTTAAGTATTGATTGGGCATCTCTTGGGGCATCTATACTTAAAACCTTATATACATGCCACACCTCGGAGATTAAAAACCTGTACAAAAAATCCATAACTCTGTACAAAGACCCGCAAAACCTGTACAAAGACTGAAAAAACATATGAAAAGAGTTAATTCGTGTAAAAATATTTTCAATTACAGTGGGCTGCATTATAAATGAGGCACGGGGACTTTGCCTTTTAAAGCAGGTCTTCACTTATTTTAAAACCCAAACAATAAATGTCTGAGTTTATTTTACACTGTAAAAATAATGTAATGGTGTCATCATTTAGTCTATTTCTGTGCTTAATTATCACTAACAGACTGGGAAATCCTGTGTTCAATAGGACCTTATAAAAGAACTCTGAGACACAGTAATAAGGGGAATGGGTTAGAAAACCTGTACAGAAATTATGTACAGGGTGTACACATCTGAAAACGCAAACACCTTGTACAGATTATGGGTAAACCATAGCATGTGGCATGTATGACCTTATCACCTGTCAAGTCTATATTGTGATTTCTATAGTAAGTTTTTAATTCAAGCCTTTGTTGTTCATAATTTTTACAGTGGATTATGTAGTGGTCTATGCCATTCTCTTCCTGACATTCTTGGCAGTGTGGTTCTTCCATGTTGTCTTCCATTCCTCGTTTATAGTTATCTTCACTTGGCTCTTGACCTCCGACCTTCCCAGTCCTGCTCTTATGTTGTTTGGGGTTTTTTGAGTCTTCTACATCCCCTTGTATAGTCCTGTTCTAGAAAGTTCAAACCTTCCTGTGTATCACGTGCTACTTTCCTGTGTATCACGTGCTACTTTCCTGTGTATCACGTGCTACTTTCCTGAAAGTTCTCTGTGTACTACGCCCTGACCCGCCTTCACCTGGCTACATAAGAGAGTTCCCTAGTTTCTGATAACTCATGACCTGCTACTTCTAATACAGTGATAGCCGCAGTTGCGTCCCTTACACCTGTCATATCTCGTATGCTGCCACATATTTACGATGAGATAAAAGCAATAATAAAAAATAACATAAAAGAAAAATGCCATCGAGAACACCCAGAGTCAGATATAACAGAAGCTTACAACTCCTTACTAGGAAGAGATCAAGTGATAATTTTCAGACTGAGAACTGACCACTGTAGATTCAAATACAATTGTTCAACTAATTCTAAATTGGACAGGTAGGCATTTGTCCATGTGCAGAAAAAAAAAAAAGTAAGTAGATTTTGTCTTCCAAGGTGGTTCTGTGAGAGGAGCATATTAATGTCATGGCCTTTACCAATCCTTCTAAGGGAGAGCCTATGACTGAGAGGAGCCTGAGGCAGATAGCCAACGTTATGTGAGAAATAGATTTATTATGAGAGAGCAAATGACGGAAAAGATGAACTGGCCCTTCGGAAACATATTAAAGATTATTATTATTTCATTTTAAATAAGATGAGAAGACAATGTGAAAGACATAAATGGTTTTAAAAACATGTACCATGTACACTAACATAATGATGATGCCCAGCAGTACATCTATGATGTATGTGACTTGTCACAATTCAGGAGAGAAGAAAATGAGAATGGAATTAAGCAGTAAATAAAAACATGTACCGTGCAGACTGACGTGTTGTGGGCAGCCAGTAACACTGGTCCATGATGTAGTAGTTGCTGTTTATTGGTAGCGGACTGCGGTTCATCAGATATACATAGCTCTCCCTGGAGGCAAGAAATACATGCACACTGTAAAAAAATCTGGTCTTTTTAATGTTTTATTGCCAGTCTTTTCCACAAACTTGGGAATTAATTTGATAACTTGAAACTCTGGAAATAATATACTAACTTGAAACTCTGGAAACAATATGATAACTTGAAACTCTGGATATAATATACTAACTTGAAACTCTGGTAACAATATGATAACTTGAAACTCTGGAAACAATATGATAACTTGAAACTTGGGAAACAATATGATAACTTGAAACTTAGGAAACAATGTGATAACTTGAAACTTGGGAAACAATATGATAACTTGAAAGCTGATTTCACAATGAACTGAAATGAAAAAGATTAACTCTACCAGTACTTGGTGATAAAAACATCACACCTAGACAATCATATCAACATGACATAATAACAGTAACTGACACAGTTATTACACTTCATACAACATCATCTACATTACCTACCACCAACCACTGACAAAGTTATCACACTTCATACAACATTATCTACATTCATCATCATCAGTTGCCATCTCCACAACAAAGGTTGGCTGTAATGGATCTCCAACGTCTTCTGTCTCTTGTCTTGGTGGTGCACTCTGATAGACTCTTTCCTGTCCATCTCTTGATGTTATCTTCCCACTTATAGTGCTGTCTTCCCCTTGCACGTTTGCCTTCAACTCTCCTTTCTGTTATGGTCTTCTGCAAGGTGTTATGCCTTTTTATGTGGCCAAAGTATTTTAGCTGCCGAACTTTGACCTCCCTAATTAGTTCTCTTTTCATACGTAGATTTTCTAGGACCTCCTTATTTATTTTCATCTCTTTCCATGAGATACGCCCCATTCTTCTATATATCCACATTTCAAGAGCCTCAATTCTTTCTTCCAAATGCTTATTCATCGTCCATGTTTCTGCACCATACAGAAATGCAGAATATATATAACACTTTATGATTCTCAGTTTTAATTTGTGAGATAACTGTTTAGATGTCAGTATATGTTTCATGTTGTTGAAAGTAGCTTTGGCCATTGCTATTCTCTTCTTGATTTCTGTTTCACATCTGCCATCTTCTGTTATTATATGACCAAGATAAACGTAGCTCTTGACTTGTTCCAAGATTTTCCCATTCACGCTTATCTTTAATGTGGGTTTATCGTCTCTTTTGCTAATTATCATAGTTTTTGTTTTCTCAATATTAATGTCGAATCCATATTCATGACTTATACTGTTCACTTGCTTCACTAGTTCTTGTAACTCCTGTTCGCTTTCAGCTAACAACACGGTATCATCTGCATATCTAAGGTCGTTTATTGACCTTCCACTGATGTTCAGTCCTGGTATTTCCTGTATCTGTTTGAAAATTTTTTCGGTGTATAAATTAAATAGGCAGGGGGACAGCACACAACCTTGTCTGACACCTCTTTTTATGTCTATGTATGGTGAATAATTCCTTCCCGATCTTACTGTGGCAGTTTGCTCCCAATAAAGGTTACTGAGTATTCTTATATCTTATATTCTGTTGCATTTGATTTTTTGGGCAATATTATAAAAACTGATGTCTTCATGTCGTGTGGTATATATCCTGTATTGTATATATCGTTGCATAGATCTGTGATTGTATCTATACCAAAGCTCTCCAGAGCTTCTATCATTTCAATTTTTATGTTATCCATGCCTGCTGATTTTCCTTTTTGTATCATATGAATGGCATTCTCTACTTCTGATCTGAGAATGTTTGGGTCTTCATTAGAATTTGGTGATGGTTTTTTACCTCTGTTGTTATCTACATTACCTATCACCAATCACTGACAAAGTTATCACACCTCACACAAAAACATTTACATTACCTACCACTAATCACTGACATAGTTATCACACTTCACACAACATTTACATTACCTATCACCAATCACTGACAAAGTTATCACACTTCACACAACATTTACATTACCTACCACCAATCACTGATAAAGTTATCACACTTCACACAACATTTACATTACCTACCACCAATCACTGACAAAGTTATCACACTTCACACAAAATTTACATTACCTACCACCAATCACTGACAAAGTTATCACACTTCACACAACATTTACATTACCTACCACCAATCACTGACAAAGTTATCACACTTCACACAACATTTACATTACCTACCACCAATCACTGACAAAGTTATCACACCAGAATGATCGAAGAACCAAAGCTCTCTGTAGCTTGTGTCCAATATTCTCCTGTGTGAGAAACAGAAAATGTCTTACATCAATTCTGTATGGTAACAACATTATGTCTGTCTATCTATTTGTTTGAATATATGTCTACGTTTGAGTATGTGTCTTTATGTGCTTGAGTAAGTGTCTTTATGTATGAGAGTATGTGTCTTTATATGTGACAGTATGTGTCTTTATGTGTGAGTATGTGTCTTTATGTGCAAGAGTATATGTCTTTATGTGTGAGAGTATGTCTTTATGTGTGATTATGTGTCTTTATGTGTGAAAGTGTGTCTTAATGTGTGAGAGTATGTCTTTATGTGTGTGAGTATGTGTCTTCATGTGTGACAGTATGTGTCTTTATGTGTGAGAGTATGTGTCTCTATGTGCAAGATTATGGTGTCTTTATTTGTGTGAGTATGTGTCTTTATTTGTGAGAGTACATGTCTTTATGTGTGAGAGTATGTCTTTATGTGTGAGAGTATATGTCTTTATGTGTGAGAGTATGTATCTTTATGTGAGAGTATGGGTCTTTATGTGAGAGTATGGGTCTTTATGTGAGAGTATGTGTCTTTATGTGTGAGAGAATGTGTCTTTATGTGAGAGTATGTGTCTTTATGCATGTGAGTATGTATCTTCATGCATGAGAGTATGTGTCTTTATTTGTAAGAGTATGTGTCTTTATGTGAGAGTATGTGTCTTTCAGTGATAGTATGTCTTTATGTGTGAGAGTATGTGTCTTTATGTGTGAGAGTATGTGTTTTTATGTGTGAGAGTATGTGTCTTTATGTGTGAGATTATGTGTCTTTATGTGTGATAGTATGGGTCTTTATGTGTGAGTTTGTAACTTTATGTGTGAGAGTATAGGTCTTTATGTGTGATAGTATGTGTCTTTATGTGTGAGTATGTATCTTTATGTATCAGAGTATGTGTCTTTATGTAAGAATATGTCTTTATGTGTGAGAGTATGTGTCTTTATGTGAGAGTATGGGTCTTTATGGATGAGAGTATGTGTATTTATGTATGAGAGTATGTGTCTTTATGTGTGAGAGTACTGTCTTTATGTGTGAGTATTGTCTTTATGTATGAGAGTATGTGTCTTTATGTATGATAGTATGTGTCTTTATGTGAGAGTGTGTGTCTTTATGTGTGAGAGTATGTCTTTATGTGTGAGTATGTGTCTTTATGTATGAGAGTGTCTTTATGTATGAGTATGTGTCTTTATGTGAGAGTATGTCTTTATGTGTGAGTATGTGTCTTTATGTATGAGTATGTGTCTTTATGTATGAGTATGTGTCTTTATGTGAGAGTATGTCTTTATGTGTGAGTATGTGTCTTTATGTATGAGTATGTGTCTTTATATGAGAGTATGTCTTTATGTGTGAGTATGTGTCTTTATGAGTATGTGTCTTTATGAGTATGTGTTTTTATGAGTATGTGTCTTTATGAGTATGTGTTTTTATGAGTATGTGTCTTTATGTGAGAGTATGTGATCACACAAGTAGGATCTCAGCGCAGTGCACAAACTCTGAAGCACCGGTGAGAATCCCAAAGTGTGTATATAATGTATAGGAATCACACATTCTATAAATATTTTTGTGGTGGGTAGGTTTCTTAATTTTTAAATTTTGCCACGGCTGCGGCTTGATAAGCCTACTCTTTACGATTTCCAACTGCCGTGGGATTTTTAACGTGCGCAACTTGCACACGGGATCTCCCATTTTTCACCCTTATCCGAGAAGGCTAGGTATCCGATCTCACTACCCATGAGACCAGGGGGGAGTATAATGTAATTAGGACCACTGGTTCTGACAAAAAAATATTTCAATAAATTATAATCCCTCGACTGGGATTATGTGAGAGTATGTGTCTTTATGTGAGAGTATGTGTCTTTATGTGTGACAGTATGTTTCTTTATGTGAGAGTATGTGTCTTTATGTGTGACAGTATGTTTCTTTATGTGAGAGTATGTGTCTTTATGTGTGACAGTATGTTTCTTTATGTGAGAGTATGTGTCTTTATGTGTGACAGTATGTGTCTTTATGTGAGAGTATGTGTCTTTATGTGTTAGAGTATGTTTCTTTATGTGAGAGTATGTGTCTTTATGTGTTAGAGTATGTATCTTTATGAGTGAGTATGTGTCTTTATGAGTGAGTATGTGTCTTTATGAATATGTGTCTTTATGCGTGAGAGTGTGTTTTTATGTGAGTATGCATTTTTATGTGTGAGAGTATGTGTCTTTATGTGTGAGAGTGTGTGTCTTAATGTATACTACAATTTTTATAGGTCTCTGTGTGAGACTGCACCTATGGTAACAATGTAGTAATCATCTCCCCCTTCCTGCTGTTTACACACTTACCTCCCCAACTGTAACAATCATGTTCCCTTCCTGCTGTTTACACACTTACCTCCCCAACTGTAACAATCATGTTCCCTTCCTGCTGTTTACACACTTACCTCCCCAACTGTAACAATCATCTCCCCTTCCTGCTGTTTACACACTTACCTCCCCAAATGTAACAATCATCTCCTCTTCCTGCTGTTTACACACTTACCTCCCCAACTGTAACAATCATCTCCCCTTCCTGTTGTTTACACACTTACCTCCCCAACTGTAACAATCATCTCCCCATCCTGCTGTTTACACACTTACCTCCCCAACTGTAACAATCATCTGCCCTTCCTGCTGTTTACACACTTACCTCCCCAACTGTAACAATTATCTCCCCTTCCTGCTGTTTACACACTTACCTCCCCAACTGTAACAATCATCTCCCCTTCCTGCTGTTTACACACTTACCTCCCCAACTGTAACAATCATCTCCCCTTCCTGCTGTTTACACACTTACCTCCCCAACTGTAACAATCATCTCCCCTTCCTGCTGTTTACACACTTACCTCCCCAACTGTAACAATCATCCCCCCTTCCTGCTGTTTACACACTTACCTCCCCAACTGTAACAATCATCTCCCCGTCCTGCTGTTTACACACTTACCTCACCAACTGTAACAATCATCTCCCCTTCCTGCTGTTTACACACTTACCTCCCCTACTGTAACAATCATCTCCCCTTCCTGCTGTTTACACACTTACCTCCCCAACTGTAACAATCATCTCCCCTTCCTGCTGTTTACACACTTACCTCCCCTACTGTAACAATCATCTACCCTTCCTGCTGTTTACACACTTACCTCCCCTACTGTAACAATCATCTCCCCTTCCTGCTGTTTACACACTTACCTCCCCTACTGTAACAATTGCTATGTGGTCTGTGAATTGGACATCCTCTTTCAACTTAAATCCCCCCCCCCCCCCCACATATCCATAGTTGTCCACTTTTTACATACCCCTCCCTCCCCCTCTCCTGTGGACGTCTTTTATGGGTAGCCCCTAATCTCACCTACCTTAACAATCAATTCCCCTTCTTGCTGTTTACACATTTACCTCCCGTACTGTAACAGTCATTTCCCCTTCTTAATGTTTACACATTTAGCTCCCATACTGCAACAGTCATCTCCCCTTCTTACTGTTTACACATTTACCCCACCTACTGTAACAATCATGTCTCCTTCTAGCAGTTAACTTATTTACGCACGACATGCTCACTTTAAACTGTTTAGCTTCAGCTCTGAGTTCTGCCAATCTTTTGGGCTGACTTTCATAGATAGGTTCCAAGGACGTAATCAACTTCTCCAAAGTCTCACTCAAAGGAGGCACTGACATGCATGGTAGACAACTCTGGTAGCTGTACGTACTTGGGCTCCAGCCAGATAACAACTTGACAAGGCCAGCCCACATCATCGTCATCACAGACTCTTTACCTGGAGGTTCATCTGCAGGAGAGGATTCATCATGGGGATTATAAGGGTTAGATTTGTGAAAGCTGAGACACCAAATGTTTCTGTAAGTGTAACAAACACACACACACGTTAGATTTGTGAAAGCTGAAGACATCAAACGTTTTTGTAGTGTAACAAACACACGCACACGATAGATTTGTGAAAGTTGAGACATCAAACATTTTTGTAAATGTAAGAAATACTGTTGTCTACACACACACATGTGTGTGTCAGTGAGTGGAAGTGTGTGTGTGCTGCATTTGAGTGTGTTGCGTGCATGTGTGTGTGTGAGCACAGGCACACAAATATGTGTTGGGTGTGTTTTAGTATAGACTCAACGACTTCGCTGGTTATTCGTTTAAACATTAACAAATAATATAATAATAAATTAATGATTAAAATAACACGGTCACAGAACAGTCGGGAGGCCAAGGAGAACTTGAAGAAGAACTGTGGAAGAGGAGGCTAAGGAAATTGGAATGACTTGGTGTTACGTTATTTTAGCGGGGGAGTTAAATGTTTGAGATCCTCACATGTGGGTTTCGTATTTTGTAGACTCACGTTTGAGTGCATCTAAGTTAATTGTATGTTTAATTATTTGCGTACTACCGTGCACCATGCTTAAACGAGTATGGCGCGGTTTGTCGCGGCAATTTGTTGCTGTCCAGCAAATATACAGGAGGCAGATATATAGATCCTTGGTCGTGAAGAGTCGTTTTATTTGGCCCTGGATCTATCCCAAGTCTAGAGACGACACGGCCATGTTTTAATTATAATCATCTGTGAGATGATACTCTTTCCTTGTGCCCGACGTGCCAAGAAGAATATATTATTAATAATCAGCCATAATCGGCTTATTGTATCAAGCCTCAGATACATGTTCCTCCATGTACCGTTTATTGCAGAGCTTCAACCGACCAGTGGAGTCGGTTGCTAGTGCGTCAACATAACGCTAGGAGATGTTATTGGATCGTCATTAAATATATTGATGATCAACGCTTTTAACATGGTTATTTTTGTAAACCCGTGCATCCTACAACTTTGTTGCCGTAGAGCTTCCGTTAACCTTCATGTGGTAACGGCTAGTGAAGTCAGTCAACGTCCATGTTGACCATTAGTGACAATGTACATTCTCCTGCCATGAATTATAATTTGACTCTGAACATTCATTTCAAATAATGATTGCCTGTATCGCTTCGTCAACATATTCAAGTCTGTACCAATTAAATGATGTCTCGTTACAAACTGTACCCTACGAGTCCAGCGTCTACTTTCTCTTCGGGTTGGTCACACAGTCTTGATCCATTGTGGTATTATCATTAACCAGGTCATCATTACTTGTATATGCCAAAGAAACGGCCCACATTATTTGCGTGATCCAAAGATACGTCGGCCACAGACAGTAAGCCCGACAGGCCAGTAATCATGAAGGAAAGTAGGTAACACTTGGGCATAGCTGAAAAAAGACAGCCCAAAATAGAATTCGATAGAGAGCAACTGTTTCAGCCATTTGTTCCACGGGGAACGAAAAGGAATGATGATAACACGGGCAAGAGATATCTTCATACTGTCTGTATTTATCATAATCATCTATAACAGCACACTCAATCATGGTTAGTTATACATTCAATCATGGTCAGTTGTATAGGCACGGAATACTCGAAAAAATACATATTTATGAAATTATTGTAAATATAAAAAATAGTTCGTACTTCAAACTCCAAAACTGGACCAAAGACGAAGCAAAAGTGATGAATGCAGTCAGGACCCATAGCTTGACTGCTTGCGTCAGGGTCAGCGAACCAGAGCTGACGAAGACCCTACTTCACCTCAAAGTAGTGATCTTGTAAACAGGCTGCATTTCTGCAGTCTGGCTCAAAGAGTAGGGATCGAAGAGGGAAGGCAAACCCGGTCCCACAAAATGCCGTGCTGAAGTCGGATGTGTCCGCCGAAAGGCGCAAATATCGCAGCTTCGCTGTAAACGGACACAACGCAACCAACGTCCTTTTCAGGAACGAAGAAGAAGAAGAAGAAGAAGAAGAAGAAGAAGAAGAAGAAGAAGAAGAAGAAGAAGAAGAAGAAGAAACAATCCACTTTCAACTGTTCTTTTACCATTTTTATTTTTTTTATTTTTATATTTTGATAAATGTCGCAGCCTGTCCCTAGAACGACCTCCCGGTGCGGTCGCATTGGTATCACCGCCCAAGAACCGACCCTGCTTCTAACACACACACACACACAATATGATCATTTAAAACTTCTAACACACAATATGATCATTTAAAACTTCTAACACACAATATGATCATTTAAAACTTCTAACACACAATATGATCATTTAAAACTTCTAACACACAATATGATCATTTAAAACTTCTAACACACAATATGATCATTTAAAACTTCTAACACACAATATGATCATTTACAACTTCTAACACACAATATGATCATTTAAAACTTCTAACACACAATATGATCATTTAAAACTTCTAACACACAATATGATCATTTAAAACTTCTAACACACAAAATGATCATTTAAAACTTCTAACACACAACATGATCATTTAAAACTTTTAACACACAACATGATCATTTAAAACTTCTAACACACAATATGATCATTTAAAACTTCTAACACACAATATGATCATTTAAAACTTCTAACACACAATATGATCATTTAAAACTTCTAACACACAATATGATCATTTAAAACTTCTAACACACAATATGATCATTTAAAAAAAAAAACATAATACTTACACATCCATCCTCGGAACGCCAGCAACTTCCGGAGTAGTAGCCGCCTACAGCACGTGATACTACCGAACAACGCCAGACCACATAGAGTGATTCCGCAGATCATTTTCACTGTTCCTTAAAGATGTAACAGAACAATTACAACCTGACACATATAACTAAACATTTGTAACATTAGATAACATATACATCCGGGCTGGGTAATCCTTAATTTGGCCATAAAATCTGAGTTTGCCATTTTTTGGCTCAAATATTCAGCCACCATATCTGCAACTTACCAGACACAATGATTGTCAAATTTCGAATTACATTTTCTCTTCTTTTTTTTTTTCCAGTTTGACAAAAATAAAAAATGGTATTTCATGATTTGCATCTGAATAACATTTTTTTTTTTAAATTTGGGGTGAAGCGACCGTATTTTTTTCGTCGAAACCAAGACCGCGATGAAAAACTATGTACTAAAGTTTCTAAATTGTAATCACAAGAAACTCGCCCTTCCTTTAACATATTTTTGGAGCTAACAAAATGTTATGATCTGCACGTATAGAAACTGACCATTTGCAAAGGGAATGAACTCTTCCAGCAGAACTAGTTTGCTTGTGATTGGTTTCAGTATTGCCACGTGACTTATCCTGAGAGCCGTGACTCCGCCCATTATAAAAGTCATGTTCAGTAGTGATCCTGGCCAGAGTGCAGCATTCAGTTTGTTTCTGAAAGTAGATCGTTATGAATGAGCTGATAATTGGCATTCATACAGTACTGGTTAAAACTTACAAGCCTAGGTTATGATAAAAACAACAGTCACATGGATTGGATAAAGCTAACAGCGACAGGTACTGTATCAAGCGAACAGTGGCGGGGATTGGTTAAAATTAACAGTGGCAAGGATTGGTTAAAACGAACAGTGGCAGGGATTGGACACAACTGACAGTGACAGGGATTGGTTAAAACCAACAGTAAACGGGATTAGATAAAATTAGAAATAAAAGTAGGATTTGATAAAACTAGAAAAGATAGTAACTGAACAGAACTAACAAAACTAGGGACTGGGTGGAACTAACCAAACAGGGGCTATACAGCTAAAAGTGATAAGGAGTGGAAGAGTTAATAGCGATAGATATTGGATACAATAAAAATCGGATTCCAATTGTTTGGTGACGATTGGTGAATGTTCCCATAATACTTCTGATGTTTTGGACACGTGGAAAAGAGAAGTGGGGGAAGATTCAGAGATACGTGGAGAAAAGTGGACATCCATTGACGGACCAACATTGTCTGACATTAAAAACACTTTAATAACCGCGCTAAATGTCACTGACTACTCACTCACCTGTAAGTTCTAAGAACCGTGGGCCAGCCCCAACTTCTGTTCTGGAGCCTAAAGTGATGGATTTTGAAGTTTTCACTGAGTGAGAGAATGGAACCGGCCTGCGGGAGCACAGCGCTGCCAAAACTGGCCATGTTGAAAGTTTCAGGATTCTCGCTCGTGACACTCTGGATACTTTTTCTCCTATCACCTCACTGGGAGGGATATTTGTTCCTATTGTCACCTCACTGTGAGAGAGGGAAAAAAGATCTTTGAATTTAGAGACGCAGGCAAAAAGAAAATCGAAGACAGTAAAAATAAACATAGCTCGCTTGTTTCTATCGCGTCTGTTTGGAACAACTGCTTGGAAGTAGATAGAGTATCAAAGGTCAAAGTTGTGACATCGTGTTTGAAAGGCAGTGGTAAACATGCGTTGAGTAGACTATAACCCCTCCATTACTAGCTCTGCCATTCTGGCACACACAATCCGTTCCATCTCATTCTTACAGAGGGTCTCACAGCTATCTGTGTTTCATGTTCACATTCACCGGTATATAGTTATGTTGCTACACAAAATTAGCCTAATATACAGGGCCTCTACACACGAAATGGGCCGTAGCGGTAGCAATTTTGAAGAGCCCCTGAATTTGTCCTGTACTGTATTTTTCTATCACCTTGACCCATACATGATGGTCCATCCCGGGGTTGCGTCCGAATCCCCTTTCCGTCAAGCCTGCTCACTTTCAGCCTGATGGACAAGCTAAACGAAGTGGGGGGCCTTCACTTAGTTATTGACGCGTTTGCGCTTGTCATGGGATGGAGAACATACTTATACATCACTTGACTATTACAGATCGTATCTAACATTAGAAATGTACCGATACATCACGTGACTGTTACAGATCGTATTTAACATTAGAAACATACTGATACGTCACGTGACTATTACAGATTGTATCTGACATTATAAGGAAGTACATTTATCACATTACATTCCGCTTGTCCTCGTGTGTTCTTGTATGTGATCATACGTTCATGATTATAATCTTACGAGTTAGTCAGCGGCCACAGCATGGCCGGAAATAATTAAGTTGTGCCATGCCCTGGTTACGACAATTATTTTTTTTTATTTTTTTTTAAATCTAAAACTTTTGCCTCGTTTTGGCGAGGCGCGTTCCGTTCAACCTAGTCGGTTATATTAGGGCGCATGTCCAAATAAAAAAGACCCTTAGGTCTGGGAGTATTATGATACGACACTAATTATCCTGTGGTTAATTCATTCCTTGCAATTTTGCTTCCAAAGTAAATCAACGTCGTGCAAAGTTTATGATGTGCAATTATACGTCCCTGGCTAAGTATAAATCAACGTCGTGCAAAGTCTATGATGTGCAATGATACGTCCCTGGCTAAGTATAAATCAACGTCGTGCAAAGTCTATGATGTGCAATGATACGTCCCTGGCTAAGTATATGAATATAAGGTGTAGGCACTTATTTACACTTATCCGCATGACCTCTGCGTAATATTACATGGGGAAAATTCCAGACATTTTGCCAAAATTACAGGCATGACTATTTCTGAAACAAATGCCAGTAACAGATTGGAAGAAATGCACGTTATTTCAGTCAGCGTGCAATTTAGTTTCCACGCCGCAGCTGCGCGGTTTTTCAATAAAAGATTGCACGTTTGGTGGGAACAGATGGGACAGGACGTTACCGCTAAGGCAATTCTTTAAAATGTGGAGTGTTCTTGATTATAAATGTGGGCTGGGATCTTTAACGATGAACTAATAGATTAATCTGTTAAAAATGTTTAATCGATTAATGATAAAACACATTTTTAGCAATGTTTATGTGTTTTGTTTGAATGTGAGAGCATTTGCTATGTTAGAGGATTGTGATATGGAATTTAACAAGTACGGTCAATAATAATAAATTGTTTGGTTGTATCGTATCAGTATTTTCATTACTCGTATTTTCAGGACAATGTAGATTTATAACAAGTAAAATCAATAAATTTTTCAAATTTTTGTGACGATACCGCATATCGTAGGGGGTTTGGAAAAATGTGACGTCATACTCGCTTCTTTCATAAAATTGCCGTGTTTTACTGCAACTAGTTAAAGATGCAGTAATCCCTCAGATAGACGGAGTTACAGTGTACTGGATACTTCTATTATTTCCACTTGAAGAAGGTCCTAAGGCTTGGGCTTTCAGTATTATTATCGGAGTTGTACGCCCTCTAATATTAGCAGCTGCTCCTATTCCTGGGCCTGTCCTATTTGGTGTCCTGGTTACGAGCTCTTATTTTAGCTGACTGTGATCTTTCCTTGACACAATTGGAATTAAGAGAAGTAGTCTTACAAGACGCCAGGTTATAACGAATATTTTCGCGCACACACCCAGATTGCTACGTTGAGAAGAGATCCAATCAACGGCAGTCTATCTTAGCACTTTCATGCCCAACCAACTATCATCCAGGCGGTTGAGATAGATAGGAGTTTATCTCCCATCCATCTCATGTAGAACATTCTACATGACAATATAAGATATTGTTTTCAAACCCCATTACCTTATATGGTCTTGCTACTTCCGCGGGCATTTATCATGTTTACAACTCACTACTTCATAGATCTATCACTGATAATATCTTCCAGAATGTTGTTTTATTGTAATTTTTTATCACAACAAGATCTGGGCGGAAGCCATTACGAATCTTTCCGTGTTCCAAAATCCCATTTGTTACCTTACTGTCTGTGATGAATTTACCGTGATACAACGTTAAAATATCTCCAATTATAAAGATAACATCTAGGGATAAAATAATGCGTAAGATACTAGGATACATGCTCGCCTATGCCAGCGTTTCCTACCACCATTGAAACTAACTAGTTAGACATGCAGACGAAACGGTACATTTTTAGACGGGAGGGAAACGGAGATAAAAATCATTATGACGGTCTGAACACGTGTTTGAATCTAGAAAGGCAGAAAGACGCAATTTGTAGTTTAAAGGAAAAATTACGCCACTAGTTAACACAATGTAATGAATTGGTAGAAAAAAGACCTTAGCTCTTGTTAGAAACAGTCGTATCTTGGACGTTTTACCGTACTTAGTTGTTTTGTTTGAATACAGCGGCAAATGCCGTGGAGAACGTTCAAAAACAAATTTCAAAAACTAACCTTGAGAAAAGTAGGTTTTTCTTTAATAATAAAGTTATGAAAATAAAACCTAGCTAGTTTGATAGCTCATCTTAAGGTGACAAATAATATACTTTTAATTATACAGACGGACAGATAACACGGAAGATATTGACGAAAGACCGTATTGTTCCTATCAGAATAGCGAACAGCCTTTTGTGCATACTTCACTAAAAGTCACATTTTTGCGTCCTTGAGACAGACATATGCAAAATTCAAACTGCAATGAACTAGCGGGGCAAAGTTGGTAGATAGTGGCTATAAATAACTTAGGAGGCAGGTTTGTGCAGTTTTACATGTAGTTAGTCCAAAACAACAAGTGAAATTGGGGAAAAGCCAAAATGTGACCGACGTACATTTGAGAAATTGAGATGTACTTTTGGCTTTATTTTCAAAATTTAAATTGAAAAGCTTGGTCTTCCGATCGGATTGGCCAACGCATTTTTATATTAGCGGGATAGAGACGCACATTTGTGCCATTCGATAGAAGTCTGTCCTATAACACAGTTCTTAACTGCTAGTGGTGTTTTCCAGGAAATAATACATAAAATTCAGTGGGACGCCATACTCTAGCCAGCAGCTCAGCTGAGTTTTGCTAGTATTAAGTACTGTGTTCTCAATTCTGAATTGTGAAGTTTCTGTTTTGGCACTAAAGTTGTGCCAAATGCTTTTGTAAGAGTACACAAGCGGATGTCTGTGCCTCATAACATTGGTGTCTGTGCCGCCTAACATTGGTGTCTGTGCAGCCTAACCTTTTTACTCCAGCTACGGAGAGGAGTGGGCCACAAGAATCCTATACCAGATCGTCACAGGCGAGATAAGTGAAAACCTGGCCTGCTGGAGATTCACAACTATTCCACCATCAAATAAAGAATTAACTCTTGAGAAATATAACATTTAACTTCAGCCCATAAGTCAATGGACAATGATTTTGGTAGTCACAGATTGGGCGTGATGACGCCACCCCAACGAAACATCCAGTGCTAGTTCTTCCAAAGACATTATAGATAATAATAATATTAACCATTCAAATAATATATCTATGTACACAAATTACATTTGATTATGCCATATATATATATATATATATATATATATATATATATATATATATATATATATATATATATATATATATATATATATATATATATATATATATATATATATATATATATATATATATATATATATATATATATATATATGCATTTCATTGATAAATCCATATCATATCATATGTTCTGACCAAAATAAAAATTGGTTCAGAACTAATAAATTTAAAAGATTTTAAAACTTAAACTATAACAACCAGAGTTAGTTCAGTGTATTGTAGAGTTTATTATTATTATTAGACTTATTGATTACATGTGTGTGTCTGTATATTATATTAACTACACATTACATTTCAGTACCCTAGACTTTTAACGTAGCTAACATTCATAATAGTCTAATAAGTCTGTTTGAGGTCGTAAGTGGTAGCAGAAAGGCCTCCTGTAATTCACATAAACTTTTATCTCAGGAGCCTTCACAGCTGACCTCATACAGTACACTAGGTAACATAACAAACATACAATAACATCAAAAACCACTACACTGTCTGTGTCTAATATTTAACCAGATTGACGTCTTCCCACACGTCATGTGCGAACTGACAACTTATCTCCCAATACCGTCTGTGCATTCATATTGGAACTTGTGAACAACATGTCTTCGCGTATCTTTCCAGACAAAAAGTTTTGGTTAACATTAGGAATGTCGCTCAGTGTAAACTCTTACTCCGCCTGGGGCTGGCGAAAAGTCAGTATGGCTAATTCGCTCTGCACAAACAGAAGCCAAAGTTGCTTAAAAATAGGTCAAACGATAAGGTAAACTTAAAGAGAGATAAATGGGACACAATATGATAAGAAAAGATTTATACGTTGTAAAGAGAAACTAGAGTTATGATAAGAAAACCGTGAACGGTGCTAGTGTAAACAATGAACAAAGGAAGAATTTAGCACGTAAAAGGAGTGGTAGATTGTGACGTACGTATAGTATGACAATTGAAGTCCCTGAATTGATGGATGATAAAGGAGAGTAGCCTCGTATAGCATCGCAGCCCCTGGATTTGTGTGCAACACAAGAGTCAATGTGGATTCCACGCGGGCTCATTAGCATGCACAATAGCAACGGGGAATTCTACCACCTGGGCAAATTAGTATGTATCATTTCCACGTGGATTTTCAACACGTTCGATAATTAATATGTAGATAGTTTCATGCGTGCATCCAGGACATCGCTTTGTCTTAGGGGAGGTTAAACCACGCCTACTGCCAATCTCTAGAGCGACTATAAGCAGTTATTTCCCTACTTTGCCAGTCCTTCTGCCTAGTAGGGCGTTGCCAGAGTCCAACGAGGAAAGCGGTTAACGATCAAAGGCAGTGTTGGTCCCCAGAACGGACGAAGCAGAGTCACGCCGTCGTTTAACATCTCAGTGTGAACCAGAGAATCGCTCGCAGAACGAGACGAACGGGAAAGACGAGCGGTAAGAAGAGTTGGGTAATAGAGCGGGGACGCGCAGAATCGCAATAGTTCCCTAATATCAAAGAAGTTGTGAACTTTAGCGTGTCCCCCTGATCCTTCAATTCTTTAATTATATATTGAGACCACTGAAAATGCGTTTATCATTTGCGCCAGAGAGTTTGAACAAAGTACTAGATGTATAGAACAAGATTTCCTGTGCATATCTTCAATATTGGAGTCTTAAATTAATTCTGTTTTGGGCCAGTGGTAATATATTAGTATCAAGTGATCAGTGGTCTAGTTCTTCCATTTATTTAACTGGATTTTGTGTTAATTTAAACCTATTTAATAAACCCATCTCAAAAGTTTCCAGTTGTAAATTGAATGATATATCTATACGTTATTTCCCAAGATAACAGATGCTTAAATTAATTTAGGAGTCGTTAAGGGATTTATAACCAATTAATACAGTTTTGTTCTGTGTATATATATATATATATATATATATATATATATATATATATATATATATATATATATATATATATATATGTGTGTGTGTGTGTGTGTGTGTGTGTGTGTGTGTGTGTGTGTGTGTGTGTTTTAACCATTAGACTCGCGGAGAGTTTTTCTTAAATATATATAATTGAATACGCGAGTGTATAAAATAGTCTTAACTGTAAATTTATCGCGCGTCAAAATATGATACGTATTGGGCTTATTGATTTCATGTTTTCTATTTTTTCACATAGAATGATCATACACCTTTGCGTCCCAGCAATTCTATAGAGTCCTCCAGACTCGGTTCTTCTAACATCCAGACATTTTATGAACATTTAAATATAATCTTGTGGCGGCCCGTGCGGTCTCGCTCTCTATAATTACATGGGAGAAAGCAACCCAAGAACATTTAAATCATAAATCAATAAAGTCTGTAAAGATTAACTGGAGAAGAACAATTGCCAGAAGCGATATATAATTTTTACTGTTCTACTGTGGAAAAGAATATATCATTTATGTACACTGACAGTCACGTATTTTTCACTGGATTAAAAACCCCGAAGAAAAAAAACATACCTCACTGATCAGTCTTTGTCATTGTGACGTACGTCTAGTTTGACAAGTGAAATTTCCCTGATTCGATGGATGATTAAAGGGACTTTAGCTTTTCATAACATTAGAACCCCGGAACATCAGTATTGTTGTAACTTTTCATCAACGAAGAGTAACGGCTATGATCAAAGCAGTCAAAGACGATCCCCAGAACAGAGAAGCAGAAATTTAGCATCTCCGTGCGAACACTGAACCGTTCGCAAGACGGACACGAGCGGTCAGAAGAAAGCTTCTTGCAGACTTCGCCCCTCTGTGGCAACCGGCAGACTTGCCCGAAAGACTATGGAACGGGAGAGACGGAGCGCTCAGCGTAGCGGATACGATCTGAGGAATCAGGAAACTCACCGCGAACGAGGCTAGTCTCGCAGAAATTTCACATCCTCGTGCGAGCAGCCTGAGACGAACGAAGATCGGAAGCCAGTCGGGCCATCGCGGTTAGCATGGCGGCTAAATAACTTCGACTTCCCCTGGGATCTGAAGAGGCGCGAAATTTTCACACGACCCATTTAACTTACATTCCTTTTAGATATATACAGAATCTGAAAAGGGCATTTTTATCATTCGTCCTGACAGAATTCTAAGATTCACTAGCACATAGTTAAATTCCTGCTAGATTTCATCTAAATTGTTGGCTATTGGAGTGAATTCCTTTTCTGTGCAGGCGGTAATTTATACTTTAGCTTCGAGTGATCAGTGGTCTAGTTATTTCATTTTATTTCACTGGATTGTGGTGTAAATTTAAACTTATTAAATAAACCCATTTTCAAAGTTCTAGTGCAAACTAAATGTTACATCTATAAGTTTATTTCCTAATACAATAGCCGCGTAAATTAATTTTGCAACTGTTAAGGGAATTATAACTTTAATACAGTTTAGTTCTGTATAAATAGATGTGCTTTTAACTATTAACCTCATGGGAGCGTTTCTTGTATTGATTAATTGTAGACGCGAATGCAGAAAATAGTCTAACTGTAAATGTATCGCGCGTTAGATCTTAATATGATTTTATTGCATTTCTTGTTTTATCTTCTATACAGAATTGATCTTTCGACCTTGCATCCCAGCAATTAATTAATTATACACTGAGCCCTGCCAATTCAGTCGAAAACTCCAGCAACTTATAACCATTTTAAAATTTAATCTTTGTGGCGATCCTGTGTGATTCAGCTACCTGAAGTTTTTCAGAAATAAAGCAAACCCAAAGACTGTTTTAAAATCCCAATTCATACAGTTTTTTTATAGTTATCAAACTTGAAGAAGAACAGTTGCCAGTAGCAATATTTTACTCACTGCTCTATTTGTGAAGAAGAACATAGATTTCCCTGACACTGTCTGTCAAGCATAATCATTGGATTTTACCACCCCCCGAAGAACTTACCTCAGTGTTTTGTAGTTTGTGACATTACGGCAAAAGAAAGTTATCTCCACCAGCTGTGCCAATCTTAGAAACCGCACCATACCTCACACCTAGCCAAGTGCCTGTGCCATTCATTAGGAACTTTTATCTAACAAACCAACAGTAGCCTTTACGCTTCACCGTCTGGCGATTTTTGAGACTATTAGCTACCATCCCACCTCGTTAAATCTGGGGCCTGACACAGAAGAAATAAAAAAGACAATTTCCATTGTTCTACGGTATTAGCTACAGTTGTAAAATTCCTAAAGTGCCAGAATTCACAACTTGGTAAGTCTGTGTATGTGACTGTGTGTGCTGGCCAGCCCAAGCGTGTTTTTGAATGACAGGAGATTTATTAATCTTTTTTTTTACCCTTATGCTTAGTTCGTCCTAGTATTAAGGGGTATTGTATACATTGTACGGGATTTCTCCTAGCGGGATTGTTTAACTGTGTTCATTCCCCCCTTCCGTAAAGTTTTGTTGAAAAAGGGAAACATTTGAGAACCCTAGCTTTTCCTCTACCCCCTTATCACTGTAACCCCTTGCCTCAGAGTAATAAATTTACCATTGGGTTAAATTGCCTATCTCTGATCATCATCACCCCCCCCCTCTCGTCTTTGGGACCGGGTCTTTTCTGTTAGTAAATACAAGCGGGAAAGGTGTATTGGATACTTCTCCTAAAAACTCCCTCCCCCCTTGTCATTTGTGTATTTTGTAACCTTTGATTTCTTCATGTAAATTGATAATTATTTGTGACTTGATTTTTTATGATAATAAAAGTATTAAACCTTTGTTAGAATTTTGTGTCGGCTGGCCCAAATCCAACATTCCTCATATTTGTTATCGTAGTCTGTATTCGTGTACGTTGAGCGTCAGAATCACCAAATCGGTGTGTGCGCCTGAGTGACTGGAACTGACAAACAATTGTTTGTTCAGAAGGGTGGTAGGAGTAGTTTTGAGAGACAAATATTGTCGTACATGAGACTGTCCTTACTCTTCCCAGCACTTGTGAATCTACTACCTCACTTTCCTAAATCCTTATTCTCACAGAGCCTTCACTATCATTCTACACTCTAAAAGGATCAATATCCATCAGAACACTCTCAGATAAAATTACGACAGTCATCACGCTATAGAAATTTCCACCACCAGCGGTGAAACCCAGGAGACCACTACCTTCTCATACCTAATACCTGTGACAGTGCCATCCCAAAGAAACTTTAAAGAAAATCAAAAGGAACACTAATGCTTCACCTTCCAGCGATTACGTGAAAATTTGCTAAACGCCAAACCCGCTAGTCTGGGGCTGGAAAACGAAGGAAAAGACTCATATATGTGTTGAGTATTTACTTGCCTGTTTGTGTTATTCTATGGAGTGCCAGATTCAACGATCGGTAAGTGTGAATGGGTGTGATGGCCATCGCTAGCGTGCATGAATGAATGAGATATATTAGTTAAATTTTTAATTCTCGTTACTTGGAAAATATCTTTATACTGTATTCCTTGTATCGTTCTCTGTAAGTGGAATTGCTTACCTTTGCGTACTTCCCCTCCCTTAGTTTGCTTAGTAAAGGGATAACTTGGAGAATACTAGGACTTGTTTCCTACACCCCATATCAATTATTGTAAAACCACCTGTCAGAATACATTAATCTATTTTTGGGGTTAAATTATCTCTTTCTGATAACACTTGCCTTTGGGCTGGGTTTTTGTTGTCTATACAAGCGGGAAGGGCATATTGGGATACTACTCTTCAACCCCCCCCCCCCTTTCCCCCTTGTTATTTGTATTTTTCTGTAACTATGATCATTGACTGTACCATGCTAAATGTTGTGATTTTTGTTTAGATGATAATAAACACCATAACCTTTTATTACTGTGTTGGCTGACCCATTACCTATCTCTGTTATATGTAGTTTGTATTCACGTCTGTGTGTTTGTAGCACCAAATTGGTGTGTGTACATGAGTGTTTGGAAACTGGCAACAATTGTAATAAGTTTCTGTAGTATTAACAACCTGGTC
>JAMPIV010008325.1:72500-102849 GCA_024509875.1 Oreohelix idahoensis | reverse complement strand
ATGGGGATTTAATACATTTTAATAAAGAGAGAAGATAAAGGGTATTGTGATATAAAAATTTTATTACAATCCGCTTAAATAGCAAGGGACAGTGATGACTTAAACTTGACAAATTTCCATCAGTTTTCTCTACTTTCCGTGCAGTTTTCAAACATCACGCGAATGGGCACTTTGTCTGGTACCTACTACGAGTTGTCAAGAAAAGAACTTTACAAAATGTTTTCTATTGATTCAGTTCAGAAACCAGTTTTGGAAATACTCACAATTAACGGTCAAGAGATTTTATGCTGTTTTATCAAGGGAAACAATCAACTTAAATGGATAACTCATACCAGGGATTTCAAGAGAGTTAACCATGTGATTTTAAACGCAAACTTGTCTTTCGTGGATTTCGCTTTAAAGTTTGCGGACGTATACATTTTGTGTCTGTTACTATTAAAGTGACAACAATCATGGGACAACATTCAAGGATGGAATTTCTACATGAAACTTCAAAAGCACTATATTGATTGTGTGACACGGAATGGGGCTTGACTTTATTGTAAATGGTTGTATTTTTTTTTCCTTACTGGAGTGGAAAGACATATTAACCTACTATATTTAATTGATTTTTCAAACACAAAAGAATAATTACGTTGAACACATCTATGTGTTACGATATTAAGGCGCATTGTAACGCTCATTATAAAATTAATTTCGTGATTCGTTGTTTTATTTATTGTATATTATACAATTATGGGACATTCACTACAACACAAAAAACTTTATGTATTTGAAAATATTGTAAGCAGTCAAAAAACATTTTGTTGTGTGTTCAGAGTGTCTGTCTTACATTCTTTCTATGATTGAATAGTTTATTCTTTATACTTATCATTAATGTTAATTTCAAGTGAACATTATATTGACTAGGTGACATGACAATGCACAGTAGGTGTTTTTTTTCTGACAAATGACGGTTAGTGTGAAAAATGCATTGGTTATAATATCATTAATTATTGTTATAAATGTTGACTGACGTTTGCTCATAGTACCGCATTACGATGTGAAATTGATTTTGAGCTGTTTGTAGACAGTGGTCTTAAGCATTTCATGCTGGCTTTCCACACCTCGTATGTTAAGTTCCCTACATTACGGCACAAAACATAGGTCTATGCATGGTCGTTAGCGACAGTGACAGGTAATGTTACCTTTAGCTTACCTTAGTGGTGTTTTTGTCATATGGCTAATAATGTCAAATGGTGAGGGGTAAGGGGAGTGGGGAGTGAAGTTGAGTAGTTGTTGTTATGAGTAAAATCATAACAGGCTTTATCGCACCTACGACATGGTTTGTATAACATACTTCCTTGTTGAATATTGCTTTGCCCGGACTACTCCGGAAGTTACGTCACCATAGTCTGCTTCTAATATTGAGCAAGACGATTCTGTGCCGGCTCTTTACGTCGGCAGAGATTTGAGCTCGAAGTTTCGTTATCTTTCAATGGGTATTCACTGTGTGTGAAAGACGTGTTTATGACAGAGCTCCAGAAAGCGTAACTCTTGTTGTACAGAGTTTTTTGTGAACTATATCAGCTAGGTCGTCTATACATTATGGAGTCTATGCTTGAATATATGTTTAATGGACAAGGCGAATGCGAATGGGATAAGAAGTGAGTGTGGATAACTATTATATTAAAGATTTTTCAGCAATTATGCATTCAGACATCTTGTTCATTAGTCGTACATGACGATAGACGTGCTTTATATCTTGCTTGGTGATTGCCATTGATTGATTTTATGGATGCCAGTATTTAATAGGAGCTTCGTCCTGTATTAAACAGTATCTTGTTTTCAACGTCAAACTGGCATTATGGGAGTTTTCTAACTGTTGAAGACTTAATTACACGTTGCTAAAGGCTGTTTAAATGTGGGACTTAAAGGCCTTAAAATAAAATTATACTCTAGACAAGCTGAACACCAATATCCAGCTACTTGATAACTTCTTAAAGAACTCTGAGGAGGGTGACTGAAGTTAGACCAGACTAACCAATCAACCAAAAAATTGCCCTCTACATCTGTAGATGCCGTGAACACGTGAGTTAATTTAGGTAGAAGGTTGATTTCCTCAATATTTCGATTCTATAATGTTAGAAGGAATATATGGCTAGAGTTCTGCCGCTTTTTTGGGATCATGTATGAGAAAATAGATAAAATAAATGTGTTTCCTGAAGAGATTTTTCTTTTATTACATTAGAGTTAGTTTTCGAAGTAATAGAAATAAGGGATAGGTTTGTTAGTCGTTGTTTTAAGTCCAGATTGCGACTTGTAAGGGATATAGTAGAAACAGATTCTGTTCATGAGACCGGGCAAAAAGGGCAAATATTGTTCGGAAATCTATTTCAGACATGGAACTCGACATAGATGATGTCAGGGACAGAAATTTAGATAATATTTGCTAGTGCCAAGATGGTAGCCAGGGCCCACGTGTTAAATGTGTATAAGATGACGCCTGTGAGTCCGACAATAACATGATTTGTTATCACGTGTTATAGGGCCTAGTGATGTTATGCTATTTATATTGGTGAACGTTCACCGAGTGCCAGAACCCTACAGATCCTGAGGGCTACGAAAGAAGCAAAGTTCAACAGACTGCTCGACGCTGTGCAAATGACTAACTGGCTCCAGCTCAGTGAGAGCATCCAGATCGCAGCGCAAACAGGCAACATTAAACAAATGTATGACGGTATAAAGAAAGCACTTGGCCCCCATAAAAGTAAGACGGCACCGCTAAAAACCATCAGCGGAGAGAAGCTAACCGATAAGGGTAAGCAGATGGAGAGGTGGGTCGAGCACTACTCTGAGCTTTACGCTAGAGACAATACCGTTACGCCTGCAGCCCTTGATGGTGTCAACAGTCTGCCAACGATGGAGGAGCTGGATGCCGAACCAACATTAGAGGAACTCAGCAAGGCCATTGATAGCTTGGCCTCTAGCAAAGCACCAGGCAGTGATGGGATTCCTCCTGATCTAATCAAATGCTGTAAAGAGCACGCTATTACATCCCCTGCATAGGATGCTGTGCCAGTGCTGGGAAGAGACAACTATTCCTCAAGACATGCGAGATGCCAAGATTGTAACACTGTATAAAAATAAAGGAGACAGAAGTGATTGCAATAATTACAGAGGCATCATACCTCTTCTTAGTATTGTTGGTAAGGTTTTTGCCAAAGTCATCTTAATGCGACTACACAAGTTAGCTGAGCGCATATATCCAGAGTCACAGTGTGGATTCCGAGCTGGCAGATCAACAACAGACATGATCTTCTCTCTCCGCCAGCTTCAGGAAAAATCAAGAGAGCAGCAAAGACCATTATATATCGCCTTTATAGACCTCACAAAAGCATTCGACCTGGTTAGTAGGGATGGACTCTTTAAAATCCTCCTGAAAATAGGCTGCCCTTCTAAAATGCTGGAAATGATAAAGTCATTCCATGACGGCATGAAGGGAACAGTCCAATATGCTGGAAGCACGTCACAGCCCTTTGATATACGAAGTGGCGTTAAACAAGGCTGTGTTCTGGCTCCGACCCTCTTCGGAATCTTTTTTGCCTTACTCTTGAAACATGCATTCAGAGATGCAACTGAAGGAATAGGCCTTCACACTAGGTCAGATGGCCGTCTGTTTAATCTTTCAAGGCTGAAGGCAAAAACAAAAATCAGAAGGGTCACTATAAGAGACTTGTTGTTCGCTGATGATGCTGCAGTCGTCCCTCAAAGCCAACAGGAGCTTCAGAGCTTGATGAATCGCTTCACTAAAGCATGCAAGGACTTTGGCCTCACAATAAGTCTAAAGAAAACGAATGTGCTGAGTCAGGATGTGGGTGCTGCACCAGTTATCACTATCGATAACTATGAATTGGCAGTGGTGCACCACTTCACATACCTAGGGTCTACCATCAATGACAAACTCTCACTTGATACAGAAATCGACAGCCGCATTGGCAAAGCTGCAGCTACCTTTGCCCGCCTCACATCGCGTGTTTGGGGAAACTCTAAACTCACAATGAAGACCAAAGCTGCGGTATATAATGCCTGCGTCACCAGCACACTCCTATATGGCAGCGAGACCTGGACGACCTATGCTAAGCAAGAAAGAAGGCTCAATACCTTCCATTTGCGGTGTCTACGCCGCATCCTCGGCATCTCGTGGAAAGATAAAGTGACAAATGTCGAGGTGTTGTCACGTGCTGGCCTTCAAAGTATGTATACGCTGCTTAGACAGCGCAGACTTCGCTGGCTTGGCCATGTTCGCCGCATGGAAGATGGTCGCATCCCAAAAGATATCTTCTACGGACAATTAGCAGATGGCAAGAGAACAGTTGGGCGACCACAGCTGAGGTTCAAAGATGTGTGCAAGAGAGATATGAGGGCACTGGACATGGATCCAGCAACATGGGAGGATGAAGCTGCCGATCGCACAAAGTGGCGATGCTATTTACGGCACCACCTCAGATTGGGCGAAGAGAGGCTCACACAAGAAGCAGAGGTGAGGAGAAAACGTCGAAAGGAGCACCAGGAAAATAAGCAGTTGAGGGCTGTCACCTCAGGGGCGCATTCCCATAGTCAGTTATGACTGAAGGGGCTATTATATATATATATATATAATATAATATAATATAATATAATATATATATATATATATATATATATATATATATATATATATATATATATATATATATATATATATATATATATAGGTATATATATATATATAATATGCTAAATGAGCTTGCTGCAACAATAGATCTGGCAAGGATGAAGGCGAATAGCAAACCCAGGCCGAACACCGCAAATACATACTTTCTGAGGGCAGGAAAGTCAGCACACCCCAAACCGAGTAAACCTGGTAGCAGTTTACCATCTCTTCTTGACTGCGCAAATGACTGGGAGATGGCGGTAGACCTACCTGGACGAGGGGCATATCCAGAGAGTACCATAAAATCGCAGAGACGGCCGGATATAGTGCTTCATTCTTCAGCAACGCTTCAGGTCATACTGATTGAACTGACCGTGCCATTTGAATCCAGATTAGACGAGCAACATTCGTTCAAAGCGGCCAAGTATAGCGATCTGGCCGCGGATCTGAGACACAATGGATTCCCTGCAAGGGTCAATGCTGTTGAAGTGGGCGCAAGAGGGTTTGTGGCTGCATCAGTGTATGATCTATTGAAACTGGTGGGGCTGAAGGGACAGTCGAGAACAAGGGCACTGAAGAGGCTTAGTGAAACTGCTAAAAAAAGCACCAGGCTGGCTGTGGAACAACCGCAATTGGCAAGGAAATGATGACAATAAACGCTGCGGTACAGACAACACCAGGAATTGTTCTAAGTCCACAATACGCTGAGTTTTTTGGTGTACTAGTGACCGGGCTGTGACTGAGGGGCAACAGGCGGTGTATACTATAAGGGGTGTCAGTGTCAGAATTTCAGTGGCGAACGCGCAGTGGCTAGACTTGTCGGCTTCTCGATGGTGTCTCAGTGTGTGCGACGGAACGAACGGAATAATTTTGTTTCTCTTTGTTACTTTCACAATTGCCTCCACGACTGGCGGAGTTGTGGATTTTAAAGTATCTACCAAAAGTGAAATGGGTTCATTTTCGATACAAGACAACAGGAGGCCGAGATGCCTGGGAGTCATGACCCAAGTCGGACCGCCCCCCCCCCCCCCTTAGAGTGTAAAGGAGTAGAGGGCCAAAACACTTGTTCAATGGGGGGACTCCTTCTGATGATCAGATTTCTTCCTGTTGTATCGCTCTGTAAAGAGTTTCCTATTATATGTATATATATATATATATATATATATATATATATATATATATATATATATATATATATATATATATATATATATATATATATATATATATATATATATATATCTGGAATGTGAAAAACATCGCGCTATTAGTCGTATGAGTCATGTGACCACAATATTATTATGAATTATCATGAGAAGAGAGATATATATATATATATATATATATATATATATATATATATATATATATATATATATATATATATATATATATATATATATATATATATATATATTTGTTATTCTTAGTCAACGAGATAGCGGGCAGAGTGTTGTAGGTATGGCCAAATCTGTATCCCTTATACTGTTAATAGGCAGTTTTTGTTCTGAAATCTGCCAGATAAAAGTTTGGGTGCGAGATTAACAAATACTAGAATAAGAGAAATAAAGACAGACATTTCAATTATGAGGTGAACATGGAATGATCATGAAGTGATGGTACATGACAGGAGGACTTGGCAATTATGTTGTTGAAGGCATTTGCTTCTCAGAAAGCTGAAGATTAATTAATGAATAAGTGAATTAGCCTTCTGTGCTTGTTCTCCTTTTTTTTAGAGTAACACTCCACAAACTATGTCATCAGTTCACAAGAGCTGTCATACGGTGGATCAAATCTCACTTCAACATCCCCAGAAATGAAGAGGCTGACAGATAGTCAAAGGAAGATTGAAAGCTAACCCAACTTGACACAAAAATTAATTTCCAGTTACTTAGTTCTAGTACTTTTACTATCGCTACCATTTCAGCTGTAAACATGGAAGCTTTCCTTCATGAGCTGATCTATGTTTTTTCTTATTACTATCTTAGCCACTGGGTTTTAATATTCTGGTTTAGCTTTTTAGTAAATGTCCAGCTTGGTACAGTATTTCAATAGTTATAATTAGGGTACTTAATGTGTTTTATACGTCTTTGTATGGTATTAAACTTAACTGTTCATTTTCCTCTGTGTATCTTGTAATCTCTATAAAAGTGGCAAGGAGGACACTTTTACACTGACAAAAAATAAGACAATAAATCGCATTAGATTTCACAGTCAATTGTCAAGCTTACTTTATATTTAAATATTTGCTACTCGTCAAAAGTCAAGGGCCACCCTATTATTTTCAATACACTTTTACATAAGCACATAGAATGATTAAATGAAGGAAGTTTTTAGTAAAAATGGGTGCAATATCTTCCTCTGACAGTCTTCTATGCACGTTAAGCATAAAAACAACTCACCGACAACCATGGTGATCACGTGCATTTTGGTTTGCTGACCATAAATTCACATTTTTAATCTTTTTTTTTTTCAAACTTCCGTACAACCAAACAGGTGAAGTAATCGTGCTGATTGACATTCCACGTGCAATGGCGACTTTTCCTGAACAGAGTTCACTCTTAATTTGTTTTACAATCAGCAGACTTAGGGTAGTTTCATCACTTGCAAAAACCATGCCACCGAGAAGAAGTCTTGACACCTTACAAAGAATGAGGGCTATAGCGTGGGTTGAAAGTGGTTTATTTGTCCGTGAGGTTGCTAGACGGCTTGCAGTGTCAAACTCTACTATCCAAAGAATTTTGGAGAGATTTCAGGCCCCAGGAAGTGTGGAGGATCGCCACCGGCCAGGTCGCCCTAGATGCACCAATAGACATGATGACCGGTACCTCTTTTTGTCAGCTCTGCGCCATCGAACAGTGACTTGTTCCACTCTAAAATGTCAGCTGAGACAAACTGTAAACGTTAATGTCAGTCAAAGCACCATTCGCAGACGTTTACATGAATTTGGACTGGCTGCTCGACGTCCTGCAGTCAGAATCCATCTCACTCCTGCTCATTGCAGAGCCCGTGTTGCTTGGTGTCTGAGCACATCCGATGGACAAGGCAACAATGGAGTCAAGTTCTCTTCACTGATGAATCTCGCTTCACTGATGGCAAGATTCGAGTTTGGAGACGACCAGGAGAGCGATTTACTGATGACACAATTCGATAGAGGATCGTTATGGTAGGGGTTCTGTCAAGGTCTGGGGAGGCTTCTACAGACACGGCAGGACCCCACTCTACATCATCCAAGGCAACTTGACCGGCCCAAGATACCAGAACGAAATCTTGAGACCGATTGTTCACCCTGCTCTGGAGGCTATAGATGGTAATGCCATCCTCCAAGATGATAACGCTCGACCCCATCGAGCTCGTGTGGTGAATGAGTTTATTCAGCAACATGGGATCATCAGGATGGCGTGGCCAGCTCATTCACCTGACCTTTCTGCGATTGAGCACCTCTGGGATGTCCTTGGTCGAAGATTGTCAACAAATCACCCCCTGCCAATGGATGTTGCACAGCTGACTGCATTTCTGCTTCAGGAATGGCAAGCTGTTCCTCAGGATACTCTTCGGACCCTTGTGGACTCGATGCGTCTACGCTGTCTTGAATTCCTTGCTGCAAACGGTGGTCATACCCGATTTTGAAATGTCTATTTGTCCAATATCTATTGTGTGACTTTTGAAAAGGTGGGTGACACACTTCACAGCTTCATTGCGTTTGAATGTGTGTTTCCATTCCTTTACGTGACATGTCAATTTGGTATTGAATAAATGCCGTTTTGACTGATACCAATTACGTTTATATCAGATTTGTTTTATGGTTTCAACCAAGGTTTTTCTAAGTGGCCCTTGACTTTTGACGAGTAGTATATGTGTGTGTGGGGGGGGGGGGGGGGGATATTTAATTTTCATATTTAAACTCTATATGTTGTAGTTTAATGAGATATTTATTTTGTAACTAATATTTGACAGATTTCAATAAACATTTTTTTCACTTGTTTTTTAATTCAAAAATGGATCAAGATTTTGGCTAAGATCAAATTGTTTAAGCCAGGGCCGAGATCAAACAAATTTTACACAATAAAGTCATAGACCTCACTGTTACGTGCAGTCTTTGATATCTTACAATATAATACATTTGTATGCTTGTTATGTTCGCAAATATTTTGTAAACAAAATAGATACTTTTTAGTGCTTAAGGAAAAGTCATTATTGAGTTACTTCCCTTGAAAGGAGTGTCGTCATTTTTGATCGAACTCCGCGGATGAATCCAGTTTTACTGCGATTTATTCTTTGTTTGGGTAGAAATAGGTTGTTCTTGCTTCGGTGTATCTATGGCCTGAATTTATGTGTATTGTTTGTCTGGGTAGGACGAGTCTGTCTTATATCTGTATATCTTTACATATCTAAGTCGAACTATATGGTCTTTTGTCGTTAGAAAGGTCAAAGGGCTGTTCGGCGGATGTGTCGCTAGAGAGGTGTGATTTGGCTTCACCCTGATGGGGGCTGTGATTTTTTTGTGTAGCGGCTTGTCGCCGGAAAAAGTGATCTCAGTATTTGTGGGGAAAGTGATAGTCGTCTAGACCTATCGTGTATGCTTTACCCCAGTGTTTATTCTTATTGCCAAGGAATGGCAGAATCATATTTCTGATACCAAGGTAACAAAAGATACTTCTTATGAACTCTGGCTAAGCCACCGTTTCTCGATAGACACGATTTGTACGTCTGAGGAAATATTTATCTAGATGAAAACGACATTCATTCCTAGCAGCACTATATCTTGTATGATGAAGTCAATTGTATCATAATAGAATCTACAGAGCAATGAGAACATTTAATGAATGACTAACTTTAATGCAGATTCATTATCTGTATCCAAACGTGAGTGACAGCTCACGAGAGAAGCCATCTTGTATCCAAATATTTTGTGACTTTCAAGAAGAGAAAGGGATGCCCCGTATTATCGCTTGATGAGTCCAGAGATCACTGCTACACATGAGAACCCATTACTAGCGGTTCAATATGATTATATGGAAAATATGTGCTGAACATTATTGTAAGGAATCTTCACTAGACGAGGTTAGGTCTAGAAGCCATCTTGACTGTTGTTTATAATCTGACGTGCTTTGTCAGTAAACTCAGATGATATATATATATGGGCAATACTGAGTGCTTGTCTACTGACAATCCATTATGCTATTATTCTACATGAGTGCCCATGTATCATTGCAAGACCATTTATCCACTGTACCATGATGTATTATGCCAACCTGTGATTTGTCACTATTCGTGCTGTCGAGTGTGTACGTCCAATTAAACTGTAGCAAAGGTACACAGTCGTTGCTGACCTTTGTCTTCCAGCACACACCCATCATTAACACCACTGATTGCTGGGATTGTAGCACTGGTTTGTGTACACTACAGTGGAGCAAACAACACCGATCTTTTACAGTGACCCGAAATATCTTTACAGCGGTGGCCACTATACCCATTACAAGAGGTTGTAATCAGAACAACATAGAGTTTATCAACTGGTGGACCAGCTTTCTGGGTTTGACCTCGCAGAAATTGAGAAGTCAACAGACTACCGATACCAGACCGTTTCCTGTGGCTGATACGACACACTTGCAGTATTAGTTTGCTCTTTGTCAACACTTCGTCACGTGACCTGTCAAGTGAATGCAGTATGTAGGTCAGCGTTGTTGACATTTTTACATTAGACATTACAGAGTTTCACAGAACAGTTGGATCAATTCTTGTCAATATTAACAGGAAGACAGTATTATTGAACTAAGAAGCCCTACTTTCATCGATGGATCTTCTTATGTTCTGCTATTGTGTTGAACTTTAATATTTAAGGCCAGAATTTGTAATTCAATAAAGTGGCAGTTTATTTATTTTCATAAGAATAACTTTGCCATTACTGTAAAACTGAGCCTATTTTGCAACACATACTATCATACACATAATTTATATATTTATGTTTACATGTTATTTGTTTGTATAGTATGTTAGTTTATATGTCAGCGGGTTGTGTTTAGGTTGGGCGGTGTCCTCACAACAGAATATCCCACGTCATAGAGGGTCCGTTGTGGGCGTTTTCTTTAGGTGCAATTTCCTTAATTGGAAATTTGCTTGCAACAACTAGTTGCTATTTGTGTTAGCTGTGAAGACTGTAATTATTGTTATTTTTGTAATATTTCTTTGTTCTTTAGTTCTGTTTTGATTTGTTTGTAATTTGTTGGTCTACCCTTTACTATCTTTCAGTTCTATTCACAATTTATATTCATATACTGTGACGTCATTTGTGTTGTTATTCCTTGCAGATTCAGTGATTACTTTCATTGATTTCCCTATTTGATTTATTTGATTTCTGCAAACGTTTTCGTATTGTCAGTCTTATTTGTACTTTATGTATTCTGTTGGTTGACATATGTTTTATATAGGTATATTTCATAAGACACTATTGCTTGTGCACTGCACTTGGATTATGGTATAAACCAGTACTTGATTATTATTACTGTTATACAAGACCTTATTAAGGCTTGTGACCCACAGATATTGGGATAGTGTGCTGATTAATCAAGTCATTAAGAACTTGTGGTATTATTATTATTTCAGGTGATTAGTATTATTGTTAGACATCATGTCTACATTAGAATACTTCATTATACAAGGGAAAGCCCTTGATAAGACTGGTCAACAATTAGAAGAATGGGAAGTTGCTCAATATGACAAAGCATTAGCTGCTGAAGAGAAAAAAGCTGCTGCTGCAGAAGAGAGAAAAGCTCTGGCTGAAGAGAAAAGATTAGAAAAAGAAGCTTATGCTGCTGCTGAACTAAAGAAATTGCAGATGCAGGTGGAGGAAAGGAGATTTGAAGCTGAACAAAAAAAATTAGAAAGAGAAGCTGCTGCTGAACAGAAAAGATTAGACAGTGAAGCTGAACAAAAAAAATTAGAAAGAGAAGCTGCTGCTGAACAAAAAAGATTAGACAGGGAAGCTGAACAAAGAAGATTAGAAGCGGAAGAGAAAAAAACCAATAAGAGAACATGAATTTGAGTTAGAGAAATTGAGATTGACAAGTATGATTAATGTTAATCAGGCATCTAGTGGTAATGGTAAACCTTCTACTTACAAGGTTAAGGTTCCACCGTTCAATCAGTCCAGTGACGATATTACATTCTGGCTGGATAGATTTGAACGTTCTTGTCGTACACATAATGTGGATAAATCACAATACGCTAATCAATTAGCAGAAAACTTGAAAGGTGAATCTCTGACTAGATTATGCCTTGTAGGAGAAGCAGATAAGGATAATTATGATGTCATTAGGGCGGCTTTGATAAAAAAAATACCAGCTAAGTGAGGAAGGCTATCGCCTTTTGTTTAGGACGATGGTGCCTGAGACAGGTGTAGAATTCTCAGAATTCATTGCAAAGGCACGTCTCACAGTTGATCGTTGGATTGAGCTTTCTAAAACAGAAAAAACGTATGAAGGACTTATGGATTTGTTGCTCAGAGATAAGATTATGTCATGTGTTAACAAACCATTCCTTGAATTTATACATGAGCGTAAACCCAAATCTCTAAAGGAAATGGAAGAATATTGTTCCCAATATGTCACTGCACACCCCGACGTGATTTTTGGCAACACTAAGATTAAGGAGAGTATGCCAGTTGCTTCAGCAACACCATACAATCCCAATTATTCACACAGATTTCAGGGACCTCAAAACAGATTTGATAAAAAAGGTAACCATAATAGTTATCAAAACCAAGGTAACCAATCATTTCAGGGTTCTTCTTCAAAGAACTGGAGACGAGCTGATAGCTCTCGACACAGGGGTGGTCACAATTATAGCAATTTCCATAGAGGAAGTAATTATAGAAACTATCCGAGGTATCCGTCTTGGAGTCAACAAGATCGCAATTACAGAGATACTCATTATAATGAATATGATAATGGTAACCAAGAGAACTATGACTCAAACCCAAATAGGGGTTACAATAGAGGTAACAATAACTACAGAGGTAATAATAACCGAGGTAGATCTCAAAACAGAAGACATAAACCACATTTTCAGGCAAACTCTGCACAACAAGAGTCCCATGAAGCCTATAAACAGAGTAAAGACAATAATGACGCTAATAATATGGCATGTGCCGCTTTTGATTTTGGGAGAGCATCTCAGTGCCCCCAATGCAAAACATTATTTGAGCCAACCACAGTGTCTACTTTAAGCTGTGGCCATCCTCTTCCTGCTCTTCCTGCATCAGTCGCGCATGATGGAAGAGGTTCTCTTGTCTTACATAAGGGTTTAGTAAATAACAATCCAGTCTCCGTGCTATTTGATTCTGGATGCACCACAATTGGTGTTAGGCAGTCACTCGTAGATCCTTCCCGTGCCACTGGACAAGTAGTCAAATGTGTAACATTTGGCGGCACATTAGAGAAATACTCTACTGCTATCATTAGGATTGCTACTCCTTTCTTTACAGGAGATGTACACGCATGTCTTCTTCCGAATCCGATCGCTGACCTCATCATCGGTCGCATTCATGGAGTCAAAGAATGCACTCCGCAACAAATTTCCGCGTGGGAAAGGCAAAACATGCAGATTGCTAACGAACGCTGTAGTCACTAGAGCTCAGGCTCTTAATATGCCTCAAACTTCATTTACTGAAGATAATGAAGTGCATAACCAAGATGATCCCTTGGTAATTTCTCGTGACTCGTTTATAAAACAGCAAGAAGATGATCCCACTCTGAAGAAATTCTTCATTCTTGCAACTAAAGGTGATCCGAATAAAGACACAAGTCGTAAATCGTGGATTACAAAGAAGAATGGCGTACTTGTACGTATGGTTCAAGACTCCATTACGTCAAGTCATTCTCAAATCCTGGTTCCCAAGAATTTGAGAGTTAAAATTTTGCAGCACGCTCACGACTCTCAGTGTGCTGGACACATGGGTTTTTCCCGTACTAAGTCAAGAGTCCTTGCGGCTTTCTTTTGGCCATTGGTAAACAAGGACATACGGATTTATTGTCGATCTTGTAAAGTATGTCAGGAAGTTAAATCCAAAGGTCCACGGCATGCTGCACCCATTCAGGCGGCAGACATTCCTATTCGGCCGTTTCAAAAAATGGCCATAGACATTATTGGTCCATTTAAGATCAAGTCTGCCAGAGGACATCAGTTTATCTTGACGTGTGTTGATATGTGCACACGTTGGCCAGAGGCTATTCCTCTGAAGAGTATTACTACTGCTGATATTGCAGATGCTCTTTGGCTTATATTTTCTCGTCTGGGGTTCCCCGGAGAGATATTGTCAGACCATGGCACCCAACTAATATCAGATACCATGTCTCAAGTAATGTCTACTCTGCAGATAGATAGATCTTTAAGTAGTATCTATCATCCAATGTCTAATGGGATGGTCGAACGCCTTAATAGAACACTTAAAAACTTACTAGGGAAGATAACTGAGGATCATCCTCAAGACTGGGACAGAGTTTTACCTGCGACCCTCTTCGCTTACAGAGAGGTCCCCAATGAACATACAGGATTTTCCCCCTTTGAACTCGTCTTTGGCGCGCGTCCGCGTGGCCCTATGTCGTTGCTTCATGATCTCATAACAGCTGACAATATTGACGATGACACAAAGTCATCCTACGAATATGTCATCGCGTTGAGACAAAAGATTATCGAAGCATGCAAATTAGCAACTTCTTCTTCTGAATTTGCGAAACAGAAGGCAAGGCAATTTGCCAATAAGAAGAGATGCTTACGACAACTTTGTCCTGGTGACAAAGCATTTGTATTACTACCTTGTAGGGAAAACAGACTACTTATTTCTTGGAAAGGTCCGTACGATATAATATCGAAAATTTCCGATGTCGACTATATTGTCGATATTGATGGGAAGCATAAAACCTTCCACATCAATATGCTTACTGAATTCCATGAACGTCCGGATTATTTGCAACCCATTTTCCAAGCAACGGACAATTCTCCAGTACAACATGGTCATTACTCATCACTGTCCGTGATACAGGATGAGGAAACAAGTTTTTCAGATGTAAATCTTCCTCTTCCAATGATCCCACTTCATTCTAGTGAATCATGGAAGAACGTTACTGTCTCTCCCGATTTGTCTCTAGGAGAACAGCGACAAGTTTCAACTATGTTGCAAACATTTCAGGATGTACTCACTGACATCCCTGGACAAACTCATGTCATTGAACATGACATTGTTCTAACTGACCATACTCCTATTAGGGTTAGACCTTATCCTATACCTATACATTTTCAAGCACAAGTCGAGAAAGAGTTGGATGAGATGATAGATTTGAAAATAATCGAACCATCCACCTCTGCATATTCTTCGCCGATGGTTATTGTTCGGAAAAAAAGACAATAACATACGTCTTTGCGTCGACTATCGCAAATTGAATCAAGTAACGAAGTTCGATGCCGAACCTATGCCTTTACTGGAAGAGCTACTTACTCGACTCTCCAAATCTCATTTTTTCACTAAACTTGATTTGTCTAAAGGATATTGGCAAGTTCCTTTATCTGAACGCGCCAAACCTCTCACGGCTTTTTCAACACCTAGAGGTTTGTTCCAATGGAATTTTATGCCTTTCGGTCTTATGAACGCACCAGCTACATTCGTACGCATGATGCGCCGAATCCTATCTTATCGGTCAGATGTCATTGCATATCTAGACGACATCTGTCTTTTCAGCGATACTTGGGAAGATCACTATTCAGGGTTAGATGAATTGCTGTCTACTTTGCGCGAGCACAACCTGACAGCGAAACCCTCTAAAGCCTATATTGGTTTTAGCGAAATTTCTTTCCTAGGCCACCGAGTTGGTCATGGTTTCCTAAAGACAGAGGACCATAATACTAGTAAGATACTTAACATCTCTATCCCTAAGACTAAAAAACAGGTGAGAAGTCTGTTAGGTCTTATTCAATTTTATGGCAGATTCATTCAGAATCTATCCTCTATCACGGCACCTCTTTCTACACTTTTAAAGAAAGGTTCGCCTAATATGGTCCACTGGTCTCAGGAATGCCAATGCTCTTTGGATAAGATTAAAACATTGTTTTCAACACCACCTATTTTAGTGTTACCTACTAAAGATAAGACATTTGTTCTTCGTAGTGATGCTTCATCCACTGGGATTGGAGCGGCACTAATGCAAGAGTACTCTGGAACTCTGCATCCGGTAATGTATATTTCCAGAAAACTTAATGCGGCAGAAAGGAATTATTCGGTTTTAGACCGTGAGCTATTAGCTATGGTTTGGTCGATCCTCAAACTACAGAGATTCCTTCTAGGCGCACATTTCATAGTAGAAACCGACCAAAAAGCTCTTACTGCTATACAGAGTAAGAATTTGAAGAGCTCGAGGTCTACTCGATATGCAATTGCTCTTCAACCTTTTCATTTCTCTGTGCGAGCTATTCGTGGATCAGATAATGTGATGGCAGACATTCTGTCAAGATGCCCACATGATTCCACATAACTATTAGGTCTTAGACTTCTTGATATGTCTAGTTCTATAGTAGTTCCTTTTCTATATCAAGATAGATACACATTTGTAATTTAATAATATAATGATTGTATCACTACTTAGCGGTTCATTGATGTTTATTCACCGCTGTGCTTTGATGATTTTTCTTCATTAATCATAAATTTAAGATATCTAATACGAAATTATGGTATGACATTTTTTAGGCATTGTGTAATTGCCAGAATTGTATTATACTTTGATGACACCTTCCTGGAAAAAATTACTTGTAGAGAAATAATTTCTCTTAGTTTATGAGATACATTCTCACCAGTCGCTCCATAAGTCGACTTAGCCTCATATTAGGCGTTATATTTATTCCTGATATTTTCATCTGCGCATTATTCATGCGTTGTGAGCCTATTGTACTTTGCTCCTAGATGTATTTCAAAAAAAAAAAAAATGTTCCATTTTTTTCCCGGGAGGTGTGGTAAGACTGCTACGTGCAGTCTTTGATATCTTACAATATAATACATTTGTATGCTTGTTATGTTCGCAAATATTTTGTAAACAAAATAGATACTTTTTAGTGCTTAAGGAAAAGTCATTATTGAGTTACTTCCCTTGAAAGGAGTGTCGTCATTTTTGATCGAACTCCGCGGATGAATCCAGTTTTACTGCGATTTATTCTTTGTTTGGGTAGAAATAGGTTGTTCTTGCTTCGGTGTATCTATGGCCTGAATTTATGTGTATTGTTTGTCTGGGTAGGACGAGTCTGTCTTATATCTGTATATCTTTACATATCTAAGTCGAACTATATGGTCTTTTGTCGTTAGAAAGGTCAAAGGGCTGTTCGGCGGATGTGTCGCTAGAGAGGTGTGATTTTGCTTCGCCCTGATGGGGGCTGTGATTTTTTTTGTGTAGCGGCTTGTCGCCGGAAAAAGTGATCTCAGTATTTGTGGGGAAAGTGATAGTCGTCTAGACCTATCGTGTATGCTTTACCCCAGTGTTTATTCTTATTGCCAAGGAATGGCAGAATCATATTTCTGATACCAAGGTAACAAAAGATACTTCTTATGAACTCTGGCTAAGCCACCGTTTCTCGATAGACACGATTTGTACGTCTGAGGAAATATTTATCTAGATGAAAACGACATTCATTCCTAGCAGCACTATATCTTGTATGATGAAGTCAATTGTATCATAATAGAATCTACAGAGCAATGAGAACATTTAATGAATGACTAACTTTAATGCAGATTCATTATCTGTATCCAAACGTGAGTGACAGCTCACGAGAGAAGCCATCTTGTATCCAAATATTTTGTGACTTTCAAGAAGAGAAAGGGATGCCCCGTATTATCGCTTGATGAGTCCAGAGATCACTGCTACACATGAGAACCCATTACTAGCGGTTCAATATGATTATATGGAAAATATGTGCTGAACATTATTGTAAGGAATCTTCACTAGACGAGGTTAGGTCTAGAAGCCATCTTGACTGTTGTTTATAATCTGACGTGCTTTGTCAGTAAACTCAGATGATATATATATATATATGGGCAATACTGAGTGCTTGTCTACTGACAATCCATTATGCTATTATTCTACATGAGTGCCCATGTATCATTGCAAGACCATTTATCCACTGTACCATGATGTATTATGCCAACCTGTGATTTGTCACTATTCGTGCTGTCGAGTGTGTACGTCCAATTAAACTGTAGCAAAGGTACACAGTCGTTGGTGTCGATGACTTCCAGCCATACATGAGTGTGAGAAAAAGACCATTTGTCAACACCACGAACTCTTCTTATCATTCGCATATTAGACTCTCAATCTATGTCTACACATCACTGCGTAGGTCGAGTTGACATCCCATACTCAAACCACAAGCAACACAACAACACAGCATGTAGCTCTGGTGATGTTCTAGTGAGCTTATATTTATCAACTGATGAGAACAGAGTTATCAAAAAGAGAGTTTATCACTCACTTTACGCCCCAAAAGGGGCATTTAATTTAAAAAAAAGAAGAAGAAGAGATTAGGAGATCTAACTCTAATAGAACTGAGTAATTAATGACGGTGCAGTTCTGGGACAATTCAGGCTACATACACACACACACACACACACACACACACACACACACCCACACACACACACACACACACACACACACATATATATATATATATAATGAACAAGACAGTTATGAAATAAAAATACAAATTGTGAATGCGATTAATAAAAAAAAAAAAAAAATTAGGGATAAGTTGGTCTACAAGTAGAAAAAAAGGACACAGAAAACTGCAGCAGAATTTGACTGTAGAGAAAAACAAACGTACGCTACACGTAAAAGAGGAAAAAAATATTTCATTTTGAAAAACTCATATTTAGCATCACGGTATATTAATGGTTCTCCTCCCCCCCCCCCCCCCTCCCCCTCCCCCCCCCCGCGCACCCCCTCCTTTCACCCCGAGGGGAAAAAATAACTGTTTAACATAAATACTGGACATTTGAATCACCGCACTGGAGCTAATAACAATATCTCATCTGAACAAAAGTATTAAATACACTCATTCAAACACTTCGTCATAATATAACACTCAGATACACTGAAGTAGCAACTACTTTTGAATATTCAGCATTAACAAGAATCCCGACCACATATATGGAGACACATATTAGCAATCATAAAGAAATTTGCACATAGATTAACACCGTCAATATTAAAAATAAATATATTAACCAGTTTGTCTTGATTGCATGCCAGTTATTTGTTTTAGATTTTTGTATTAACTTGAATGTTGAAACATGATCCGACAACAGGCTTCTGTGCCTTACTTTCACAAGGCTTATTTTCACTTCTCAATGACTAGAGTATAGCAGTACGAAGTGCCATCAATAAAAACTAAGTTCTGACCGCTCCCATCACTTTCAAAGCAGCACCCATAAGAGCTGACAGCATTCAGTGTTGTTCTTGACATCTTCTGTAATTTTTCGATGTTCTTGAACCTTCATTCCTTCAACTGAATCTTTAAAGATCAGGAAGAATTCACACGAGGCCAAACTGGAATAGTAGGGAAGACAGCCGATAGGATAGTATGGCGCTCTCTTCCAAACATCTACATTTCATGGAAGAAGAGGAACGACTAAGTAAGTATTTCCTGGCAAAACTGCTGCTTCAAGCCTTCCATTTAACTTGACTCATGAATCCATAGAAAAAAAAACACGTAAAAAATACTTGCATGAAACAAAATGAAATGAAAGTTTGTAGTTCTGTTTAGTGGGCCAGGTATGTACTAGTTCCAATTAGCTCTCAATGCCAGTTCGGGGACCTTTGATAGCACAGCTAGTGCGTTTCAAAAAGGTCGGTCGACGATTGCTTCAAATATCTCCATATTCCTTGCACTGATAAACATGATTTTTTGCATGTGGTCTTATATTTTCAATGTCCCAAAGGTTTTATTAAATTCAATGCTGCAGGTAGTGTCCTTTTCTTGCAACGGCTATGCCTAATTCCTTTGATCTTTTTTAACGAAGTAATTATTTTGTGGTGGAAGAAAATAATTTACCGTAAATGAAGGAATTGGCATATTTTCGGCATAGGCGTCTATACAATTCGAATGTTAGAGGGGTTTGTTAACTGATTACTACGTGAGGTCCTTTTTTATTTTTTCGACATATTTGACGGAAAAATAACGCCTATTCGTTGTAGATGTTACTTTTTATACAGAAAAGTGAATGGATGCATGAAGAGGTGAAAGTACTGAGTATGTGAAAAATAGTAGTGAAATCGCGGAGATAAAAAGGAAATGAAGTGGTTTACATATACACATAGATGGAGGAGAAAACGTATAAAACATATAAGATATTTATTCACTTATTCTGAGTCAGACGAGTCAAACATATTGATGACTATTATCGGCTGAATGAACGACAGTCCATCTTTTTTCCAATAGTCATTTTCCTCGTTTAAGACATGGTCTTCACATTTACACGAATAATCTTTGTCTATCTGCGAGAGGGCGGCATATGTTAGTTCTTTCATATTGCATAGTCTGAAAGTTTTATTTTCAGCTGCCACCTGTCCTTTAACTTTCACCCAAACGAGTTCAATTGGGTTTTAATGTGAATGATAAGGTGGCAGTCTCAAACACATATGACCATGCTGTTGAATCAACTTGTCTAGACCTATATGGAATATCTTGGTCTTTTGTGATTTCTTAACAAGGGACAGTAATTCAGGTTTCAGAAACCCCTCGTTAAATGGAATGTCTTCACTTCTGAGCCAAATCTTTATAGCATCTTTTGTACTCGAAGATGTCGGGAGTTTGTCTTCTTCTGTCACAGCGTTGTGGTATGATGCGTTGTCCTTTATCAGACAGGATGGGCTGTCTAGGGACGGAAGAAGAGTATTTTCAATCCACTCTCTAAATATATTACCGTTCATCTCGGTATGATAGACCCGGTTGTCCATATAATTGGAAGTGAAAATAAGTTCAGCATTTTTCACCAGCCCATTATGTCTGCTGCCTGCATGTGCCATTATCAGACATTGCCCTTTTCCACTGGGTACACATCTTTTAATCGTTCCATCTGATAACTGCCATTCCTTTTCACTTGTGTCGTGAGCATTGATCCAAGTTTCATCCACATACACAATATCATAATCTTGATTACGCATTTCCCGTAAATATTTGCTTCTCATAGATACTAAGTGCGGCTTCTCGCAGATGACGTTTCTTCCACTAGCGTACTTCCTAAACGTAAAGCCGATGCTTCTAAGTTCTCCATAATGTTGATTTCGACACATCAATGTCACTGTGTGTTCTCAGCCAAATCTTCAGTTTTCTTAGTGTCACAGTTTCATTGGAATTGAACATTCTACAATCTCTCTTCTAATCACATCCCTGTCAAAACTATCTACTACTTCCTTCCTTCCTTGCGTCCTGGTATTGATTGAACTGAAAATTCCATTAGCTTTGAGTAATTGATGAAATGAGCATTTACTTAAACCCAAAGCGTGAATAGTTCTTTTTTCAGGATTTGAGAGACTCCGATACAGTTCACCACGCTTAGCTTCTCTGCAGAAATATTTATACATCTTTACTGCCACTGTATGCAGTGTAAGGAACTTGACTCTCATACCCATTGCATTACAGACCTAGAATACCGCAAGATACGCCTATGCACTGAAATACACAATCAGTACAACGGTAACTGAACACACCGGAAGGATCAATGTAATGTGCAAAACAGTGCGGTTGTGAGCTGAAACACGGGGAAAATGACGTGAAATACGTTCAAGATGTTAAATTGAAATAGCTTACAAATATGAAGGGGTAAGCCCTGTTAAAACACGGTTTGACTAGGAGGTGGTCGATTTTGTATACTTTAATTAAAGAAAATTTAAAACCATAAGTTTGTTAACAAGAAAAAAAAATGTCACCCCCGGGACATAGCGATCATTAGGTCATATGCAAAGTTGCAACAATTACGCTCAAGTGGTTGCAGAGATATTGAATATTAAACAGCGGCAAACCTTTTTTAATGCACTATAGTTACCTTCAACACCTGCATCTTTCTAACAGCTTAATGTAATTTTAATAATTGTTGCGATAAGTGAGTGAATAAACTTACATGTTGAAGGTTATATTGTCTGTTATCTGCTGGCATCAGCCTTGGTAGAGAGTGGAGAGCTTGGGCCAATGGGAGAGCAGAGCTAAAAATTGATCAGCTTATAAATGCTAATGCGGCCAAAAAAGACCAAGACTACAAAGCACCAAATAACAATAGAAAATGTACCAACTGCCTCGGAAAGCACGGAGCACGATACCGAGGATGTCCCGAATACCAACAAACAAGGCAAATAATTACAGTTGCCATTGGAAAGGGAGTATCGTACCAAGAGGCAAAAAACACACTGAAGGCAAGTACTCTAGGTGATAGGCGCCAAGATAGCCTAACGGAACAAGTCAGACAGCTCACGACTGAAGTGAGAGATTTGAAACAACAACTGCGAAAGGAGAGAGAAAACCGCCAGCCACACAAAAACAGAACCTCAACTGACAGATGTGAAGAAATACATGACAGCTCGGAAAGCGCGAAACAACAACAATTCATAAACGACATGAAAATAATACACCAAGACATGAAAAGAATTCAGCAACAGGTAGAAGAAGATGTCAGGAAACTGATAGAACTGAAAGATGGAAACGAACAACTACTGAAAAGAATAGAGGCAGAAAGAATGACCATTGAAGAAATTACATCAAACACAAAAGACACTAAAACGAACGACCAATCAAACGAAGAAGTCATCGAGGAAACGTGGGAAGAGCTACTCCCAACAATCATAGAAAAAGCGCTTTCCCAGATACAGGAGAAAAGGAAGACACAAGAAGCAGAAACGAGGAGGGCAAAAACTCACAAAACCTAACAAGCCAGATAGGAAAACAACAAATGTACACCATGAACTCGCCACGACACCCCGAATGGACAAGAGCAAAGAGGTATCCTGACAGGCAGCTAGTGGTCCTTTTTAGGACCAGTCCTTTTCAGGACTAACAACAGGCTAGCACCGAAGAAAGTAAACACCCTATATACCCCAATTATAACCAACTTTCAGGTTGAACAGGGTATTACAGCAACATAGTAGACGAAATCAACAACAACAACAACTGATGATGCCATTGTGTACACTACCGGATCTGTAATCCATGGTAATAAATCAGGGTGAGGCTTCTCTGCTAGAGTATAGGGCAGAAACAACGCTGAACATAGCGGGGCTTACATGATAACAATCTCCAGCATGAGAATGGAGGTAGAGGCAGTTACTGCTGCCTTAAGATGGCTGTCTGAGACTTTATTAACAAAGGCAGTTATTGTATCTGGCTCACAATCGAGGCTTCGAAAGGTCCAAAATGGATTGCTCCGACATGATTGGAAAACCTCCAAAGAAGCATCAATTCTTCAATAACTGATGTGGATCTACTGTCACGATCATGGACTTATGAGAGGACACATTTGGCGTGTATACAACCAGTGCGCAACAGCAACAAATAGCATTCATACATTTGACATTTGCTGAAGGAGACTGGGCACCTATGGGTTTGCTCGGAGTACGATGACGTCGATTCAAATTAACATTATCTGCTGTCTATGAGTCTACAACTACAGCTGGTCTTCAGTAAGTGCTGTATTAATTATGTTAACACTTTGAGACTGTCAGCCCTATTCTTCTTTGAACCATAGCCGTCGACCGTCAAATCAGTCAGTGGCCATCACGCATAATGGCATCTTGTAGGGCAGCAAGATATTGATTCCACTTTGTTCGGTCGACGGCCATCCTTTTTACAGTGCCCAACTCTGGTTCATTCTTTGCAACTTGGCTTCCACAAATCTCTGCCAAGTTGTTTTTCGTTGGCCTCTCTTTCGCTTAGGCATAGCTGTTTTTGTAATGACATCAGGGTTCCTTCTGAGGACGTGGTTAACCCAACTTCAGCGTCTGCCAGCTATGATGGTGTACATGTCCTCCTGGTTACTCCGAATACGTTTGTTCTTGGTTGCTGATGGTATTAGGCCAAAAGATTTAAAGAATTTTCCTTAGTCAAATTGTGTGGAAGGATGACAGTTTCGACATTTCCTTCTCTGTTACTCTCCAGCATTCCGCACCATAGAGAAGCACAGAAAGTACACAGCTCTCATACAGTCTTAATTTGGTGTTTGTGCTGTACTTGGAAGACTTCCAGATGTTGTTGAGACTAGCAAAGGCTGTTCTCACTTTATTCATTCTGTTGTTAATGTATATAAACAAATAAACCGGTATTGAATAAAATTTACAAATAACGGTTCACATGAAACAAGGGACGTTTCGGGTTTTACCCTTCGTCAGCCACAAACAGTTGACAAAGACAAGAATTACATATAGGTACCGTATTACAAAAACATACGATGATGAGAAACATAGTCCAAAAAAGCGATACAAGCAGATGGAAAAAGAAAACACCCAGAGTGGTGAGCGAAAAAAGAACAATAATAATACAAGAAAATCGTAAAGCCTAAATGAAATACCGAAACAAGAAAGTAAATAATCAACGAAATGAAAAAAAAGAAGGAACAAAACTTCGGAACAAGTAAAAGATCACTTAGCTAGATCCGTAGATGCTTGGAAAAGACGACCGTAGTATTCTGTCCAAGAAATCTCTAAGGAAGTGACGTATAAGATAACGACAATTTAAAAAGATACAAAAGCATAAGAAGATAGATCGAAAAAAACAACAAATAAAATGTTAATGTTGTTAATGTCCTATAGTGTTGTTAATGTCCTTGCTTGTTCCGCCATCTGGTGTTACTATGCATCCTAGGTGAGTAAATGTGTCTGTCTGTTCTAACGTCTGGTTCCTTATTGTTTTTGGTTCAGGACTGCCCACATTGAGTGTCATGATCTCTGTTTTTTTTCAGACTGATGTTCAGATCAACCTGCTGGCTATACTTATTCAGTCTATCGGTTTTTTCTTGGATATGTTGATGTGAATGTGCGAGTAGTGCAATGTCATATGCATATTCCAGGTCTTCCAGTTTAGTAAACTTTGTCATTCTAATTCCTCTTGTACTGTCCTCTGTTGTCTGGCGCATCACCCAACCTATGCCTGTCAAAAATAACGTTGTTGATAAGGGGCATCCCTGTCGTACTCCTGTTTTCACTTCAAAAGTTAGGTTGCTCAATCCAACACTGCATGTAAAGTTAGTACAGAGCCTTTTTTATTATAGAAACAATGCAGCTGGGAATTCCATAAGCCCTCAGAATTTTCCATAGGCTGTCCCTGTGTACTAGTATGCTGTCAAGCCTTTTCAAAATCAACAAAGTTAATGTATATCTGTCTATGTCATTCAGAGCACTGCTCTATAATGTTCCTGCGGGTGAATATAGATCTGCACTTCCACATTAATGACTCAAATGTAGTCAGCTCAAGGCTCATGACATCTCCAAACAGTCTTTGGGGACTGAAGTAGGTCATTGCCTTATGCTACTCCATTGCTGTATGTTGGGCAGGACTTCAGAAGGTGTTCGGCCTTCATTGAGCTGGTGCCACAGATCTGTTGCACCTATTCTGTACATGTGGTATAGATGATATCTCAATCTGTTGTGTCCAGTGCATGGGCCGAAAAATGGTGACATAGTCTTGCCCAGATAGCTGATGATTATGCATCATAGGGAAGGAAAATGGATGCAATAGCCAGGTAGCACTGGAAATTGCATCCTTGCAGCATGTAGAATCATACATATATCTTGGCAGCAGTGGAGACAAGACAAAGAGTTGAAGGAACAAATAATTATATCATAAGGCCAGTGCTCTCAAAGCAGTGGGCAGGATATGTGGAAGGTATTCCCAATATGCCTCAATGGGCATGTAACAGGATATTTTACCTACATTTTTTTTACTCTCGTTACTTAACCATGGTTTTTTTAGGTGTTTTTTTTTAACGTTTTTACACGATGGAGTAGCCAAACCGTCCATAATCAACTCCTATGACATGCACGATAGGATGCATTGTTCTTTTCTTTGCTGCCCTCTCAAGCCCTGGTGATATACATTGAGGAAGCCTACTGATAGCATCACTTGGCAGTCATTGTTCTGGAACATACAGGGTTAGAGAGGCAGATGGACACTGAACAAGACATAGAGAAAGGGAACTGCTCTCTCTCAGGCATGACTTAAAAGGTTACTTAATATGGTTGTACATAGGGCTGACTACTGCAACAACTGGAGAGGAATTACTCTCCTCTCAGTTCCCAGTAAAATACTAGGCAGGATAATCATCCAAAGAATTTTAAAAGCAATTTTAAACTGAGGAAAGAACAAGCCGGTTTTAGAAAGAACAGGACGTCCCTCCATTAAGAACTCTTGACAGACATTAACGTTTACAGTTTGTCTCAGCTGACATCTTAGAGTGGAACAAGTCACTGTTCGATGGCGCAGGGCTGACAAAAAGAGGTACCGGTCATCATGTCTATTGGTGCATCAAGGGCGACCTGGCCGATGGCGATCCTCTGCACTTCCTGTGGCCTGAAATCTCTCCAAAATTATTTGGATAGTAGAGTGTGGCACTGCAAGCCGTCTAGTAACCTCACGGACAGATAAACCACTTTCAACCCACGCTATAACCCTCATTCTTTGTAAGGTGTCAAGACGTCTTCTCGGTGGCATGGTTTTTGCAAGTGATGAAACAACCCTAAGTCTGCTGATTGTAAGACAAATTAAGAGTGAACTCTGTTCACGAAAAGTCGCCACTGCACGTGGAATGTCAGTTAGCACGATTACTTCACCTGTTTGGTTGTACAGAAGTTTGAAAAAACTGATTAAAAATGTGAATTTATGGTCCGCAAACCAAATTGCACGTGATCACGATGGTTGTTGGAGAGTTGTTTTTATGCTTAACGTGCATAGAGGACTGTCAGAAGAAGATATTGCACCCATTTTTACTAAAAAGTTCCTTCATTTAATCATTCTATGCGCTTATATAAAAGTGTATTAAAAATAATAAGGTGGCCCTTGACTTTTGACGAGTAGTGTATATATATATACGGTGCAGACATGATAAGGAGAACTCACTAGGGACCCAAGAAATAGTTCTTCTTATCAGAAATTCCTCTTATCCAGATAAGCGTTCAAGCATATGGTAATGCATTTACAACGTACAATACAATAATGAATTAGCGTTGAATATGACAGATGTATGACACAGAAAATATGTAAATCACCAAAAGTGTTAATGTACAAAGTTGGCACAAATATCTAGAGAATAACAGCAATTTTTACACTTTGAAATGAAAAAGCTGCAATTTTCCTCTGTATCTTACTTAGTACCTGTACTTGAGTTAATAAAAATGTCTTTCCATGACATCCTTAAATTCAAAGAAATGATAAATTAAATCATCTTGGCATCCAGCCTGCATTATATACATGTTAGTTTTATCCATGCAATTTGAAACTTCCAACTGTGAAATAGTTTGTACCGTTAACCCACAGTCATCATTATCTCTAGAATTTGCACACTCTTAAATGATAAAGCACTCTTAAAATGAAAAAGTCTGTAATTTTCCTCTGTACTGCATCAATGTGACCTACAAGTTTGGACAACATTGCTGACCTATAATGAACCTTCAGATTTTGAATAATACCTTGGTCACAAGGCTGAAGTTTGGATGTCGCATTTGGTGGTAAAAATAAAAGTTCTGTTGCTTTTAGATTTTGAACATATATGTGGGCTGAACAGTTGTAAAGCACCAAAAGAACTTTGTGATGTTGACGTTCCATAGAATGATCAAATGCATATAGCCACTTGGTGAAAATGTATGATGTCATCCAGGCTATTGAATTAGCTGCATAATCAACACACAATCTTTTCAAACCTTTAAAACAGCGTGGATTTTTTAATTTACCGATTTCAAGTAATGGCAATTTATCTGAACCATCCATATTTGTACACACAACAATTGTGATTCTTTCTTTCCATTCCCCCCCCCCCCCCCCCCCCCCCCCCCCACCCTCCGGCACTTTTCATTTCTGAAGGAAAAAGTCTTGTCAGGCAGCAATCTCCAAAACAATCCAGTTTCATCAGCATTAAACACATCAACGGAATTATACCTACTCATGGCTGGTTTTAGCACCTCCTCCGTCCATAACTCGGTAGTCATTTCATTAATAGAATGCCTTTCCCCACACCAAAAAAAGGTAAAGGAACCCGTTACACGCCCATTGAGGCATATTGGGAATATGGTGTTAGGCCCATATTATCTTGACCGTCGGCACACTAGGGGTGATGTGGTTGGCATCACGCCGGCCGCCTTAACCTTCTCAGGATTGCTCTGGTACCCATTTGGGGCTGGGTCGACCCAGGAGCCGTTTGTAACCTAAAAAATTCCCACCTCATCTGGGGATCGAACCATAGACTACTGCGCTAGGAAGTCAGTGCACTAACCACTATGCTACCGCTGCTTTGTTTTTTAAAACAACCACACCAGCCAGGACTACATTTCCAGCCAGTCCGACCTTCCAGAAGTGCTAACTCTTCTGCCTTTGCAGTTAATATAGGTCCATTTACAGGAACATTTGCTGATCTCGCCATGGTGAACCATTTTAGGAGTGCCGTGTCAACCACATCACACGTCGTTTTTCGGTTCTTCATTCTGTGACAATCAACTTGTCCACCATAATACATTTTTCTGTACCGATCCTTATTTTTTATGATTCCTGAAAGCGTTGATTTTAGAATGTCGAATTACTTTGCTATTTCCATTTTCTTTTTGCCACTATTTTCCACTTCTTGTACTAGCTCAATCTTTCTTTTCAAAGATATGGATTTTAACTTTCCAGCCATTTTTAGAGGGGAAATAACTCAAATTCTAACACTTACGAAGCGCGCAATTTCCGAAAATAGCCGAAAAGTTGTACAAATGTCCAGGTACTGTATTTGAAAAAAAGTTCGCCTTAAGCAGATCAAATTATATAGTCGGGACACGTTTAATCGTTCAGCATATCCGAAAATTCGTAATAAACGGATTCCGCTTAACCGGACATTTTTTACAAAGACAAAGAAGAAAAATTGCCGGGGATAAACATATTGTTCTTCACAACAGAAATCCGCCACATCCGAGATCGCCTTAAGCGGTTTGCACTATATATATATATATATATATATATATATATATACATATATATATATATATATATATATATATATATATATATATATATATATATATATATATATATATATATATATATATATATATATATATATATATATATATATGAGGGACGGTCAAAAAGTAATGCCTCCTATTTTCTATGTATGTAAATACTGCATCAGTGTACAATTTGTAAATTTAGCAGGATTTCCCAAACACTCTTCTGCACTGTATAGCATTATTAACCTGTTTCAGTAACAGGTAGCACCACTGTAACAGTTTAAAAATGGCTGCCAAAGACGTTCGGTTAAAACAACGTTATGTCATAGAATTCCTCAATGCTGAAGGCGAGACCCCAATTCGCATCCACGAACGTTTGAAGAATGTTTATGGAGATTCAACAGCGGATGTTAGCACTGTCTGACGTTGGGTACATCATTGTGATGAAGCTGAAGTAGGTCAATCCTCAATGGCTGACGCAAAGCGGACTAGCCGTCCGTCTACCGCAGTGACTCCACACAACATTCATCGAGTTGATGGCATCATTCGTGGTGACCGTCAAGTTACACTGGATGAACTTTCTTCCATGTTGTCCATTAGTAAAGGCAGTGTCTAAAACATCAATTAAAGACCTGGGTTATTCAAAGGTTTGTGCACGGTGGGTACCCAGAATGTTGACAGACAGACATAAAGAAACAAGGAAAATCATAGCCATCAACATCCTGCACTGTTACGAAACAGAAGGAGAAGAGTTTTTATTGAATATTGTGACAGGTGATGAGACTTGGGTTCATTTTTTTAACCAGAATCCAAGAGGCAATCAATGGAATGGAATCACACAACATCGCCGACAAGAAAGAAGTTAAAAAGTTCACCATCTGTAGGGAAAGTTATGGCCTCCGTGTTTTGAGATGAGAAGGGTGTGATTCTTCTCGACTTCTTGGAACAGGGAAACATGGTGAATGCAGACCGTTACATTGAAACTTTGAAGAAGCTTAGAGGTCGTCTTTGGCGACTTTACTCATTAAAAGATCAAAGAGCTGCACTACTGTTGCACAATAATGCCACACCACACACCACTAACACCCGTGTGTTACCGGGGCCCGAAAGGGGAGCAAAGAATAGTAACACTGTCCCCTGCCAAGCATGTCGTAGAAGGCGACTAAGGAGGGTTGGGCATGGGGCCGGTTACCCCATCCTGTAAAAAAAATTTAAACCACAAAAAACTTCAACAAATATGGACAAGTCAAATAAAGAAAATAAAACACAGCCATCCAAGACAGGGGAAGGTCCTCTCGCGGGGAGGCGTATGATGCAACACAGAGAAAGCCGAAAGGAATCTGTGTTGCTGACTAACCTTCTTTCTTCTAGGAGAACTTCCAGATTTGGCACCTGGAATGTTCGGACATTGAACGAACAAGGGAAAGTGGCACAAGTAGCAGCAGAAATGAGGGAATACAAAATC
>JAMPIV010008325.1:0-67500 GCA_024509875.1 Oreohelix idahoensis | reverse complement strand
AAAACTAGATGACAATGAATGGTTAACATATTTCATTTCGCGCACTATTCTCCCTTGTGACGATTTACTTTTTAGTTCACTTAGAATTAGGTTAAGTTTATGTGATTTAAATCCAGAATAAAAGGCACTTGCTGACTTGTACGTTAGACTCACATCTTCATCTACGTCTAAATGTACAATGTAATGGCCATTGTCATCCACTTTCACACTCACTCATTCACGCGCGCATTCTCGCACGCACGCATGCACACACGCACACACACACAAACACACACACACTCATATATATAAAACATGGATTTTGTTTTAGAGCTGCTTATGACCATACCTCGCTTCTCCAGCTCTTCCTTCCAGACTTGCAGGTTGGACTGAAGATGTGCCTCTGATTTAGCAATCATGGCAACATTATCAGCAAATGCCAGCTCTGAAATACAGACCTGTCTCATCTTCCAGTACCCCACTGAATACTTTCCTGTCCTCTCCTTACATGCCTTAATGACATAGTCCACAAGGAGTATGAAAAGATAAGGTGACAGGATATCACCTTGTCTTACACCAGTGGTGGTCATTGAACTCTTCTGATTTATGGTTTGCTGTCCTCACATAATTTCTGCAAGACTTGTAGAAGCTCTGTATAGCATGAATCAAAGGTGCTGGAATATCTTCCTTGCCAAACAGTCCCAAAGTTTGCTCCGGGGGACCCTGTCAGATGTCTTTTCCAGATCTATGAAACAAAGATGGATCTCACTCTTATACTCAAGGGCCATTTCACTCAGCTGTCTGAGTGTGAAGATTAGGTCTTGAGTACTTTGGCTTGCTTAGAATCTGCGCTGGAACTCATCCAATTGTGGCTTAGCTAGGCGTCGGAGTCTCTGCTCTAGGATTCTAGAGCAGATTTTGCCAGGGAGACTGAGAAGGGATATGCCTCTATGGTTTCCACATTGTTGATTGTCACCTTTTTTGATAATCGGTGTTATGATGGCAATCTCCCAATCCTTTGGTATGATCTTGTTGTACCTAGCTGCCTGTAGGACCCTTAAGAGTAATAGGTCGCCTGATGCTCCCATGTACTTAACCATTTCTGGTGCTATACCATCATGCCCTGCTGCTTTGCCCACCTTGATTTTCTCCAGTGCTGCCTTCAGATCTTCCATCTTTATGTCATCTTCACCACCATTGGTTTCTCTTCTGTGCTAGTGGTTATCATTTCTGATGCTTGACCTTGCTCACCATCAAGGAGTTCTGAAAAATATTCTGTCCATCTTTCCATTACTTCCTTTGGGGCAGTAAGCAATTTGCCTTGCTTGACCTTTATAAACTTGAGAGGGCATTGTTTTTCCTTCCTCATGTTCTTTAGGGTCTTATAGAACAATTTCTGGTTTTCTAGTGCATCTTTTTCTAGCTTGTCTCCAAATTCTTCCCAGGACTTCTGTTTTGCTGCTAGCACCATGTTCTAGGCTTCTGTTCTGAGTATCACATATTCTCTATATTTCTCTATATGTCCTGCTGTCTTTTTAGCTCATAAGCATTGCTTCCATGCCTTTTTCTTCTCTCTTATTGTCTCTTTGACTTCCTCTGTCCATCAAGGTGTCCTCTTTCTCTTGTTTTCAAGCCGAACCACCACCTGCTTCTGCAGCAGCTGTCTTTATGATGTCCTTGAATTTAAGCCAGAGGGTTTCCAAGTCATCAAGTTGTTCTTCTGTGTTTCTCACCACTGTAGCAATAAGCCCCTGATATCTGATCCTAATTTCTGGCTCTCTCAGCTTGTAGGTCTTAATGCTCATTTCTCCCGTTTATTTACTTAGTTTCTTGCATGATGTTGGGCAATTCCTAGGCTGAGCAACTCTTTCAGTTGCTCTTTTGATTGTAAGCAGGTAGTGATCACTTCCAATCTCTGGCCTCCTCCAAACTCTAGCATCCTGGACATACTTGAATGAGCTCCTCCTAACTATGGCATAGTCGATCACTGACTTCTCATTCCTTGTTGGTTCACATCTAGTATATGCATGTATGTGCTTATGGGGGAACTTTGTGTTTGTAATGATTAGATTCTGCTCACTGCAGAATCTAAGGAGTCACTTTCCATTGTCATTTAGAGTATCTTCTCCATATCTTCCACTAACTCCACCCCATCTAGCATGGTCATTTCCAACTCAAGCATTGAAATCTCCAGGCATGATAATTTCATCTAGGCAGTCATCCACTGTCCTTTGAAGCAGCTCGAAGAATTCCTCCTTGATCTCTGCTCTCTCATCCTCATTTGGAGCATACACTATGACCAGGTTGACTATGGTTTCTCATTCTTTTAGTTTTACAACCATAATTCGCTCCAGTTCCTATCCTTGATACTATCTTTTTGGTATTTGGCTACAATGCAACCAGTACCCAATTTAGCTCTTTCAGATGTGGGTACACCACTGTAGAGCAGCATGTTGCCTTAAAAAACCATGACTTCTTGTCACTTTTTCTTTGTTTCCATTATAACCAGGATTTCTAGTTTTGCTTTCCTCATCTCTTCCAGCAGCTCCTCTTCTTTCGCATTTATACTTCTTGTGTTCCAATTTCCATAAGTCATAGTCTGTAGTCCATTCCAGTTCATTGCCTTTAGAATCAGTGCAGTTTTCTCTCTTGTAGTTTGCGTAATCATGGTTTAAAGCAAACAGGTGGTTGGCCTGTTATGCCTTTGCATGGTGGAGGGGCTGCCTCCATATGGCATCCATGTAGGCAACCCTTCTCCTTTTTCAGCCAGGCTTCGAACCACTATGACAAAATTCTGCTCCACAAACATCGCACTTAAGGTTTATTTCCTGTGTGTGTCTTTTTATGACTCTTTAAATGATCATTTCGAGAACAATCTCCTGCACTAACATCACACTTACAAGGTTTCTCTCCTGTGTGTGTCCTTTTTAGACTCTTTAAAGCCCCATCCTGAGAAAATTCTGTGCCACAACCATCACACTTAGAAGGTTTCTCTCCTGTGTGTGTAATTTTGTGATGCTTAAAAGCCCCATTATAAGAAAATTCTGCTCCACAAACACATTTATAAGGTTTATCTCATGTGTGTGTTTTTTTTTTTGTGACTCTTTAAAGCACCACTATGAGAAAATTCAGCTACACAAACATCACACTTATAAGGTTTTTCTTCTGTGTGTGTCCTTTTGTGTATCTTCAAATTATTATTTAGAGAAAATTTTGCCCCACAAACCTCACGCTTATAAGGTTTCTCTCCTGTGTGTGTCATTTTGTGTCTCTTTAAAGCACCATTCTGAGAAAATTCTGCAACACAAACATCACACATATAAGGTTTCTCTCCTGTGTGTGTCATTTTGTGACTCTGTAAAACATCATTCTGAGAAAATTCTGCTACACAAACATTACACTTATAAGGTTTCTCTCCTGTGTGTCCTTTTGTGACTCTTTAAATTACCATTCTGAGAAAATTCTGCTCCACAAACATCACACTTATAAGGTTTATCTCCTGTGTGTGTCATTTTGTGACTCTTTAAAGCACCATTCTGAGAAAATTCTGCTCCACAAACATCACACTTATAAGGTTTCTCTCCTGTGTGTGTCCTTTTGTGACTCTTTAAATTACCATTCTGAGAAAATTCTTCTTCACAAACATCACACTTATAAGGTTTATCTCCTGTGTGTGTCATTTTGTGACTCTTTAAAGCACCATTTTGAGAAAATTCTGCTCCACAAACATCACACATATAAGGTTTCTCTCCTGTGTGTGTCCTTTTGTGACTGTTTAAAGCACAACCCTGAAAAAATTCTACTCCACAAACATCACACATATAAGGTTTATCTCCTGTGTGTGTCATTTTGTGACTCTTTAAAGAACCATTTTGAGAAAATTCTACTCCACAAATATCACACATATAAGGTTTCTCTCCTGTGTGTGTTCTTTTGTGTCTCTTCAAATTATTATTTTGAGAAAATTCTGCTCCACAAACATCACACTTATAAGGTTTCTTTCCTGTGTGTGTCCTTTTGTGACTCTTTAAATTACCACTTTGAGAAAATTCTGCTCCACAAACATCACACTTATAAGGTTTATCTCCTGTGTGTGTTCTTTTGTGACTCTTTAAAACACCACTTCTAGAAAATTCTGCTCCACAAACATTACACTTATAAGGTTTCTCTCCTGTGTGTGTTCTTTTGTGACTCTTTAAAACACCACTTTGAGAAAATTCTGCTCTACAAACATTACACTTATAAGGTTTCTCTCCTGTGTGTGTCCTTTTGTGACTGTTTAAAGCACCACTCTGAAAAAATTCTGCTCCACAAACATAACACTTATAAGGTTTCTCTCCTGTGTGTGTCCTTTTGTGATTCTTTAAACCAGCACTATTTAACAATTCTGCTCCACAAACATCACACTTATAAGGTTTCTCTCCTGTGTGTGTCCTTTTGTGTCTCTTTAAATCACCACTATGAGAAAATCCTGCTCCACAAACATCACACTTATAAGGTGTTTCTCCTGTGTGTGTCCTTTTGTGACTCTTTAAAGTAATATTCTGAGAAAACTCTGCTCCACAAACAACACACTTATAAGGTTTCTCTCCTGTGTGTGTCCTTTTGTGTCTTTTTAAATCACCACTATGAGAAAATTCTGCTCCACAAACATCGCATTTATAAGGTTTTTTTTCTGTATGTTGACTTTTGTGCCATTTTGAATAAAGTTTTTGTCCTGTAAGTTCATCACACATGTAAGATTCTACTTCTGTATTTGTCACCTTGTGATCACTTTGACAAAATTCTGCTCCACTGACATCATATTTGTAATGTGTCTCACTATTATGCTGCATTATGGGTTTCTTTGGATAATCAGTTCTAGAAAACCTACTAAGACCATCACACTTGTTAGGTAGTTCTTCTTTATGCTGCATTACGTGTGCCTTTAGATAACCAAAATGAGCAGCCCCTATACCAATAAGATCATATTTAGAATGCTTCTGTGCTATTTTTCTTCTTTCTTGTTGACACAGACTGGATCTTGTAGCTAATTCTACATTACCAACATTACTTATATAACACTTTTCTCTCATATGTGAAAGTTCATGTTCATTATGGTCACCTTTCTTGCTAACCTTTACTCCACAAACATGACAGCTGAAAAGTTTCTCTTTTGTACTTATTATTATTTCATCTGATTGTACACTGCCACACAATTTAAAACCTTCTCTACTTTCACTGTTGAGAGTACAATCATCATAGACTATTGTTGATTTCCTGCTGCAGTTTTCATTTTGTAAGACCGCAGTATAAATCTCAGGAGTCAGATTCATGTCTACAGTCATTATCACAGAGTCTGTGACATTCGGTGATTGTTCTTCTTTTAATCTTGATTCAATGTTATTGTCTGCATTTAGTGTTGCAGCTGCTGTACTTACATCAGCTTTCATTTCACTCACAATGTTTTCTGTGAATTCTGGCAACACTTGATTAAATGCAGCATTTTGTACTGGTTCACTCTTTATGAAACTGTTCATAATTTTCAAATCTGGAATGTCAACACTAGAGTATAGGCGGGATTGCTGGCTACAGGAATGGTCACCTGAAATTCATTGAATAAGACATAATAGTAAAAACTTCAGATAATTATGGCATGGCTAACAAATTTTAATTATGTATATTTTGTAGCATCATATTAGGTATGATTTAAAAGTTATGCAACTATAAGATTATTTAAGAAAAATTTGTTTCTGTCTGATATGTTAATAGTTCATGGTGTATTGCATACTGCGGCCTGCTTGGAGGCCGTAAGGAGGCAGCCCCTCCACCATGCAAAGGCACAACAGGCCAATCACCTGTTTGCTTTAAACCACGATTACGAGTAACAAAAGAGAGAAAACCGGACTGATTCTAAAGGCGACGAACTGGAACGGACTACGGACTACGACTTATGGAACATGGAACACAAGAAGTATAAATGGGAAGGAAGAGGAGCTGGTGGAAGAGATGAGGAAAGCAAAACTAGAAATCCTGGCTATTACGGAAACAAAGAAAAAAGGACAAGGAGTCATGGATCTCAATGGCAACACGCTGCTCTACAGTGGTGTACCCATATCCGAAAGAGCTAAAGGGGGTGTGGGTTGCATTGTGGCCCAAAATCAAAAAGATAGTACCAAGGGGTGGAACTTTGTCTCAGAGCGCATTATGGTTGTGAAACTAAAAGAAGGAGAAACCATAGTCAACCTGGTCATAGTGTATGGGCCAAATGAGGATGAGAGAGCAGAGGTCAAGGAGGAATTCTTCGAGCTGCTTCAAAGGACAGTGGATGACTGCCTAGATGAAGTTATCATGCTCGGAGATTTTAATGCCAGAGTTGGAAATGACCATGCTAGATGGAGTGGAGTTATCGGAAGATATGGAGAAGATACTCTCAATGACAATGGAAAGCGACTCCTTAGATTCTGCAGTGAGCAGAATCTGATCATTACAAACACAAAGTTCCCCCATAAGCGTATACATGCATACACTAGATGTGAACCAACAAAGAATGAGAAGTCAGTGATCGACTATGCCATTGTTCGGAGAAGCTCATTCAAATATGTCCGAGATGCAAGAGTCTGGAGGGGGCCAGAGATTGGAAGTGATCACTACCTGCTAACAATCAAACGAACAACTGAAAGAGTTGCTCAGCCTAGGAACTGCTCAACATCACGCAAGAAACCAAGTAAACGAGCAGGAGAAATGAGCATTAGGACCTACAAGCTGAGAGAGCCAGAAATTAAGACCAGATATCAGGGGCTTATTGCTACAGCGGTGAGCAACACAGAAGAACAACCTGATGACTTGGAAACCCTCTGGATTAAATTCAAGGATATCATAAAGACAGCTGCTGCAGAAGCATGTGGTGAATTCCGACTTGGGAACCAGAGAAAGAGGACACCTTGGTGGACAGAGGAAGTCAAAGAGAAAATAAGAGAGAAGAAAATGGCATGGAAACAATACTTAGGAGCTAAAAACACAACAGGACAAATGGAAAAATATAGAGAATATGTGACACTCAGAACAGAAGTAAAGAACAAAGTGCTAGCAGCAAAACAGAAGTCCTGGGAAGAATTTGGAGAAAAGCTAGAAAAAGATGCACAAGAAAACCAGAAATTGTTCTATAAGACCCTAAAGAACATGAGGAAGGAAAAACAATGCCCTCTCAAATTTATAAAGGACAAGCAAGGCAAATTGCTTACTGCCCCGAAGGAAGTAATGGAAAGATGGATAGAATATTTCTCAGAACTCCTTGATGGTGAGCAAGGTCAAACATCAGAAATGATAACCACTAGCACAGAAGAGGAAACCAATGGTGATGAAGATGACATAAAGATGGAAGAACTGAAGGCAGCACTGGAGAAAATCAAGATGGGCAAAGCAGCAGGGCATGATGGTATAACACCAGAAATGGTTAAGTACATGGGAGCATCAGGCGACCTGTTACTCCTAAGGGTCCTACAGGCAGCATGGTGCAACAAGACCATACCAAAGGATTGGGAGATCGCCATCATAACACCAATTTTCAAAAAGGGTGACAATCGACAGTGTGGAAACCATAGAGGCATATCCCTTCTCAGTGTCACTGGAAAAATCTACTCTAGAATCCTAGAGCAGAGACTCCAACGCCTAGCTGAGCCACAATTGGATGAGGTCCAGTGCGGATTCCGAGCAAACCAAAGTACTCAAGACCTAATCTTCACACTCAGACAGCTGAGTGAAAAGGCCCTTGAGTATAAGAGAGAGATCCATCTTTGTTTCATAGATCTGGAAAAGGCGTTTGACAGGGTCCCTTGGAGCAAACTTTGGGACTGTTTGGCAAGGAAGAATATTCCAGCACCTCTGATTCCTGCTATACAGAGCTTCTACAAGTCTTGCAGAAATTATGTGAGGACAGCAAACCATAAGTCAGAAGAGTTCAGGACCACCACTGGTGTAAGACAAGGTGATATCCTATCACCTTACCTCTTCATACTCCTTATGGACGATGTCATCAAGGCATGTAAGGAGAGAACAAGAAAGTATTCAGTGGGGTACTGGAAGATGAGACAGGTCTATATTTCAGAGCTGGCATTTGCTGATGATGTTGCCCCGATTGCTAAGTCAGAGGCACATCTCCAATCCAACCTGCAAGTCTGGAAGGAAGAGCTGGAGAAGAGAGGGATGGTCATAAGCAGCTCTAAAACAAAATCCATGGTGATATCACGAGAAGAAAGAAGACATCAGATTAAGCTGGGAGAACAGGTCCTGGAGCAGGTCGACCACTTTAAATACCTCGGAGCTATTATAGACCGAAAGGGAGGCATCAAAGAAGAGTTGGCCACTCGAAAAGCAGCAGCTGGGAGAATTTTTCAGGCCATAAATCGAGGATTCCTTAGCAAGAGAGAGGTTGGTAAGAAAACGAAGATGGCTGTATACCGCTCCACCTATGTCCCAGTCTTGACATATGGATGCGAGTCATGGGCAATGACTACAACCCATAAAAGCCAGATCCAAACCTCAGAAATGAGGTATCTGAGGAAGGTGGTTGAAGTAACAAGAAGAGACATGGTACGCAACCAGACGATACGTCAAGGCCTAAAATGCCACCCCCTACAGACCCAAGTAGAACAGTCCCAACTAAGATGGTTTGGCCATGTCTGCAGAATGGGAGAAGATCGGCTACCACGACAAGCATGGGAAACAAAGAGCCAAGGATCCAGACCCCGAGGACGACCCAGAGTCCGCTGGGAGGACAACATTAGACAATCTTTGAAGGACCGAGGACTAGAATGGAACCAGGCCAGGAGGAAGACAGCCGATAGAATAGTCTGGCGCTCTCTCTTCCAAACCTCTACACCTCACGGTAGAAGGGGAACGACTAAGTAAGTAAGTATTGCATACTATGAAACTAATAGTATACATTTAATAATTTTAAATGGTGTTGCAAAATTGCATATATTCATTAATATCTTTATTGTTCGATTACTTCCCATGGATGTAAGAAATGAGTAATAACAATTTATATCTGAATTACTTCCCTCCAAACAGTTCTGAAATGATTACAAATATTATATTGTTAATAATTTTTTTTTTTTTCTGTCATGACTAAAACTTTTTTGCAAGAAAAGAACCTCATGACATTACCTGATAGATCTGTGGAGTAACAGTACTGTGTCAGTAAAATTCAAACTTTGTTTTTGATAAAATGAGTTTTGCTCAATTTCAGTGATGCCTGTAATTGTATACCTAAACACTATATAACTGCAACTATCTCTAAAGCTTTAAAGATTTCCACTATTTCTGCTGTAAAGATGGATGTATTACCTGTCACTTTATATCTTTTATAAATTAAAAATTTTTGTGTTGCTATTTCCATTCCAAAATTTCAATCTTAATCATATGCAATGCTGGGTCCTCAACAAGTTTCACCACAGGGGGAATACCTGAAAGTGTGTGGATGATTTAAGGAGTCAATGAGGATGTAATTTGCCTCACAGACAGAGGTTCACTTCCACATTTGTACATATATTATAGCATTGTGCATAACTGGTGGTCATATAAGAATTACACCAGGTATACCTCCATGCAGGTGGGTGTTCAGATTAAAGGGCATGAACCTGTAATTTCACTATACAGCATGCATGGGCATAAATTACTACTGAGACATTGTAAGGAAGATTGGATTCAAATGTACATTTATCTAAGGTATGAATTATAGAAAGAAAAACTGTAAGCCATTACACTTATATTTCTACAATTTTTTTGTGTACAACGTGCATGAGTAAATATTACTACTACACAGTAATACTGTATTCACATTGTAGATATATCTAAAGTGGACATGTCATAGAACATGGACATAACTGAATTTTATGTGCAGCATTCTTCAAATATGAATTATTGAAAAATAAGTCGAGAAATAATTACTTATGGCTACTTTCTATTACTTATACTAATAGTTATAAATGAGCATGAATTACAATTGAGAAATATAGCTATTACTAATGTTAAAAACGTTGTTTGGTGAAGCAGATTTTGTAATATAATTTGTTAAAACATGATAATGACATATATTTTTGGTGATCATATAATGTACAAAATAATGACAATTCTAATCTATACAATGGTATATACATGAACACAATACATATAATGTCATTATCAGCCCTATTCCAAACATTTCAGTCACATACTCTACCATTTATGCACTGTTGGTTTCTAAATGGGATATGCACATTAAAGATGGGGAAATTCACAACAAACGTATTTACAATTTCAGATGTACAATTATGTTTTAAATACCACCTGCCCATCTTTCAGACATAGAAATTGTTGAATGTGTAAATGCTATCTGAGCATGATTATTTCAATGCCATTCTGAGTTCTGATCCAACTTGTTCAGTGTTATTTAATACATCCTGTTTGGGAAATATTAACATATTATGTATTCTTTACCTACTTTTGTTTTCTTCTTCACTAAACAGTGATAGCATTATTTTTTTATTCAAGCGTTGAAATGAATAATTTGTTAACCTGATTAAACCATGTTGCTTATAATCATTATGAAATTGATTGTGACTTACTGCTTGCAATACACAAGAGATTAATACTGGTATTCAGTGTCAGTTTTTTTCCAAACATGTGCGTGACCTACATGCAATAAACAACAGACAGAGTACAGGATCTTTTAGTCGAATCTCATCAGCAGCCAAGAACTACTTATTTGGAGTAGCCAGGAGGACATGCACACTATCATAGCTGGCAGACGCTGAAGTTGGGTTGGCCATGTCCTCAGAAGGGACCCTGATACCATTACAAGAACAGCTATGCTATGGATCACCGAAGGAAAACAAAAGAGAGGCCAACAAAAAACAACTCGGAGGAATACTGCGGAAGCCAAGATGCAAAGAATGAACCAGAGTTGGGGCAATGTATGAAGGATGGCTGCCAACCAAACAAAGTGGAATCAATTTGTTGCTCCCCTACAAGACGCCACCAGGTGTGATGGCGACTGACTGCTTTGACCATTGGCAGCTATTGATTAAAGAAGAAGAAGAAGAGTAAAGGAAAGCGAGCAGGAGAGACTAACATAAAATACTTATATCTGATGAATAAATAATATTCGATCTGCCTATTGTTGTGAAACTAAAAGAATGAGAAACCATAGTCAATCTTGTCATAATGTATGGACCAAATGAGCATGAGAGAGCAGAGGTCAAGGAGGAATTCTTCGAGTTGCTTCAAAGGACAGTGGATGACTACCTAGATGAAATTATCATGATCGGAGATTTCAATGCCAGAGTTAGAAATGACCATGCTAGATGGGGTGGAGTTATCGGAAGATATGGAGAAGATACTCTCAATGACAATGAAAAGCGACTCCTTAGATTCTGCAGTGAGCAGAATCTAATCATTACAAACACAAAGTTCCCCCATAAGCGCATACATGCATACACTAGATGTGAACCAACAAAGAATGAGAAGTCAGTGATTGACTATGTCATTGTTAGGAGGAGCTTTTTCAAATTTGTCCACGATGCTAGAGTCTGGAGGGGGACAGAGATTGGAAGTGATCACTACCTGCTTCAAATAAAAAGAACAACTGAAAGAGTTGCTCAGCCTAGGAACTGCCCAACATTATGCAAGAAACCAAGTAAACAAATGGGAGAAATGAGCATTAAGACCTACAAGCTGAGAGAGCCAGAAATTAAGACCAGATATCAGGGGCTTATTGCTGCAGCGGTGAGCAACACAGAAGAACAACCTGATGACTTGGAAACCATCTGGCTTAAATTCTTACTTACTTACTTACTTAGTCGTTCCTCTTCTACCGTGAGGTGTAGAGGTTTGGAAGAGAGAGCGCCAGACTATCCTATCGGCTGTCTTCTTCCTGGCCTGGTTCCATTCTATTCCTCGGTCCTTCAAAGATTGTCTAATATTGTCCTCCCAGTGGACTCTGGGTCGTCCTGGAGGTCTGGATCCCTGGCTCTTTGTTTCCCATGCTTGTCGTGGTAGCTGATCTTCTCCCATTCTGCAGACATGGCCAAACCATCTTAGTTGGGACTGTTCTATTTGGGTCTGCATTGGGTGGGATTTTAGGCCTTGACGTATCGTCTGGTTGCGGACCATGTCTCTTCTTGTTACTTCAACCACCTTCCTCAGATACCTCATTTCTGAGGTTTGAATCTGGCTTTTGTGGTGGCTTAAATTCAAGGACATCATAAAGACAGCTGCTGCAGAAGCATGTGGTGAAGTCCGACTTGGGAACAAGAGAAACAGGACACCTTGGTGGACAGAGGAAGTCAAAGAGAAAATAAGAGAGAAGAAAATAGCATGGAAACAATACTTAGGAGCTAAAAACACAGCAGGGCAAATAGAGAAATATAAAGAAAATGAGATACTCAGAACAGAAGCAAAGAACAAGGTGCTAGCAGCAAAACAGAAGTCCTGGGAAGAATTTGGAGACAAGCTAGAAAAAGGTGCGCAAGAAAACCAGAAATTGTTCTATAAGAATCTAAAGAACAAGAGGAAGGAAAAACAATGCCCTCTCAAATTCTTAAAGGACAAGCAAGGCAAATTGTTTACTGCCCCGAAGGAAGTAATGGAAAGAATATTTCTCAGAACTCCTGGATGGTAAGCAATGTCAAGCATCAGAAATTTTTCAAAAAAGGGTGACAATCGACAATGTGGAAACCACAGAGGCATTTCCCATCTCAATGTCCCTGGTAAAATCTACTCTAGAATCCTAGAGCAGAGACTCCGACGCCTAGCTGAGCCACAACTGGATGAGGTCCAGTGCGGATTTCGAGCAAACCGAAGTACTCAAGACCTAATCTTCACACTCAGACAGCTGAGTGAAAAGGCCCTTAAGTATAAGAGTGAGATCCATCTTTGTTTCATAGATCTGGAAAAAGCGTTTGACAGGGTCCTCTGGAGCAAACTTTGGGACTGTTTGGCAAGGAAGAACATTCCAGCACCTCTGATTCATGCTATACAGAGCTTCTACAAGTCTTGCAGGAATTATGTGAGGACAGCAAACCATAAGTCAGAAGAGTTCAGGACCACCACTGGTGTAAGACAAGGTGATATCCTGTCACCTTATCTTTTCATACTCCTCATGGACGATGTTATCAAGTCATGTAAGGAGAGAACAAGAAAGTATTCAGTGGGGTACTGGAAGATGAGACAGGTATGTATTTCAGAGCTGGAATTTGCTGATGATGTTGCCCTGATTGCTAAATCAGAGGCACATCTTCAATCCAACCTATACCACTCCACTTATGTCCCAGTCTTGACATATGGATGCGAGTCATGGGGAATGACTACAATCTACAAAAGCCAGATCCAAACCTCAGAAATGAGGTATCTGAGGAAGATGGTTGAAGTAACAAGAAGAGACATGGTCCACAACCAGACGATATGTCAAGGCCTAAAATCCCACCCCCTGCAGACCCAAGTAGAACAGTCTTAACTAAGATGGTTTGGCCATGTCTGCAGAATGGGAGAAGATTGGCTACCTCAACAAACATAAGAAACAAAGAGACAGGGATCCAGACCCCCAGGACAACCCAGAGTTTGCTGGGAGGACAACGTTAGTGTTATGACATGTTTTATGAGATTGGCCACTATTATTGTGAGCACTTTTAGAGTTACGCATTAAGGGCTTGAAATGCTATAAATATATGTTTCACGCTTCACTGTATTTTGGTGAACGCAAAATTGTATAGTTGTCTTGGATTATAATGATGCATTGCAATGTTATGCTAACGCATAACCTAGTTGTATTTGTACCCTTCAGACTCTGGACTTTATCCAAGTCGGACGTGTTTTTATTCCTCTCAGTATAAAGTGAATTGCACTGAAGTCCTTTTGAAGATATGCCGCAGGGTCAGCTATCTTATTAGATGAATACAATGATGGAGTATTCTTATGGAAAATTAAGTTCCATGAATTCGAAATAACGATAAATATTAATTTATAACTTTGGTCAGAATCATTATCTTCGCCAAACCTACGACTGTTCATTACCGGATGACCAACTTAATGGCATCGCGAGTAAACAGTAAGACGTTTTGACGACAGAGTATTATTATTGAGAAAATTATATTGGACTGCGCAAAATCTGATGTAACTATTTCATGTCTTGAAGTCAATGAATTTGTATGTAAAATAAATGTGTATTTCCTGTGGACTCTAATGAACGCATCGTTGCTGCTTCCATACAATTGATTTGGTCAGATGTTAGCCACCATTCGCAAACATTATAAATTAGCACAATGGCTCAATTAAGGACAGTATTGTTTAAGATCAACAAGAAGAACATGAACAATAATCATTCTGTAACATGTTTAATAAGTATCTGCAAAGGATCCCAAAAACCGGCGCAACAATTAGACAATCTTTGAAGGACCGAGGACTAGAATAAAACCAGGCCAGGAGGAAGACAGCCGATAGGATAGTCTGGCGCTCTCTCTTCCAAACCTCTACACCTCACGGTAGAAGGGGAATGACTAAGTAAGTACTATCTACCTATTCAAGTATGACAATCTCAATCCCAATCTACTGTCACATAAAAAAAAAAAAAAAAATAAATAAAAAACACTTTATAAATACAAACATCTGGTGACTAAACAATGTTTTCTCTCATGAAGTATGACAAAGCCTTTCTGTTCTTGTTATGCCAAACTCATAAAATTGACTTCCCTAATTTAACAAGGCATGCTGCACAGATCAAATTAAGGGGAGATGATGTTTAGTTACTCATTAACAAGTTTTCAGAAAATAAATAAATAAATCACCTCTATCACAAATTAACTCTTACTATACGTGAGCTAAAACCGCATTTTTACGCGCTAGTTTAGCTATCGTTACCTGCGCGCGCCACTTCACGGGGCGAGCCGTAAAATTGGTACTAAACCCGCGCCACTTCACGGGGCTTGCCGGATAGTAAGAGTTAAAGGATAATTTGACGCTGTTTAACTATTATAAAACAATGAAAATCTACACATGGATGGTACTCCATGCATGAAATCTGTAAAATGCGCCATGCATGAAATCTATAAAATGCTTTTAGCCCAATGAATAAAGATTAATTCACATTCAGTAGTTTAAATTTCCCTCTTTTCTATTACAAAATCAGTGGATATTTCTGCCACAGCAAAAGTAGTTGACCTCGCTTGAATAGAACAGATAGTTGCTGGGCAGCTAACATAAAAGGTATGTAATTGATATGGTGACTACTTCACAGTAGGAGTGATTATAATTAGTTTTCATGCTCTTAAACCATGGAAAAGAAAATGTATTTCCCTGACACTTTTTCAAGGGAAGAGTGTTCAAGATTTCATTAATTTCAGATGAGAAATTGTTTAGGAAAGATGGTTTGTGGTCTCATACATCTGTCAGCACTTAACGTGGAACTCCCATGTACGGAATTTAACCAAACACTTAGCTCAAAAGACATACCAGCTAGCCAAAATAAAACACTTCTTAGACGCAGACACTAGACTATTATTCTACACCTCATATATACAGACACATCTAGATTACTGCTCTACACTATGGGATTGTTGCCCTGCTTCCACCTCGAAGAGACTGCACTCCCTGCAAAAGAGAGCAGTACGTCTGATCACCGATAATCGCACGACACCACACACAAGGACAGGAAAAGTACCCAAAATACTGTCGCTATTTATTGTTTTACTTATTTTATTTTATTATTACTTTTTTCCCCCAATACTAGCTTGTTTGTTTCAAAAAAAAACCTACTCATTTTAAAAAAAAATTATGATTGCATAATAAAAATGAATGCTGTTATGGTAACTTTATAATGTTGCATGCCTTTAAATTAATGCTTAAAGCATCATGTGGGAATGAAAGGATATAGTATGCAAGATTAATGAGAGTGGAAGGGCAGAATGTTAGACGGGCCTGCGCGCCCAATTCTTTACCCTTCGAAAATAAAGTTCGTTCGTTCGTTCGTTCAGCGCTGAAAATGAGATTTTTTTATTTAACCTTAGAGCTCATTAGGCCCAAACACTGCAATCAAAAACTTTGGTCATGAGAGAACTCATTTCGTAGACCTAGCAGCGGTACTTAAAAGTCCTAACAATGAACTTCCAGTAACTGTGTAGACAAGATTGAACTGCATACATGACATTTTGTTTTAATTAGTAAAAGTTTATTGTAATTTTTCTCCGAAATCAAGATTAGTGTTACTGACTTTTCTTTGATGTTACTGTGATGTCTAATACATGTTTGTATTTAACCAATGGGGGTTCTTTCCAATAATTAAGTACCATAAGAAACAGTGACGTGGATACCTATTAGCTCTTACACTACTCAGAGGATTCTCAACCTGCTAAGAGACAGTTAATTTCCAGTATCCCTATAAATATGCCAGTGATTCTCACTCTGTTCTTTTCTTCCTGTAAAACTTATATTTAACATTTTCTGCAGTTTTTACTTGAGCCAGCCTTCAGTGAGATCATCTTGTGCAGTTTTGGTACTTATTCCTATGTTCACTTATTCTATCAGTCCATCTTCCATTGTAACCAGCCACTATGGGTAAAAATCTATGTAGTTTCAGGGGTTCTATAAGAAGGCAAAAGATGAGGACAACTGCTTCAAAAATGGCACAGCTTCAGATGTGACTAAGGGCTTGCAATCTCATCATGTAAAACAGCCAACTTGAGAATTCATCACCACAAATGCTGTAATTGTCCCATGCTTCTTAAGAAGCACAGAAGGTACAATCCTTCATTCACGAGGAAATAAATGTATGAAACACTCTTTTACTGATAGTTGTAAAACAGGTTCTGCACTTAGCTACCCCTTTCCACATGTCTCCAGACAACAGCTACACTGGTAGTATGTGCATACTGTCTTATTGAATGTGCTACTATTCCCACTTTAACTACAGGTCATGCTAGATTACAGACAAGTTGTATCAAAGATGTCAGTATCAATATTTTGTATGTGGTAGTTTCAGCTATAAGATCTCTTAATGCTTGATTTCACCATGACTACTTTTTAAACCCTCCTCCAATAAATTAGCTATAGAAGAAAACAGTGTTACAGAATGATCCAGAAGATCCATGGGGTGGCAAACATCTTGAAGTAACACAATAAAAACAGCACACAAGCCTACATTATATGCACCAGCATTCAGCCTCAACTGAGATGCTCCATTGCTTTAAAAAAAGAAGCTTATTTACATGTGTACCTTCATTTCTCCATATATCTGACTGTTTTACTTTATGCTCTCCTAATCTCTTCCTGCTAATGCCTGCAACTGTCTGGGAATTAATGTCTGAATCTTTAGAGAAGCCATTCCAATAACACTCCTGGATGACATGCAATACAAAATCATAGGTTATGTAAATGGTTTTTTTACAATCACTACCAATCAATACTGTTATCACAAGGTTCAATTTTGAGACTAACAACAAACTGAAGTGTTTGAAGTATGTTTGTATACACAACAAAGACTTCAGTAAAAACCTGGAAATAAATTCTCAGTGTCCACAAAGTTGATGTATAAATGTGCCTTACATTGATGATTCTGAGTCTTGCTACCTGATCTGCATATGATTTTGCTGTTAAAAATGTGTTTGTTCTTCCATGAGTTTGTTTATTTAAAGCTTCTTTTACATGGTCTAGCATCACTGAGGTCAGAATTTTGTTTAGCCATTGCCAAGGTTTGTCTTCACAGTTGATGTAAATAATCAAATTGAATTTCTTAAGTAATTGAAATGTAACAAGCTGGCAAGGAAGAGAAACAAAGAAAAACAACACTGCAAAAATGGTGCGATGTTTAGGACATAAGAGAGGTAGAGGAAAAAAATAACGGAGAAGGGAAATAGAGACAGACATGAAATGTATGCAAAGACTTGGGAAAAAACTGAACAGATAGCATAGGACAAGAAGGCTTGATCTGAATTTGTTGAAAGTCTCTCACTCATTTCCTTTTCTAATTCAATTATAGCTAAATATAGCTTGACGTTTTTTAGGCCCTGTTTAATTTCTTCAGTAAAAATGAAACTATTTTTTTTCTAGTACTAGCACATGGCCACTACTACAGTCTGCTCCTGGCCCAGTTTCCACAGATAACAACCATTTTTTAAATTTCCTGTATACCAGTATGCAGCTGATTTCTTCGTCTTCTTCTTGCGATCACATCTTTGATGTTTGCACCATCAGACGAGTTCTCATGATGAATTTGACCATTGTCTGGAGTTCCTCTTTAGCTCCATACAGCTTTGAGTTTAGTGTTGAGTCATTGGGTCAGTATATCTTTCTTAACTGGTCATACAGAGGACAATCCTGTAGAACATGCTCAGCAGATTGTTCATTTAATCCACATGTCTACAGTGGTGAAGCAGACAATCCTAGCTTGTACATGTGTTTATTCAGTTGGTTATGTCGTCCTGAGGTGAAAAAATGGTGATCTGTCCCTGCCGGTCAAGAGTGTGGTAGTCGTCGTTGGTTTGATTCTGTTCTCTTCTGATTGCCTGGATAGCTCTCTTTTTCTCAAAGTATGTGATTTCGTTATCTTCTTGTTCACATTCTCCTCCATTTTTGGCAAGTTTATCTGCCTTTTCATTTCCATGTACACCACAATGGGATGGTACCCACTGAAGTATGGTTCGCTTTTTAGCAGCTACCTTGCTTAGTTCATTTCTCAGATGCAGGATTTTACCACCCTTGAGAACTTGCAGTACAGACAGTGCATCTGTGAGGATGACTACCTGGTGGCAGTCAAAGTTGGTGTTATAAATCAGTTTTGGAGCTTGCTCTACAGCTTGAACTCTAGAGCTGTACAGTTGGAACATAATTTACCTGTGGGAATATGCCTATTCTCATAGTGGTTGTCAGGACATGAGATAAAGATACTGGTGCCTCCATTCTTAATGGCATTTGTTGCTGATCCATCCATGTAGGCAAGTATTCATGATTGTTCATGATAGCTTTCTTGGATCATACTCAATGTTGCAGTTTGTTTTTGCAGATCATTATACTCATTCAAAAAAATGCTGTGCTGAAGTCGGCCAAAGGGCACAAATATCGCAGCTCCACTGTAAATGGACACAATGCAACCAAGGTTCTTTTCAGGACCAACGAAGAAGAAGAAGATATCCAATTGTGAGACCACTGATTGTTGTATTAATTTGGAGGGTACTGCTGGCCTGTTTCCATGGTAGAGGGTACAGGGTGGGCTTCAGTAGTGTTGTCTTCATGGATAGGTCTTCTTGATGCTATCTTTTAAGTCTTTTTCCCTCATGGACAAAGCTGCTACGCATTAGACATCCCAATTCCAGATCATCTAGTCTTGCCTTCATTGGATGCATTGGCATACTCTTGTACTTTTCCATCTGAATCATGCTTTTTGTATCTCGTCTACAGGACAATGTCTGTAATCTAGCAGCTTTCTCCATTTCTGACATTGGCATATTTTTGAAGGCTCGTTAGCTGATTTGATTATAAGCATTGTCTTTTAATGGGTTTTCACTTATCAAAAGGTGCCTTGTGTTGTAAGCAGTGCTTGATCATTGAAGAAATCGGGTTTCTCTGACAGAGGGTTCCTTCAAATTATTGTTGCACAGGCTTTATAAAAGAAGTAAAAAGCATTGTGAAGGATGTCAGAGCGAAAAGTGTGATGTCGGAGGGAGACTCAAAGTTGGCCAAGTCAATAGAGGGACTTGATGTCTATTTTATACGTAATTTATCAATAACATTCAAGACTGTGAAATCCCAAAGCAGGCTGGGCCTCTCATTTATCAGTGGGATATTAGTCAAATTTCAGGCTGTAACCATGTAACTGCTGTTTGCAAAACCAGGCACAATAATGGAAATATGTGCAGTACAAGTAACTAGGGTCATGAAAGAAGGTACTGGATATGTGATGTCAGAAGTAATGCCTGAAATGCTCTGAAAATATTTTCTGTTGGATTTATTATGTCAAATTAAACCTTGGATTGTCCTGGCTTGATTTATTCTCTCAATCTATGTTGTGTGAATCTGTATGTCAGCCCATCTTAACAGAATCATAAAATATAAGCTGTCATGGTTACACAACATCTTGCATACTGCTTGTGTTTCCTGTTATCATATGGTGTGTTCTTGCATACTACGTTTGCCACCTCTTTAACTATTTTCTTTTCCTTGCCATACTTCCACTTTTTTCATTACTAACTTTCCCACAGGCTTCAAACACAAAGCTGTCTCATGAGATTTGCACGGGGCATAGCCACACCACATTCATTATAAAATTTGACTGATCCTTCTTTCTTGTTTATTTCATTCAGAATAAATTATTATGTGGCAGTCAGAATAAAATTAACCTGCTCTAGTACTCGTATATCGCATTTCATATTTATTATTTTTTTATTTCTGTATCGTAAGCCCACTCTTACTCGAGACAAAATCTCTGGTTAATGTCTAACCTGAGACTGATTTTACATGAGCATCCCTTTTTTTCTTGTACAATGACAGGTGTCCTCTCACCATTCAGGCAGATACTCCCCAGTTTTGGAGGTACCATTAGAGTTGGGTCAGCTCAGGAGCCGTTCAGGTTATTCCAGTCCCTGGTCAATGACACTTCTTCAAATGTCTTCGCCAGGGTCTAACCCGAACAGCAGTGGGGAGGGGAGAGGGTAAAGCACCTCAATCTTGTCTCCTGTCAAGACAATGTTTTAAAGATGTTTTATATAGGCAGTTGCCCCAATCCCCACTACCTTTCTAGGATTTGGTGAAACCTCCTAACCTTCAATATGTGATCAGTAAAAAAAAAAAACACCTACAACTCAATTCCTGTTTTCAAAAACATTTATATTTGAGTCAATTGATTTAATATTCTTTGATGCCTTGCAAACACTGAGCTTTTTACAAGTCATGAACTTTAGTTAACGATCTACAATTAAGCTAGAATACCTAGTATAGACCACCATAAATTCTGAAATGATCACTTAAAACTGTCCAAAATAAATTCTTTATGGGTGCAGCATATTGCAATATACATTTTTCTTCTTTGAGCATTAACAGAATACCATACATCCAAGCCACAATATTATAAAGCTTTTAAACAATGTTAAAAATAGTGTACATACCTTAATATCTGTTTCCTGCTTTATTTCTGCAAATAGACTTGTGTCATTAGCTGCCACATTTCTTCCAGCCTGAAAGCAATGAACTGTATTAGATGTACTACTGTAGGTATCACATTAAGAAAATAAAGTTGTAATAAAAATATATTACACTAACACTTGAATACCATCAACACCAAGCAATAATTATTGTTAAATAGTGAGGCTTAATGCAGCTGCAATAGCCATAAACTTGCTTGTTGTATCTTAATCAAGATCCATCCCTTAATTTTTCTGTTATTTACCCATATACAAATATGACTGCTCAAGGAAGCGTCGACAGAAGAACTTGAGTTAAAGATGTTGGACCTTCAGAAAGATGTTATAAAATCTCATTTATATGATAATGAATTTCTGGAATAATTTCAACCAAAAAAGTCAATTTTAAAAAGATCACTGATGCTGATATGGATGTATAACTATAAATAGTTGGTCAGTGACATACTGTGCAAAAGATCATACTAAATACACTTTTGTTTTGACTCAAATAATTTGAAGATCAATTTAGTTTTTTTTAACCCTGATTATTTCTTATACAAGTGTGTAACCCATAATCCGAACATCCAAAAACCAAGTTATACCAAAAACTGCTATTTGTTTTGGCTGACTTTTGGGCTACTTTTAAGTTTCCAAAACAAACAAAAAATGATTTTTATTATTTTAAACTGGTATGCAGGGTACTAAACACATAAAATGTTTGCTTTATCACATTTCGTCCTCTTGAAGCGCAAGCACAGTATAAACTGAGTATGTGCTATAATGTAATATAAATTTTCAAACACATCTATTTATGTGTTTAAGCACCACTTTCATCCATATGTGAATATTGCTGAGCTCATTTTGTCATTTTGAGTGGATATTTGTGAGCTAATTTTGTGACTTAAACTTCGTGAGTTTAATTTCATTGTGAAAATGTTGAAAAGAGCTGCAGATACTCCTGTGGGTAGCAGTGGGAATAAGAAAAGAAAGCATTAGTAATTACTGATAGCGCAGAAGGTAGAGTTATTGCCGAAGCTTGATCATGGTGTCTCTGAGCATTATGTTACTGAAGAATATGGAGTAGGAACTACCACAGCATATGACATAAAGAAACGCAGACAAGTTGCTAAAGTTTTACATGGACAGTGATGACCAAATACTAATGTCAGATCAGAAAACTTTGCACAGAGGAAAAAATGAAGAAGTTTTATCAGTTTATGGAATTTAAGAAAGACTGCTTAGATAGAAACCATAGTTTATGAGACAGATGACACTGGGTAAAATCTACAGTAGGGTCATCTGTCTTACTGCCTATTCTTCTTCTTCTTTGATCCTTAACCGCCAACCGCCAAAGCAGTCAGCGGCCATCACGCCTGGTGGCATCTTGTAGGGCAGCAACAAATTGATTCCACCTTGCTCAGTCGGTGGCCATTCTTCGTACAGTGCCCCAACTCTGGTTCATTCTTTGCATCTAAGCTTCCACAGTTCTCCGTCAAGTTGTTTTTGGTCAGCCTCTCTTTTGCTTTCCCTCAGGGGTCCATAGCATAGCTGTTCTTGTGATGGTATCAGGGTCCCTTCTGAGGACGTGGTGAACTCAACTCCACCGTCTGCTAGCTATGATGGTGTACATATCCTCCTGGTTACTCCGAATAAGTAGTTCTTGGTTGATGATGGTGTTTGGCCAAAAGATTTGGAGAATTTTCCTTAGGCAGATTGTGTGGAAGGAGGACAGTTTCGACATTTCCTTCTCTGTTACTCTCCTACATTCTGCATCATAGAGAAGCACAGAAAGTTCACAGCTTTCATATAGTCTTAATTTGGTGTTTGTGCTGTACTGGGAAGACTTCCAAATGTTGTTGAGAACAGCAAAGGCTGTTCTCACTTTATTCATTCTGTTGTTAATGTCCTTGCTTGTTCCACCATCAGGTGTTACTATGCGTCTCTGAGCATTAACAGAATACCATACATCCACATCCAAGTAAATGTGTCTGTCTATTCTAACTTCTGGTTCCTTACTGTTATTAGCTCAGGATTGCCCACATTTAGAGTCATGACCTCTGTCTTCTTCAGATTGATGTTCAGGCCAACCTGCTGGCCATACTTATTCAGTCTATCGGTTTTGTCTTGAATGTGTTGATGTGAATGTGCGAGTAGTGCAATGTTATCTGCATATTCCAGGTCTTCCAGTGTAGAAAACGTTGTCAATCTAATTCCTCTTGGACTGCCCTCTGTTGTCTGGCGTATCACCCAATCTATGGCTGTCAAAAATAATGTTGTTGATAAAGGGCATCCCTGTCATACTCCTGTTTTCACTTCAAAAGTTACATTACTAAATCCAACACTGCATGTAAAGTTAAGGAAGTTGAGGGGAACTGCGGTAAGACGTGGAATACAATGGGTGGGTTTGAAAAAAAATTGAAAAAAGGTGATTCGTCTTACGAGGACAAAAGACAAAGAAAATAGTCTACGTTACGGCCACAAGGCCTTCGTCAGGAAAGGAAAGAAAGTGAAGTCTAGATAGGACACATAAAAAACTTAATAAAATAATAAAATAAAAACTGGGTACTTCCCTGAAGGCAAGAACCGAAATTCGCTGTCTGTTGAAGAGCGCGTGGCTGAACAGAAAGCGACTTCCGCCGCCGGGTGTACACAATACATACTGAAAAACTAAAAAACGAAACCGGACAATAAACTACCCAACGGGATAAAAGTGGGGATTTCATATTTATTTATCTCCCACTCATTCTGTCCTCTTCTATTTCCAGTCCCCACTTTTATCCTGTTGGGTAGTTTATTGTCCGGTTTCGTTTTTTAGTTTTTCAGTATGTATTGTGTACACCCGGCGGCGGAAGTCGCTTTCTGTTCAGCCACGCGCTCTTCAACAGACAGCGAATTTCGGTTCTTGCCTTCAGGGAAGTACCCAGTTTTTATTTTATTATTTTATTAAGTTTTTTATGTGTCCTATCTAGACTTCACTTTCTTTCCTTTCCTGACGAAGGCCTTGTGGCCGTAACGTAGACTATTTTCTTTGTCTTTTGTCCTCGTAAGACGAATCACCTTTTTTCAATTTTTTTTCAAACCCACCCATGTAAAGTTAGAATAGAGGCTTTTTATGATGGAAACAATGCTGCTGGGAATTCCATAAGCCCTCAGAATTTTCCATATGATCTGCACATCTTCTGTTCTTTCTAAAGCCCACTTGTTATTTTCTCAGTTTATGGTCAACTGCTTTTGAAATTCTCTGTATGATTATCCTGCCTAGTATTTTGCTGGGAACTGAGAGGAGAGTAATTCCTCTCCAGTTGTTGCAGTCTGCAAGGTCGCCTGTTGTGGCCCTATTGGTGTCTTATTTTCTTGCGTGAGTACGGGTGGCACAGTTAGGCAAAAAGTTAATACAATTGCTGATGAATACAATCAGCCTTGGTTGGGCTTACAGGTGGCCGACAACTTGTAGAATGCAAATGACAACATCGTGGGCCAAAGAGGTGGGCCAAGGTTAATTCATAACTTTGAACTGCCAATGAATTTAGTTTGAAGTCATGGTCTTCACATTAGACATCACGTTTATTAATGGACGTAAGACAGACGATCAATTCCATGTAATCATAGGCATCATAATAAAAGTTTAGGTTATAATCTCAGGACATCATAGTTAAAGCATCAATGTTCAAGCATGATCAAGCAATTTAGATCATGAGCTTGATTGTCATTTTTATACCGGAGCTTGATTACTGATAGGGGTTTTATTGAATCACCCTCAAATTATATTGATGAAATAGTGCCGATAACTTCGGTAATGATCTGGGTCCCACTAGCACGCAACATGGTGTATGCGTCAAAGTACAGCCTGATGACAAAATTAGCAATGTTCCTTATATACAAATAAGCCTAATACTGGCTAACATGGTTACTCACTAAAAGGAGGCTCCGCATATCTTTATAATTGCTCCCCATAATCTGGGCAAGCTTGAAATATCGTTTACACAAGAATACATGACCGACACCGGTCATGGCCATAAGGTAACTCTCTAAGCATGATCAGGCAATTTAGATCATTACCGAAGGTTATCGGAACTATTTTGTCAATATAATTTGAGGGTGATTCAATAAAACCCCTATCAGTAATCATGCTCCAGTATAAAAATGACGATCAAGCTCATAATCTAAATTGCCTGATCATGTATGAACATTGATGCCTTAACTATGATGTCCTGAGATTATAACCTAAACTTTTATTATGATGCCTATGATTACATGGAATTGATCATCTGTCTTATGTCCATTAATAAACGTGATGTCTAATGCAAAGACCATGACTTCAAACTAAATTCATTGGCAGTTCAAAGTTATGAATTAACCTTGGCCCACTTCTTCGACCCACGATGTTATCATTCGCGTTCTACAAGTTGTCGGCCACCTGTAAGCCCAACCAAGGCTGACTTTATTCATCAGCAATTGTATTAACTTTTGCCTAACCATGCCACCCGTACTCACGCAAGAAAATAAGACACCAAAAGGGCCACAACAGAGTGGTGGCCGGTATGGGGAATCTGAAGAAAGAATTTTCTCAAGATCAAGTTCCGCTTTGAGAATTCAACAATTCGAGAATACCAAGTTTTCATTACGATGGCAAATCTTCAGAGATCAAGTATACAACTTTTTTCTACGAAAGGACTCAATAATGGTCATCAAGTCTAACCTTCAAATGGTCCTTCATAATGTCAAAGTCAAGGTCAACTTTGGAGTCTAACTGTCAGAGTCAACATTGAAAGCTTAGCCATGCAACACCCGAGACCCAACATGGAAGTTTTTCACTAGCGTTACGAGGGCCGGGATATTTTTTTTCTTTTCCACGATAAGTAACTGTGGTTATTATGTACACTTGTGCCACCATTGTATTTGATGGTAGATCCCTTCTTTAATATGTCCAATACATATACTTTACTGTTCTATGTCTCATCTCATCTCATAATCGGAACCTCTTCTACCCCGTAAAATGAGGTGTAGAGGGGACCCAAGGAGCACAAGGCCCCTGGGCAAAACATGTAATCAAAGTTCTATGTTCTATTTTCAATGTTTAATGTGTGCGGTTGGGAGGCTGATCTGACAAACGAGGTTCATCTTGAAGCTAATTCGGGCTCTTGTCAGACGTTCTATAGGATTTAATTTGTAAGTTTCAATTGAGCGGTAATTTCAGTTCAAGGCTAAAAACCTTGCTAAAGTTCTGATTGCTACTTGTTTCTTATAATAGTAATTGTTTAGCTGTGACGTCAAGTTTGCTTTACTGTTGTTATCGTTATATTTCTTCTATGTACCTTATTTTTATGATGTATTTTGTTAGTGACCGTCTGTCTCAATCTCGCTATCATTTATTTGTATAAACCCTTTATGTTTATACCTTGTGTTGTCAATTGTCTAGTTCATATACGCAGCTGTCATTGCAAGCTTTGCAATAGTTCTCATCTTTATTTCTGCTTTTTTATTTTATTTGATTCCTGTGAACGTTGTCATTCATCCTTTAATATCTTGTCCTTCTCACTATTGTCTATATTGTCTACTTCTGTTATGCTTTTGTAATATTATAATGCATATTTTAATAATTAATTAATAATATTGTAATAGTTAGGAAGTAATTGTGCAAGTTCTATGGACAGTAACTTATTGCACTTGTAAGGGATAAATAAATTTTAAATCATTTGGAAAAATCTTTCTAAGGAAGTAAGATTACGCATACACATTTGTCATAATGGCATCTTTGGATTACTTTATTAAACAAGGTAAATCCCTTGGTATGACTCCTGAAGAAGTAAAACAATTTGCACTTGTCGAATATGACAAGGCCCAGAAGTTAGAAGCAAAAACATTAGAATTGGAACTTGAGAATAGAAAATTGGCTGCTCAAGAAAACGAGAGAAAACTTCAGATGGAACTTGAGAATAAGAAAATGGAACTTGAAAATAGGAAATTGGCAGCTGAAGAAAATGAAAAGAAATTTCAGCTTGAGGCTGCTGAAAATGAAAGAAGATTTCATCTCGAGGCTGCGGAAAATGACAATAGAAGACAACATGAACAAAAATTGATGGCATTAGAGCTTGAGAAAATTAAATTAACGAATGAAGGCAATTCTCTCAACGCTCAGGTTGGTCAAGCTTCCTCTAAAAAAAAGAAAATAATAGGTATGTTAACTTAAAATTGCCACGATTTAATCCAACGGCAGACGATATACTATTTTATTTAGATAGGTTTCAGACAATATGCGAGGCCAACAAGATTGAAAAATCACAGTATTGTGCACATTTGTTACAATTACTTACAGGTGAAGCAATAACAACATTTAATCTGTTGAAAGAAACTGACAAAAATAATTATGATACTGTCAGAGCTGCTTTGCTTAGGAAATTTCAACTTAACGAGGATGGTAACCGTTTACGTTTTAAGTCACTGTTGCCTGAAAATAAAAAAAGACTCTGGTGATTTCATATCCCATATACGTCTCACATTTGACAGGTGGGTCGAACTATCTAAGATAGAACATTCTTATGACGCTCTTGTAGATTTATTACTACGTGATAAGGTGATGACTTCAGTTAACCTGTCATTTCTTTTGTTCCTGCATGAACGTAAGCCAGCAAATTTAAATGACATGGAGCAAAACTGTAGACAATATTGTACCGCACATCCAAACATGGTAGTTAGCAATTCTCATGTTAGAGATGAATTACCTGTTGCATTTGCCATGCAACACGGAAACCATTTCCGAAGTCGCTCTCTTAGTAATGATAGAAACTATAAAAGGGGAGATAATAAGAATTTCAATTCTTTTAAAGGGAAATCATTTCAAAATGGCTCTCCATATCAACAAAATTGGGGTCAATCTCATATGTCACATGATTCTAATAGGAATAATTTTGGTAATTATCAAGGTAATAACCACAACAATCATTGGCAATCTAGATCAAATTTTTCTCATAACCGACATACTTCTCCAAACAAACAGTATGGTCAAAGGGATAATAGTTACAACAATAATTGGAGATCAAATCAAAATGGTAACCCCAATAGACATAATAATTATGACAATTTCAGAAACAATAATCAGAATCGATCACGAGGTAGAGATAGATCTTCCAACGGTAGATCGCATCACCAGACTAATTCTGCTCAGTGTGATCCACAGGTTAATTTAGATCAGGATACAAATGTTAATCCTCATAATGCATCTTCTTGTTCTATTGATTTTGAGCCGGTGTCTCATTGCCCAGAGTGCACCAAATTATTCCAGCCCAAGGCAATTACTACATTGAGTTGCGCCATGTGTTACCAAGCCTTCCTGTGATGTCCACTGCCTTGTCGGCATCTACACACGATGGAAAAGGGTCTCTTACCTTACATAAAGAATTTGCTAATAGAATTCCTGTTTCTATTCTTTTTGATACAGGTTGTTCCACCATCGGCATCAGACATTCGTTAGTCCACCCGTCATGTGCAACAGGGAAAAGTGTGAAATGTGTGACTTTTGGCGGCACATTTGAGACATTCCCAACTGCAATTATACATGTCGAGACACCATTCTATACTGGTAAAATACATGCATGAATGCTGATGTCACCAACAGCCAATTTGATAATTGGGCGTATACATGGTGTTAAAGAGTGTACACCACAACAAATTGCTACTTGGGAAAAGCAGCATATGCACTCTGCTTATGCAGTTACGACTAGAGTACAGGCTTAAAAGATGTTACAGGTTACACCTACCATAACCTCTAATAATAATGATGATGTTGCCTATATCTCCTATATCACGAGAGTCTTTTGTTCATTTACAACAGAATGATGCATCATTAAAAACGTTTTTTCTATTGACTAAGAATAACAACTCTACTAATGAAACTAACCTTCAACATTATTTTATGCTTAAAAAAGGAGTGCTAGTTAGAATGGTACGGGATACTGCCGCATCCATACGTTCTCAAATCTTGGTACCCACTAACCTGAGAGCGCATATATTACTACATTCTCACGACTCTCAATGTACAGGTCATATGGAGTTTTCCCGCACTAAAGCCATGGTACTTTCTTCATTTTACTGGCCAGGCGTACATAGGGATGTGACCATTTATTGTCGCTCTTGCACCACTTGTCAGGAGGTTAAATTAAAGTATGTGGTCTGTGACACGCAGCTCCTATTCAGTCTGCTGACATTCCTATTCGACCATTTGAAAAAATGGCCATTGATAGTATTGGACCTTTGCAACCTTCTGCTAGAGGACACAAATACATTCTTACATGTATAGATATGTGTACTCGATGGCCTGAGGCTATACCACTTAAGAGTGTTTTATCTGCTGATGTTGCAGATGCACTATGGTTGATTTTCTCTCGCTTAGGTTTTCCTAAGAAAATGTTATCAGACCATGGGACACAATTTATATCTGAATCCATGTCACAAGTTATGGCCATGTTACAGATTGATGGGTCCCTTAGTAGCATTTATCATGCCATGTCAAATGGTTTAATTTAGAGACAAAAGAGGACTCTTAAACACCTACTAGGTAAGATCACTGATGATCATCCTCAGAATTGGCACAGGGTTCTAGCCGCTGCTCTATTCACTTATCGCGAGGTGAAAAATTAAAATACAGGCTTTTCTCCTTTTGAGCTCGTCTTCGGTGCTCAACCACGCGGCCCAATGTCATTGCTTCACGACTTACTCACTGCCGATGATATTTCCAAAGACACACAATCTTCTTATGAATATGTCGTCGCTTTAAGACAGAAAATAATTGACTCGTGTAGGTTAGCTACTTCTTCTTCAGAGTCCGCTAAAGAGAAGGCAAGACTCTTTATGAACAGATATCGACGTCTGTGCAAACTTTACCCTGGTGATGATGCTTATGTTCTACTTCCTCGCAATGACAATCGTCTACTTATTGCTTGGAAGGGTCCATATAAAATTGTGTCTAGAATATCAGATGTTGACTACATTGTTAACATTGATGGGAAACACAAGACTTTTCACATAAATATGTTGAAACAGTTTTATGACCGTCCAGACTATCTTCAGCCTGTTTTTCAAGCAACTGACAACCCTCCTTTATGTCGACATCATTATACTTCTTTATCGGTCATCCAGGAGGAGGAATCATCTTTCTCTGATGTAAACTTACCTCTTCTAGTTATACCTTTACATTCTACAGAAACTTGAAAGAATGTATCTTTTTCAACTGAGCTATCTACTTCTCAACAACAGCAGATTTCTGCTCTTTTAAATTTTTATCAAGATATCCTTACCGACATTCCCGGTCGTACTTCTACCATTTATCATGACATTGTACTTACCGATGAGACACCTATTTGTGTCCGACCCTATCAAATTCCTCTCCACTTCCAACCTCAGATTGAGAAGGAATTAGATGAGATGCTCCGATTGAACATAATCAAACACTCTACATCCCCATATTCTTCTTCCATGGTAATTGTAAGAAAGAAGGATAATAATATCTGTCTTTGTATAGATTATCGGCAGCTAAATAAAGTTACCAAATTTGATGCCGAACCACTCCCGCTCTTGGAGGATTTACTTGTGAAACTTTCTAGATCTACTTTTTTCTCTAAACTTGATTTATCCAAAGGCTATTGGCAAGTACCATTAACGGCTCGAGCTAAACCTCTTATGGCATTTCCTACCGCTCGAGGCCTTTTCCAATGGAATGATATGCCTTTCGGACTTGTTAATGCTCCTGCTACTTTTGTACGCATGATGTGCCTTATCTTATCTCACCACACTGATGTAATTGCATATCTAGATGATATTTGTCTTTTCAGTGACTGTTGGGATGAACATGTTCGTGGATTATCTTCTTTGTTGTCCACACTTCGTCTTCACAATTTGACATCTAAACCATCAAAAGCATGTATGTTTTAATGAAATATCCTTTTTAGGACATCGTGTTGGTCACGGATCTCTATAAATGGAAGATAACAATATTTCTAAAATTTTAAATATCACTATCCCTAAGACAAAAAAACAGGTTAGGAGTCTCTTGGGACTAATCCAATTCTATGGGCGATTCATTCCCCATTTGTCTACTGTCACCACACCCCTCTCTAAGTTGTTAAGGAAGGGGTCACCGAACATTGTACGGTGGTCAAATGAGTGTCAGACCACTTTAGACTTAATAAAATCTTTGTTTTCATCCACGCCTATTTTACGTTTACCAAACACAGACCTAACATTTGTTATTTGCAGCGACACTTCCAACGTGGGCATCGGGGCGTCATTGTTACAGTGTTACTCAGGAACATTGCATCCTGTCATTTATGCATCAAGAAAGCTCACAGCTGCGGAACGTAATTATTCAGTTCTGGACAAGGAACTCCTTGCAATGGTATGGTCCATTATCAAGCTACAACGCTTCTTGCTAGGCACTCATTTCTTTGTGTAAACGCACCAGAAAGCACTCACTGTGCTCCAAAACAAAGACCTGAAATCATCTAGACCTACTCGTTATGCAATTGCCTTGCAACCGTTCAATTACACCATTCAAGCAATTCCTGGATCGGAGAATGTTCTTGCTGACACACTTTCCAGATGTCCTCATGATTTGACATAACCTCTACGCATTACAAAGTGTACCCCCTCTTCATTGCCTACTAATCAATCGTAGCTTTGTTTTATAATTACAGGGTTTTTGAAATTCAATTGAATTGACTTTCATCTAACAATGCAATATAAGAAAACCTTATTTCCATTTATACCGACTATCAGTGACATTTGAGTGCATTAGTATTAACATTACTACTATTATCTTTCAATTGAGGAATAATTTTACATAATTGGAACTTTAAATTAAGGCTCTATCAAGTGAACTTGACAGTTATAGTCAAATAGCATGTTAGCTACAAATTAACATTATTAGCTTGGATTATTGACAGTTTTGCAATTTGACATTGTGACTTAGTGACTCTTTTGTGTACTTCATTGTGGATTAATGACAATTGAACTTTTCTTGTAGGATATATGTGACATTTTTAATCTTCCAATAACTTTTTAGTTAGTACCATACTAGTAACTTAATTAGTTTAGTATAATTTAGAAATAATGTGATATATTTACATGTTTATCATTATTGCAAATTGGTGGCACTTGATAGTTTTCACACGGTTAACCTTCATATACTTTTATTATCATACCTAGTTAGGCCGTGTTGTTCATTCTTGCAACACATGCTTTGGGATTGTGTCAAATTTCTTCTATTGCGTCACTTTTCAAATTGATTTTGTTTCATTTTGTTACCATTTGCAGATTTGTCATACATTCATTTTTTACATTTCATTTTTTCACCATTTTCTTTTCATCCTTCTATCCCTTTATTTCATTCCTTCATTGGTATTTCATACCAGTCTGATATATTATTTGGTTGAATCCTTTCATTTGGATATTGTTGTCTTTCTTCTTCATATTTCATACCAGTCTGATATATTATTTGGTTGAATCCTTTCATTTGGAATTTGTTGTCTTTCTTCTTCATATTTCATACCAGTTTGATATATTATTTGGTTGAATCCTTTCATTTGGAATTTGTTGTCTTTCTTCTTCATATTTCATCCCACACATTAATACTTTCAATTAACTTAATTTTTTTTTTACTTAACTTAATTGTAAAATGAACTTGATCAATCATATCTTAATACAAAAAAAAGCTTTGCTTTTTTTTGTCCCGTGGGAGGGGGGGGAGGTATTGTTACGTCCTTTTTGTGTGTGTAATTGAAATGTGGGGCACATTTGAGTAAATATATATAGTTCATTATTTACGCGTGGTAAAACACATTAGTGGACACAAAAGTGCAACGCGTTGCGCTGGTTATTGAGTTGCCTAAGAGCAATGACGTTAAAGTGTTACCTTATGGCCATGACCGGTGTCGGTCATGTATTCTTGTGCAAATGATATTTCAAGCATGCCCAGATTATGGGGAGCATTTATAAAGATATGAGGAGCCTCCTTTGAGTGAGTAACCATGTTAGCCAGTATAAGGATTATTTGTATATAAGGAACATTGTTAATTTTGTCATCTGGCTGTACTTCGACGCATACACCATGTTGCGTTGCTAGTGGGACCCAGATCATTACCGAAAGTTATCGGAACTATTTCGTCAATATAATTTGAGGGTGATTCAATAAAACCCCTATCAGTAATCAAGCTCTGGTATAAAAATGACGATCAAGCTCATAATCTAAATTGCCTGATCATGTATGAACATTGATGCCTTAACTATGATGTCCTGAGATTATAACCCAAACTTTTATTATGATGCCTATGATTACATGGAATTGATCGTCCATTAATAAACGTGATGTCTAATGTGAAGACCATGACTTCAAACTAAATTCATTGGCAGTTCAAAGTTATGAATTAACGTTGGCCCACGATGTTATCATTCGCGTTCTACAAGTTGTCGGATACCTGTAAGCCCAACCAAGGCTGATTGTATTCATCAGCAATTGTATTAACTTTTGCCTAACCGTGCCATCCATACTCATGCAAGAAAATAAGACACCAAAAGGGCCACAACACTTGTGCACTTCTTTGTGTTGAAAAATTGTTCCTCCAATGACCAGGTTGTTAATACTGCAGAAGCTTATTAATTTGTCCCCATTCTCATTTACTGTTCCACTGCTGCATTTCCCCATTACTCTTTCATTATAATTATTGCGTGTTCCAACTTTCGCATTTAGGTTTCCCATTACTATAATAAGATCGTACCTGAGTACAGTTTCCATTTCCTTTTGTACTTGTTGATAGAACTCATCCTTGATCTCTTCATCGCTGTCTTTTGTTGGTGCATAGCATTGTATAATTGTGGTGTTGGTGAATCTCTCTCTCAGTCTTGATCTTATTAGTCTGTTGTTAATGGGTTTCCATTCCAGTAAAGACCTTTCCATTCCTTTCTTCAGGTTAATGGCTACACCTTCGTTGTGCTGACCATCCTCTCTACCAGAATAAAGTACTGTTTCCCCTGTAGCTGTTTTTATTCTCCCCATCCCTGTCCATCTGCTCTCGCTTATTCACAGTATATGTAATTTGTAATTCCTCATCTCCGCTGTAATTTGTCTCAGCTTTCCTGCCTCATTCATAGTTCTGATGTTCCAAAAACAAATTTTGGTTTCATGTTTTGTGGTCGGGGCATCCATTTTCATGCCAGTGGCTTCCTTTTGGCTTTCACCACTGTCAGTCACACGAGCCTGAGACTCTGGATGTCCGTCCCGCATCAAAGTTTTTTTCATTTATTGCCGTTTCCATAACGTGTGCAATTTTTTACATAGACAGGGGTGTCAGCCCTGTGCTAAAACCCCCAACCTGGAGCACCAGGGTACTAGCTTTTGTCTGACCCCTACCCACGCAGACCAGTCCAGCTTGGTTGAACCTACCAGGAGTAAAACTCCCACTGGCATAGCTCTGGGGATTGTCAGGGTACACAAGCTGACATACCGCTACAAGGTTTACTGCCTATACATGAGCTGAAAATCCTGTTCTGGTCCATCGACAGATGTCTGATGCCAAGCTGATGACAGTGATTAGAACATTGAATGTACATGTGCATGTATTTAACAAAGTTTATGTTTAAAGTTTTTTAAAAATATTTTTCTGATAAATAAAATGTACTACATAATTTAAGAGGGGCAATTTTTGGGGTACTTTGAGTGATATTTTGGGCAACTTTGGGCAACTTCTGGTGATATTTTGGGCATATTCTGGGTGTTGAGAACTGTTTTCGGGGTGTGAAGTAGTTTGGATATTTTGTCTATTTTGTAACCGAAGTTTTTGCACCTCAAAACACCCTCTCAACTTTGAATACACGTTCACATACCTTGTTGTAGATGAATGTTGATGTTTTAACACAGATGAGAAGTGCTTATAGAAGTGTTCATAAATAGTCAAGACATGACAGCTCATGAATCTGTGCGTTAAAAACTGTTCACAGTGATCGTGTATTTTTTTTAACGACGTTGGTAGAACAAAGAAACAGTCAGTGTGATTTTCACTTTTGAGTGAGCTAGAGGCGTTCTGCATTCTGCAGGTGTGTGTGTGTGGCCCATGCCATTCTATTCATGTATGTGGAATAATTATTGATTATGTATATCTCAACATGAGAATTCTATTGGAGTTTGATAAATACATGTAAGCTCAAGGTAGGAGCTGTGTTATTCACCCAGTGATGGCTGATTGCAGAATGTATGTCCTTTAGAGAACAGTTAAATATAAATGAAGTACATTATCTTCATTGAAACCATGGGTTCTTATTGTATGGGACATGTCTGGTGACAGACCTATTAACTACGAGAGTGAACAGTGGCTCATGTAGCCAAGCGGTTATTTACAAGTAGATGACAGTCTTACATGTGCTATCCACACAAAATTCATTACACATTTTCCTAGAAATCACCAGTAGGATTTCTGAAGTGCCAAACGTTTATATTGGCTAACATTGACGTATATCTTGTAAACTGTTATGGAATGTGTGGTATGATGAAGTATCTTGTGTTACATGAATAAATTGTAGAAGTCGTCTATGCCAAGCTTCCAAGAACATTTTATCTATGTGCGGTTTTTCCAGATGTGTTGTGCAGTCTGTAATATCATGGGCATTGCCTAGTTTCACAGAACACCTCCTAACACACAATCAAGTCAAGAGAAGCCATTACCAAACAAGAAGAAGCACTACAGACAACAGGGGAAGATTCACGCCACCTTCTCAACATTAAAGTGTAGTAAAGAACCCCGTGACATTAGTGGAGATACTCTATCCAACTTAATCATTGTCCACAACACTGGGTTACCAACCTGTATTGTTAAATGTATTACTCAGCCTTTTATATACTCTACATTACAGTTTTGTAAAAAATATAACTTTTTTAATGAGTGAGGGTGGTAAACCATAAATCAGAAGAGTTCAGGATCACCACTGGTATAAGACATGGTGATATCCTGTCACCTCATCTTTTCAAACTTCTCATGGACCATGTCATCAAAACATGTAAGGACAGGACCAACAAGTATTCAGTGGGGTACTGGAAGATGAGATGGGTCTGTATTTCAGAGCTAGCATTAGCCAACAATGTTGCCCTGATTGCTAAACCAGGGGCACATCTTCAATTCAACCTGTAAGCCTGGAAGGAAGAGCTGGAGATGAGATGGATGGTCATCAGCAGCTATAAAACAACAACCATGGTGACATCACAAGAGGAAAAAAGGCATCAGATTAAGCTAGGAGAACAGATCCCGGAGCAGGTCAACCAGTTTAATTATCTCAAAGCTGTTATAGACTGGAAGGGAGACATCAAAGAAGAGTTAGCTACCGGAAGAGCAGCAGCTGGGAGATTTTTTCAGGCCAAAAAAAAAGGATTTTTCAACAAAAGTTAGCAAGCAAGAAAGAAGATGGCTGTATAATGCCCCACCTATATTCCAGTCTTGACATATGGATGTGAGTCATGGGCAATGACTAAAATCCACAAAAAAGCCAGATTCAAGTCTTAGAAATGAGATATCTGAGGGAAATGGTAAAGTGACAAGAACAGATATGGTCTGCAACCAGAGGAAAAGGCAAGGCCTCAAAACCCAGCCACTGCATCACAAGAAGAACAGTCCCAACTGCGATTATAATTATTTGGCCCTGTCTGCAGAATGGAAGAAGATTGGCTACCATGACAAGTATGGGAAACTAAAAGCCAGGGACAACTCCACTGGGAGGACAACATTAAACAATCTCAGAACAACTGAGAACTGGACTGGAGACAGGCCAGAAAGAAGACAGTCGATAGGATAGTATGGCGCTCCCTCCCCCAAACCTCTACACCTCACGGCAGAAGAGGGATGACTAAGTAAGTAAGCAATAAGTGAGTCCCAAAAATTGGTTGTTGTTCTTCACCCTATTAGTTAATATAAAATGTGCATATGGTGCCATAAAGGTCGAGGACCCTTGTTATAGAGATTTGCTTTTTTTTTTTTTAAAACAATTTGTCACTTTCAATTTCTGCCCTTTTCCCCACCCTCATTTCCAATATTTCTGTGACCCACAGTTCCTATCTCTCCCTTGAGTCCACATCTGTTTAATACCTTTCACACTATCAGTTAACAAACCCTAACCTTATAATAACTTCTCAAATTAAAAAAAGGAAAGGGGAATAAAAATGAAAGAACACTCTTGACTCACTCTCACTTCCCAGAGATATGAGTAAATCACAGTTAGACAAGATTTTAACTCTTAGACAGGAGCAATGCTAACAGTGTCGGTTCGTTTATACACCTGTACTTCAGCAATGATGACAGAAAAGAATTAAGTTATTAATAATAATTTAGAAATTCTTCCTTTTAATCTAGTTCAGGAGTTTGCAACTGGTCAATCATAATTTTTAGTAGATGACAGATGATGACTCAGTAGATCTTTAGGTGATGAAGGAAATAAAAATAACAGACAGAAAAACAAAAGAGGAATGTTAATTCTAGATTAACCCTATGGACTCTTAATCTCTCAAGCATGATCCAGTTAAAGATTGTCCCTGACACTGATAGTAACATTCATCATGATCCAGTTAAAGATTTTCCCTGACACTGATAGTAACATTCATCATGATCCAGTTAAAGATTGTCCCTGACACTGATAGTAACATTCATCATGATCCAGTTAAAGATTTTCCCTGACACTGATAGTAACATTCATCATGATCCAGTTAAAGATTTTCTCTGACACTGATAGTAACATTCATCATGATCCAGTTAAAGATTGTCCCTGACACTGATAGTAACATTCATCATGATCCAGTTAAAGATTTTCCCTGACACTGATAGTATCATTCATCATCATCATACTTCAGCTCTCCAAGAAGCATAGACCTTCAACAAACTTATGCTAAGTCTTCCTTTCTTGTGCCTTCAGCTCACATCCTACTATGTCTTCCTCATGTCTGTCTCCAGTTCTCTTCTCCATGTGCTCATTGGTCTCCCTCTACCTCTCTCACCCTGGGGACTATGGAACAAGGACTGGCCTGGTATTGCTATCAACAGGTTTTCTCAATGTGTGCTGTGTCCATCTCCAGTGTCGTCTTCTCATCTCTTGTACCATTGGTAGTTGTTTGGTTCTTGTCATCCAAGGTGATCTGGTCATACCACTTCAATCATTCTATTCTATGCAAGCACCCATTTATGAAAGTCTAGCTTCTCCAGGTTTCAGAGTCATGCCGTACTGACTTGACATTGAACTGAACATTTTTTTGCTCTCCACATATTTCCCAATGCAATGAAAGATCCTCTAGCTTTTTGTATTCTTATTTTGATATCACTGTCAGTCTATCCGACTTGGCCTACATTGCTGCCAAAGTTTATGTATGATCTTGAAGGGGCATTTCTTCAAGTGCAATACTGTTATCATTTGTTGCATTTATTACCATTATCTTCCTTTTCTCCCTGTGTATATTCAAACCTACTTGCTGTAAACTCACACCAAGCACTTTCATTGTCTTGCATCTGATCATGGCTCTGGGACAGGAGAGCCAGACCATCTGATAAATCTACATTATCAAGTTGTTTAGTCACTGGATACCATTTCTGTTGACTAAAGTTGTTGGTTGAGGTCAATGTTTTCATTATTCAATCTATAGCCAATAGGAAGAGAAATGGTGACAGGAAGGATCCCTGTCACACTTCATCTCTTATCTCAAACAGTTTTATAAAACTTTCTCCATGAAGAGCTCTGCACATTGTGTCTACCAGTGGCATATCCTGGTAATGCGAGCTAGGCGTGCTGCTACTTAAAATGAATATGTACGCCTACTATTTAACTTCTTCCCCTCTTAATTTAAAAACCAACTATATTCAATTACGTAACGATAGTTATTAGGGGTATATGTCAATTATCTCCGAAATACTAATTAACTTACAACTTGAAACTCACTGTCACTGTAATAATCTGCATTCCCGGCAACTAACAAAAATTAATCACAAAAAAACATTGAACGGACACAGCCGATTTTTACAACTCGAGAGCTGCAAGACCACCGCACGCATGTTTGCATTGTATTGACGTATCTGGCCATGACCCGATTCATACAAACCAGTTTTTAGACGTGAATCCGAAAGGTCCAGCACGCATTGTGAAGGTATTACCCGAGAAACTTCGGGCGATTGCTACAACCAATAAAAACTGCACTATAAAACGCGTCTGTGAAACTGAAACTAGATATACTCATAGATTCTATGCGGGAAAATCCGTTATCCTGATGTGTGCGGTCCGAAAGCAGAACATTAGAAGAGAAATATTTTATAGAATAATAAATTAAATTTTTATTTTCCTTCGCGCATAGGTGTGCGCAGCACTCACAGCACACATAGAGAATATGCCACTGGTGTCTACATGTTTTCTTTATTAAGTTAATGATCTTCAGGGGGACTCTATAATGTCTCACCAATTTCTGAAGTGATTGTTTGTCCACACTGTTAAGTGCATCTTCATAGTCCACAAAAACCTATGTAAAGAGGCAAGTTTCATTTCAGACTTTGTTCCACTATTATTCTCAATGTGGCAGTCTGGTCTGTACAGGATCTGTTTTGCTTAAAACCTGTTTGTTTATCTCTCAGCTGTCTATCTATGGACTCTTTTAATCTCTCAAAGATGATCCTGTTTAATATTTTTCATGGCACTGATAGTAATATTGTTCCTATGTAATTTGTGTGCTCTTGTAAATCTTAAGCAGCTTGACCAGATAACCTTCCTTCCTTCTGCTGGTATTTCTGTAAACATTATTCCTCTGTAATTTATGAACTCCTGTAAATTTCATATACGTTAACTTGATCAGATATCTTTCTTTTGTTTTTTCATGATGCCATGGTCTATATCAATGGGTCTGTAATCCGGGGTGAGAAATCCAGTTGGAGCTTCTCTGCTAGGGTACTGGTCTGAACATAGCGGGGCTTACAAGATAACAACTTCCAGCATGAGAATGGAGGTCAAGGCTTTTACTGCAGCCTTAAGATGGATAACTGAAACTTCATTAACAAAGGCTATCATTGTGTCTGACTCTGTCCATGCTTCGAAAGGTTCAAAATGGTTGGTTGCATCATGAACGGAAAACCTTCATAGTAGCTTCCAGTCTACAAGAGCTGGTATGGATATACTGTCCTGGTCATGCAAGTGTATGTGGTAATGAAAGAGCTGACAGACTAGCATCAAGAGCACCCATAGTGGGGACATTAGATATGGATAAGGGAGATATACTGAGAGCAATTAATGATTGCCTGTTGGAGAATGACACTACAATAGATGAATCATCAAGGTCAAGGCTGTTGGAATTTGGCATCAAACGTAAAGCTAGTAGAGATGGACGTATGAGAAGATGCATCTGTTGTGTTTACAACCAGTGAGCTACAGGGACAGTTAGCACTCACATTCAACATATACTGATGGAGACTGAGCACCTATGGGTTTGCCCAGAGTGCAATGATGTCAATTCTTTATAACAATAACAATGTTTTGTGGCAATTTCTTCTCCCTCAAAGATGGTCAGGTATTAATGTAGCTCTAGATGCTCCATAACAGATGAGGTAATTCCACTGAAACCCTCTTTAAAATAATTCTTCTCTTCTGTAGAAGCTGATTCAGTTCATAACTGTTCAAGAAGAATTTCCCTCCTTCCTTTCATTGATTTATGTTGGTTAGAATCTCTGTAAACTTTTGACTGAAAAGAGTCTAACTTGAATGGCAGTAGGGAGGGGAAGTTGTAAGGCACCTCAACCATGGCCAGCTGTCAAGTCATAAAGTTTTAAAGATATTTTAGACATGCAACTGCGCCCCCCCCCCCCCTCCCCCAATCCCAGTTTTAATGGGAACCTGCTAACTTCGATTATTTGACCAGTAAAACTAAAAAGCCAGTAACTTAAATCCTGCTTTTCTCCTACAATTACATTTGGGACATTTGTTTTAATATTCTTTGGTGCCTGATTAAAAAAAAAACTTAGTTTCCTACAAGACACAAACTTTAGTTGTTAAGTAAATACAAATAATTAGGCTTAACTAAGACTTCAGTGAAAAAATTCCCAATATAGATCAAGATAAATTATGAAAATGATCACGTAAAATTGTTCAATATCATTTCTTTACATGTCCAGCAAATTGCAAAAAACATTCTTTCTTTTTCTCTCACAAATTTAACACTATACCATGCACACATTTATAGTCTAAACAACATTTGGAAGTCCTCTCAGTACAGCACAAGAGCAAAATTAAGATTATATATAAGCAGGAAATGTCAAAATTGTCCTCTTTTCACACAACCTGCCTAAGAAAAATTCTCTGAATCTTTTGGCCGAATACCATCACCAACGAAGACCTGTTTACTTGGAGCAAGCAAGAGGACATGCATACCATCATAGCTGGCAGACGATGGAGTTTGCTTGGCCATGTCCTCAGAAAAGACCCTGATGCCATCTCATGAACAAGTATGCTATGGACCCCTGAAAGAAAGCAATAGAGGCTGACCAAAAACAACCTGCAGAGTACTGTGAGGCTGAGATGCAAAGAATGAACCAGAGTTGGGGCACTGTACGAAGGATGGCTACTGACCAAGCAAAGTGGAATCAATTTGTTGTTGCCCTACAAGATGCCACCAGGCATGATGGCCACTGACTGCTTTGACAGTCGGCGGAAAAGGATCAAAGAAGAAGAATGCATCCTTGAAAGCTTCCAAATGTAAATATTATCATTCTTTTTTTTTTTTACATACCTCATAGTCTGTTTCCTGCTTCATTTCTGTAATTAGACGTGTGACATTAGATTCCATATTTCTTTCAACCTGAAGGCAATGAAATATAGCAGATGATGGGTATCATTTTAAGACTATGAAGACATACTACATATATTCACACCAATATCTAAGCAGCATTACCTCACTTCAATAATCACTGTCAAATGGTGGGGCCTAATGCAACTCCATTAGCCATAAACAAATATGCTTTTTTTAAAATAAATACTTTATCATTTTCCATTACTTCATTCTCTCCTTTAATTTTTAACTTTCAATATTTATGTGACCCACAGTTGCTATCTTCCCCTATCCCCACATCTGTTTAATGCATTTCACACCAGCAGTGAACATACCCTAATCCTCAAAGTTATCTCCAAACTTAAAAATAAAGGAGATCACAGGGGATGATTTGGTAGATCTTTACATGATAGAAATTAAAAAAAAAAACTATAGCAAACTAAGGACTTACTCTTTCTCAAAGGTATTTAAAAGTGTGATTTCCCCAGGATTCTTCTTCTTCTTCGTACACTCTCAGATGTCCACTTGAATGTTCTCAAAGAAAGCAGTAGTCAGTTTGAGGCTATTTGAGTCCCCGTAAAGCTTTTCCACGAAAGGAGCTGGCGTTGGCCATATGCACTTTCTCTGTACCACATATAAGGGGCAACTTTGAAGCAGATGTTCAGCAGTCATTTTATCAGTGCCACAGTTACACTGATCGGTAGTTCCTATCTTTAGCTTGTTGAATAGATGGTATCTCAATCTGTTGTGGCCAATGCGGAGTCTGAAGATTGCCACTTGTTCTCTTCTGTGGAGCTGGTAGTAAGCATCATTCTGTGTGTGCCCTGGATGTTCTACATTCCATATTTTCTGCAACTGATTCTGATAAAACTCTTTGCCTCCTCAAAAGTTATGCTTGCATCAGGCTGAGGTAGATGTGAACCTTATTTCCACAGGATTAAAGGTACTTATCCTGTGTTTCCATTGATATCCTATGAGAAGCCTTATTAAAATTCACTTTATTAATGAACTGCATAAGATAAGAATGGGATCCTTTATTTGAAGTGACGTTACCATTTAGTAAAATATAATTTAGTTTCAATTTTTCAATGCCTTGTTGAAAGATTTGAAGTAAGAGGGTTATGCTGCAGAGATGCAAATAACTTATATGCTGCACTTCTTCCACATTTTTATACTCTGGAACCTGAAACAGATATGATTGTATCAAGGCAGATCTTTAGAGAGCTCAGTGTTTCTAAAGTAGATCCTCACATCACATAGGTTGCCTGCTGCTGATCTAGTCTATATTTTAAAACCATAAAGTGACTTCTGTTACTGTTTTAGCAATCAGAGTGAAGTTAAACAGCATGTGTATATGCTTTGACATTTTTATTATAGTTTTCTGATGAATCACATGAAATGTGACAATCCAAGCATCTACAAATTCTAAGTTTCATGAGAAAATAAATGTGTCACATTTACTTAAAAACATAGTCGACAATTAAAAGAATTGAGTTGATAGTCATAATTCATTATCAAATGATGGAAGAGATGAGGAATGTTACATTTAGCTGATGAGTGGGTATTGCCTGGCCATTGAAAAACCAACAGAACTTGATCTAAAGCTACAGTTAATGACTAGCCACAGGTGAAAGACAAAGCTAAAGATAAACTTTTAAAACCACAAACAATTGTCAAAATATTTATGTGATATAATTATACTTGACTTGTTTTAAAATTATTATTATTATTTGTTTTCTCTCGTCACCAGCAGCATTTGGGTTATCAGCCCTTTGGCCCAATGACATGTCACTGCGAGGCTGGGGAACCTGTGGACTTCCATCCCAGCCAGGTAAGGAGCTTCACTCCTTCCCATCCACAGAGGGTTTATCTCAGGAGCCGTTCAAGTTATTCAGTCAAAATCACCTCTTCAAATGCCCATGACTGGGCTTGAACCTTGAACACCTGATCACCAGTGCAGTTTGGTAACCATTACACCAGCATGGCTTCCAATAGCAATATTTTTTTATTTTTATTTGTCAGCAAGTTTCATTATGAAATATGTAGTTTTAAATGTTCTGGTATTTGCATCTAAGGTACAAACAAAGGACATGATGCTTTACTTTATGCTTTTAATTTGCTTTTGAAAAGTGGAAAAAGTGGGAAATGCTACTCAAATGATGAAACAGTTGTAAATAAAGAGTAAAAATAATTACTTTTCTCTCTCTTGTATTCTGACTGCAAAATGTCAGCTCTGAGCAAACTCCTGATAAGCAGAATTTTTTTTAGGTGGTTCCAGTAATTTCTACTTATCCAGGCTGTGCTGTAGGTATAGCCATATATGAATTACCTTGATGTTCCAAGACTAGGAAAGCAAGTTTCATTGACTGCAACAATAAACTGCCTTCATTAAGTTAATATTCTACTGTTAACATTGTTGGTGTGTTTTTCACAACATGTATTGTGTTTTTATAAATTCCAATTATGCTTGTATTAATACTATTGGTGAAACACTGCACATCTTAACTCTCTATCAATTTCCCATCAGTTTAATATATCTCTTCTTCGTTCACCCTCAGATGTCAACTTGAATAAGTTCAATGAAAGCAGTGGTCAGCCTGAGGCTGTTGATATCTCGGTAGATTTTCTCCAGGAATGGTACTAGTGATGGCCATATGCGTTTTCTCTGTAGTTTAATATATAATAAGTGCATGTTCACATAAACAATTTACACAAAAACATGGTATATTCTGCTGTTTAGAATTCTTTGGGGGAAAAAAACCACACACACACACACAAAATTGAGGCACAGTGTAAGTAATGATTTTGGAAGCAAAGAGTAATGTAGGCTACATTTGTTGTACATGTAAAAAAAAAATAGGAGGGAGTGGTCTGGGGTGTTTGGGTTGAAACCTGGTTAACTATTTCTTTGATATTATCAATATGTATTATGAGAACCTTATTACACATTCAATTTCCCCCTACACCCTCAGTAGGCCTAATCCTTACATATTAATTTTTGTTTTTGGTTCTGGTTGCCTACTGCTTTACTATATCGTGCAGTTCTCTAAGTCTGTCTATTCTCAACACCTTTTCTACTGATATGGGTGAATTGCAATCCAGTAAATAATATTATATAGTTATTCTCTGTTTTTCATATTATTTTATTGTAGACATTCTGCACATTGAAATTCTTCTATACTAAAATAAACTATTCTTAATTATAATCTGAGTAGGCAGCCTAATTACTTTTTTGCTGGGAATTTTTAGGTTCCCTATTTTATTATTTTTGTTTTTTTATTCTGTTTATGAGAAATATCCGTTCAACCTCTGATGGGTTATAATTAAGATATAGTGTTTTAAATTCCAAATAAGATGAATAACTGCTGATACAGGAAAGTGGCATCACATCTATCAAATCATTGTAAATGTGGCTAATCAAAGTTACCACAAAATAAGCTACACATAGAAACATTTCCCACATAACACCTGGATTGATGCATACATAGATGGATCAGCAACAAAAGCAACAGAAAATGGAGGTGTCTTTCTGGCCTTAAGCACTGGTGCACAGAATAAGCTGTCAATGGCAACAGGGCTATACTCAAGTACCTTTAGAGTAGAGGAAACATACCTTTATGTTTGTCTAATATTTATTTATTGTTTACAGGCCTCAGGTTTCCCTTCCTTGTGTGTTTAATATGTTTAGCCTATACAATACCAAAAACCTACCCTCTGTCCTGTACTTAGGCCTACTGTTGTCTTCTATCATTTACTAGGCACAATGCTGGCTCAGAGGCTGATCTGCAGCATAGTGTGGATAGATTCTCCGAAGCCTGCGCCAACTTTGGGCTTACCATCAACACGAAGAAAACAGAAATCATGTACCAACCAGCTCCTGGCACAGTTTATACTGAGCCAGTCATCAAGGTTAATGGTGAGAAACTGAATGTTGTGAACAGATTCACATACCTTGGTAGCACACTATCCCAGAACATTGTCATTGATGATGAGGTGAACACCAGGATCTCCAAAGCCAGCAGCACATTTGGCAGACTATACACCAACGTTTGGCATCGAAGTGGCATTAGTCTACAGACAAAGCTGAAGGTGTACAGAGCTGCGGTGCTTCCAGTGCTGCTATATGCATGTGAAACATGGACTGTATACAGGCGCCACGTAAAGAAGCTAAACCACTTCCATACAGTCTGTCTCAGGAAGATAATGAACATCAAATGGCAAGACAAGATCCCGGATACCGCCGTTCTTGACAGAGCTGGTATCCCTAGTATTGATACTATTCTGATGCAGTCACAAATTCGCTGGGCAGGTCATGTAGTCCGCATGCCAGACCATCGACTGCCAAAGATACTCTTTTATGGTGAGATGCAGAAGGGTAAACGCTCCCATGGTGGCCAAAAGAAGCGCTTCAAAGACATGTTAAAGACATCATTGAAAACCTTTGACATAAACCCAGACACATGGGAAGCTGCTGCGCAAGACCGAACTGCTTGGCGCACATCTCTTCGTAAAGGTGCAGCAGCATGCGAATCATCCAGAAGAGCAGCAGCAGAACAGCGGAGACAAGCTAGAAAGGACCGTGAAATAAAACCTTCACATGAAGCAAACATTCCCTGCCCACACTGTCCAAGATCTTTCCAGGCCCGCATCGGGCTCTTCAGTCACCTTCGTACCCATAGACTAACCTAACATATTCTTAAATAATTGGATGAACAGAGTGGTCTTCATCACCCGTGATGGACGAACAACCAACCAGGCACAGTATTAAAGTCTTGTGTAGTCTGACCTTTAGGCCCTACTGTATAATAGGGGAACAACAGAAGTGATTGCATCATTAATAGACTGGCCTGCCTTATGTAAATTTCCGGTGTTATGTGTTGCAGTTCGCACTAATGACCCCTACGTTTTCTTCATTTTTTACGAGTGTCTGAAAACACAAATAGGGCCTACAATGTTTGTCTAATATTTATTTTCTGCGTTAATAAACTTAGGGAAAAATGGCGGACAGTGGGACATTATTCTTCCAATTTACCCGAATTTAATCTTGTGACTATGTGCTGCAGAGTTATAGATTATGCTTCCATAATCTATTCTGCCTCGAATGAAAGATTTATAGGCCTAAAACATGATTGCCAATTACCTCTGGGGCAAATGCAAGTTGATGAAATACACAACAGTCGGTTGGAACACACAATCGGGATACTCTTCATTTAGAGAAATTCACAATGGTCGAATCCTTATTTTTAAATACGTATCGTCAGCAGTGTTGCCAACTTAAATTAAAAATAAAAATCTAGATTGTACCTCACAAAACAACTAGATACACCTAGATTTTTAACTTTGGGCTACGTCTGGACGCCTTAGGCTACATTTGGCGTTTTAGGCTACTTTGAGCTATTTTTGGGCTACTGTGGGCGAAAACCGTAAATTGATTTCACTTAGGTCTCTTTGTCTTGTTTGGACTGGCCTATGCTGTCTGATAGGGAAACAACAGAAGTGATTGCGTCATTAATAGGCTGTACTGCCCATGGTAGACTTCCGGTGTTATGTCTTTTGGTTCGCACTATTGACCTGTCATCAAAGCATCTTTTTGGGGGGATGCGTAGATGGCAGGGAGGATAGTGTGATTCGCTTGCATAGCTAGGCGGGGTTATCGCACAAAAGGTCCAGTGTTCAAATCCTTGGTAAGCCACTCGTGTCTGTTGTTTTTCTGTTGACTAGTGTTCTACTTCTTTATTTCTTGCGAGTGCCTGAAAACATACCTTTATATTTGTTTCATATTAATTTATCGTTTACAGGCCTCGGGTTTCCCTTCCTTATATGTTATAAATGTTTATACAATACCAAAACCTACCCTCTGTCCTGTACTTACTGCCCTAAGTCTACTATCATGTACTAGACACAGTATTAAGGTCTATTTGTCTTGTGTGGACTGGCCTATGATGTCTGATAGGGAAATAACAGAAGTGATTGTATCATTAATAGGCTGTACTGCCCATGGTGGACTTCCGGTGTTATGTCTTTCAGTTCGCACTATTGACCTGTCATAAAAGGCATCATGTTTTGGTGATGCGTAGATGGCAGGGAGGATAGTGTGATTCACTTGCATAGCTAGGCGGGGTTATCGCATGGAAGGTCCGGTGTTCAAATCCTGGGTAAGCCACACATGTCTGTTGTTTTTCTGTTGTCTAGTGTTCTACTTCTTAAGTTCTTTATTTATTGCGAGTGCCTGAAAACATACCTTTATGTTTGTTTCATATTAATTCACTTAGGGTGACCATATTTTTTTTTTTAAAGAGGACTGTTCCCATTTGTAAGTGCAGATATGACCATGTTCACGTATGTGATTACATGTATTTTGGTGTTGACACATGTAAAAGGTAGTCCCATAGCAGATATGGTCATGTTGACATATGTGATTACATGTATTTTGGTGTTCTTCTTCTTCTTTGATCCCTAGCCGCCGACCGTCAAAGCAGTCAGTGGCCATTACGCCTGGTGGCGTCTTGTAGGACAACAACAAATTGGTTCCACTTTGCTCGGTCGGCGGCCATCCTTCATACAGTGCCCCAACTCTGGTTCATTCTTTGTATCTCAGCCTCCAGTCCTCCGCCAAGTTGTTTTTGGTCGGCCTCTCTTTCGTTTTCCTTCAACGGTCCATAGCATAGCTGTTCTGGTCTGGTGTTACTATGCATCTTAGATATGTGAAGGCATCTGTCTATTCCAGTTGCTGATTCCTTACTGATATGGGCTCAGGGTTGCTCACATTGAGCATCATGACCTCTGACTTCTTTAAATTGATGTTCAAGCCCACCTGCTGGCTAAACTTATTAAGTCTATCCATTTTTTCCTGGAAGTGTTGATGTGAATGTGCTAGTAGTGCAATGTCATCTGCATATTCCAGATCTTCCAATGTGGAAAATGTAGTCCATCTTATTCCTCTTGGACTGCCCTCTGTCGTCTGGCGCATCACCCAATCTATGACTTAAAAATACAGGGGTTGATAAGGGGCATCCCTGTCGTACTCCTGTCTTCACCTCAAAGGTTATGTTGCTCTGCCCAACACTACACGTAAAGTTGGCATAGAGGCTTTTTATGATTGACACTATGCAGCTTGGAATTCCATAAGCCCTCAGTATTTTCCATAAACTGTCCCTATGTATGCTGTCAAAAGCCTTTTCAAGATCAACGAAATTAATGTACAGCTGTCTTTGCCATTCTGGGCACTGCTCTATAATGTTCCTGAGGGTAAATATATGATCTACACATCTTCTGTTCTTTCTAAATCCTGCTTGTTCTTTCCTCAGTTTGTGGTCTACTGCTTTTGAGATTATCTGTATAATTATCTTTCCTAGTATTTTGCTGGGAACTGAGAGAAGAGTTATTCCTCTCCAATTATTGCAGTCTGCAAGATCTCCCTTCTTGGGCAATTTGACAATTATTCCTTTTCTCTACTCTGTTGGTGTTGTCCCTGTTTTCCAGACTTGTGCAAATAGTGGTTCTAATAGTTTTGCTGCTAGCTCTGGGTCTGTCTTAAATAGCTCTGCATTTAAGTTATCATGACCAGGAGCTTTTCCATTCTTTAACCCTTTGATTGCTGTGATGATCTCTTCTTTTCGTGGGATGTCTGTATTTACATCTAGATCATTTTCAGCCTCAGGAACATTTAATTGTGTCTTTGGCGGTTTGTTATTCAGAGTTTCTCTGAAATGCTCTGCCCATCTTGTTTCATGTCCCTCTACTGTCATGATGAGATTTCCGTGCTTATCTCTTACTAATGTAATATTGTTTGCACCTCGTTTTCCACTGATGATTTTAGTTATTTTGTATACTGTGCTTTGTTCATTTCTCAGTGCTGCCTCTTCTGCCTGTCTTGCAAGGTCATCCAGAAATGTCCTTTTGTTAGCACGGGTTTGACGTTTAAATTCCTTGTCCAGCTTCATCGGTCTCTGTTCTTTCCTGGCTTTGGATAATCTCATATCTTCTCTTTACATCGACCACGAAAGCTTTTCTGGTGAGGGGATCCTTCAGTTTCGTGATGTTGTATCTTTTCTGTTTGACTGCAACTGGTCCAGCAGCAGCTCTGAGTTTGACTTTCAGTCTTGCTACTACTAGGTGATGATCACTTCCCACATCTGCGGCTCTTCTTACTTTTACGTCTTGTAGTGCATGTCTCCATCTGCCATTGATCATTATGTGATCTATCTGGTTTCTGTCTCGTCCGTTTGGTGATTCCCAAGTTAACTTGTACACTTCCTTGTGTGGAAAAAGTGTTCCTCCAATGACCAGGTTGTTAATACTGCAGAAGCTTATTAATTTGTCCCCATTCTCATTTGCTGTTCCACTGCCGCATTTCCCCATTACTTTTTCGTTATAATTATTGTATGCTCCCACTTCCGCATTTAGGTTTCCCATTACTATAATGAGATCGTACCTGGGTGTAGTTTCCATTTCGTTTTGTACCTGCTGATAGAACTCGTCCTTGATCTCTTCATCGCTGTCGTTTGTTGGTGCATAGCATTGTAAACTGTGCAAAGCAGTAAGCCTTATTTGACTGAGTGCCAGAGTGCGGGCCAGGGAGAATTGTGGGAATGGCCATATTACCTACATAAGTATGAATACAGTAGAATCCAGAAGGATATCCCTGCGGCACTCAGCAGTCCTAGGAAAGGACTTTTAAATAATCTTCAGACTGGAGAAGAGAACCAGCCTTAAGAAGTGGAGCCATTCAATATACCATATAATCATATCAAATTTGCCCGCAACATCTTTGGTGGCCAAGCTAAGGAGGCCAGAACCAAAAATAAAAAAGTACAAGAAAGTGGAACTTTTTTCAAGATGGCGACACATATCGTCTGCCCAAGTATTTCAAGTGTGGAAGGGATTTCCATATATGATGCTATTTAAATGTGCCTCAAAGTGTCACTAATACATAAAAGTGACTTACTATTACATAGAAGTCAAAGAAATTGACTGTATATTATGAATTTCAAGTGTTCCGTCGTGAAATGTGGACCAGAGCGGTGTCCTTCAAGTGTCAGCATGAACCAGTTCTAGGCTTAACCAGAGCCTAAGTTACGAAACATCACTGTATTCCTTGCTTGAAGAAGTCTCAAGGAGGAATTTTTTTGTGGCAACAGATAAGTGGATTTATTGTTACATACAGCTTGACTGTAGATAACATCTGTTGGCCTGAATGCTGGTTTTACAAATTTTTGTTTTCATCAAGTGTACTTGTTTGTAATTAGCGGGAGGCTGGAGGGACTCGATTTTCTTGTTTCTTACCGCTTCGGCTAGGTCTAATGAGAAAATCGAGCGTTCTATAGGTAATTATCTGTGTAATTCATATTGAGGAGCCAGTATATTTTGCTGGTTATATAAAAATACTGCCTCATTTGAATTTAGCAGATCCATCTCTGTCTAGTTGTAAAGTCATGTTTAAATATTGTTTGTAGTCATAAGTCCTGTCAGTGTCAAATTTTATTTAGTTCTGTACATTATTGTTTGTAAGATTGTCCATTCTTCCCTTACTATCATTTATTTCATAGATGTCATAAACAGTGGCGTATCCTGGTAATGCGAGCTAGGCGTGCTGCTACTTAAAATGAATATGTACGCCTACTATTTAACTTCTTCCCCTCTTAATTTAAAAACCAACTATATTCAATTACGATACGATAGTTATTAGGGGTATATGTCAATTATCTCCGAAATACTAATTAACTTACAACTTGAAACTCACTGTCACTGTAATCATCTGCATTCCCGGCAACTAACAAAAATTAATCACAAAAAACACTGGACGGACTCAGCCGATTTTTACAACTCGAGAGCTGCAAGACAACCGCACGCATGTTCGTATTGCATTGACGTATCTCGCCATGACCCCAATCCACACAAACCAGTCTTCAAACGTAAAACCGAAAGGTGCAGCACGCCTAGTGACGGAATTACCCAAGAAACTTCGGGCGATTGCTACCAACCAAAAAAACTGCACTATAAAACTCGTCTGGGAAACTGAAACTAGATATACTCGTAGATTCTATGCGGGAAAATCCGTTATCCTGATGCGTGCGGTCCGAAAAGCAGAACATTATAAGAGAAATATTTTATAGAATAATACATTAAATTTTTATTTTCTTTCGGGCATAGGTGTGCGCAGCACGCACAGCACATATAGAGAATACGCCACTGGTCATAAATGGTGTAAAATGCGTCTTGTCTTGTCCTAGTGTCATAGAGCATCAGTTTAATTAATATTTATTCCTTGGTTTAACTTTTTGAATTTGCTTTAGTTGCTCTAACCCTGTCTTCTTGTCATTACCTGTCGTAGTCGCTAATTTTTTTTTGCTGCTCCATATTGTCTATTTGACTACATCTATATTATTGCATTTATAAAGTGATTTGAGATTGGTGGATTGAGCATTGAATATTTTGCTGACATATTCATATATATAAAAGTTGAAATATTGTGTACATACTGAGAATCACAATAATAAGAAACCATAACTTCATTAAAAGATATTGAAGATTTAAAAGGAGACAAGTTGAACTCCAAAAAAGAAGAATTAATTGAGAAATATGTCTGCCATTGAGTATTTTCTCAGGCAGGGAAAGGAGTCTGGATTACAAGGACCAGCACTTCAAGAATTTATTATGGAAAATTTAGAGGAGGTAGAGATGGAAGGAGGTGATGAATTCTCAATGGAAGGAGAATGGTATTGGAAGGAAAATAAGTTGTTGGGAATTATTGATGATAGGGAAAGATTGATTGATGATTTAAATGACGAGGTGAGAGTATTGAAATGCCAATCAGATGTGGATAGATATAAATTTAGATCATTACAAGATGATTTTTCAAAGTGTAAGGTATCCTTGGATACTGCCTTAAGGGAGAACAAAGTTTTGAACTCTGAAAGTTTGTTACTGCAGGGTAACATTGCAGTTTATCAGAGCAAAAGTGATAAACAAAGTCATGAGTATACTGATAAACTTACTGCTATTAAAGATAAGTTTATCAAGCAAAAGAGCCTTTAGACGCCAAAATTCAAACACAAGCTGCTCAAATTCCTGTTCTGAGAATTTAGGTTGCTATTCTTCAGCCAGATATGAAAAAGGCAAATGTAATAAGATTAAAGAAATTGGCAACAAAGAAGAGAGCCATGTTGGAGGCAGAGTTTCAGAGTAAAATTTTAGAACGTGATACTGAAATTCAAAAATTAAAATGTCCTCAGGGTCAACAAAAACAACGTTTGACTCAGGATGAGGTGACTACCTCTAGGGACTTGCCTATGGAGGAGGATGGTACAGTGGTGGACCTTCATAACATTGTTAATAGTAAAATAATGATATTGCACTAAAAGACTTAGAAATTGCTAAAGCTAGAAGGAAAGTGGATTGTTTACTTGATGTTGGGATAAACAACCATTTATTATCAAACACTAGTTGTGGGAAATCCAGTGGACAAAATGTCAGTGCCATTGGGAGTAATAAAATCAGGTCGACACATCCTGGAAGTGGTAAGAAATCATGGCGAGGCAAGTACAACTTCCCTCGACATCACGTTAGTGATTGTGATTCTACTCACATTAATACTGCCTCTTCTGGGAGTAACTCTTGGCGACATGACAACAGTGTTGTAAACAGTATGACTAATGATTTATCTTTTTGTCCTTTGCTTACAGGTAAAATGGTATTCCTTGAAAAACATAATGAGGTTGTATCTGGGCCTGAGAAGCCTATCAGCAATGCTGGGAATATTTCACAAGGGCAGAACCTAGGTCGTAAAGGGACAGACCAGTCTAGCCATGGAGTTCCTAGCATGAATGATGATGTTCATACTGGTTCAATTTACTTTGATGTGAGCCGCTATAAAGAGTTTTCTCAACGGAGTAAAATTGGGGCTGATTGTGATGATATTCATCATCCCTTTTGTAAACTGCATGGTAACAGTTTACCTACTCTTAAGAGTATTGATGAGGTTGAAAAAGTTGACACTATAATTACTGATGAGAATCATAAGGTGACACTTCCCCATAACAATGGGGAGTATCGAAATAAATGTCCTATGCCAAATAATACGGATGCATCTGGGTAAAAAAATTGTTTGAGGTGCCAATGAAGCTGTCTTATCAGACAGGGTTTGAACCTACTGGCATGAATAGGAAGAGGTCTCATGCTCAGTTCAACCAGCATGATGTACCTACAATAAGAATAGTGCATCTAGGAAAAGAAATAAACTCCTTAATTATCAGGTGAATAAAGGTGCATAATCACGCACTATTCTAGTAAGAAATCTGCCACCAGCCACTTCATGGCAGGCACTGGGTGAATTTTTTCAATTCACAGCCGACGTAAAGTTTGTACGTCTTTTACCCAGTGACAGATTCAATAATGTGGAAGCACTTGTGTATTTTTACTCTAATAGGTGTCGTGGAATATTCTAATCCACATATATAAATTATTAGGTAAATATGAAGCCTAACAAATAAAATTAATAAAGAAAAGAGCAATGGTAAAATAACAGTGCTGTCACAAAGAAGGTACTCGAAATCCCCCTTGTTTTCTGCTTCGTCTGCAAATTGTAACGCTTTCACGTTGATAGTAAAAGCTTACTGTATTATTACCCACTTTCTTCAATGAAACGTGTGCTGTATTTCTTGGAAAAACATTGAGAGGCACCCTGCGTAATGACCTAAATTAATCCTAACATTAATTATATTACGTTACCAAAACGAACGAACAGATGGACTCAAATAGAAAGAGAGAGGGGCGAATGAAAATTCAGGAACGCATGCAAAATTAAACACGCGTCGCGCGATACACAATTACTACTATCACGCGTGATACTCTTCATGTACCAACTTTTTTTCAGACGGACCGTTATAAATTCACTACCCTTCCCCGAGTTAGGTTTTAAAATCATAAAAAACGCTTATTAGGAAAGATAACATTATATGGGTTTACGTTTGAAAACATTACAGTACCCAGACAGCACATCTTCGAAACAGGAGGTAGAAGGAATTGCATATTTTGAACGCAGCCACGTAGCTCTTTTAAATTTGGATATTTGGGTTCCTTAGGGCTTGCTGACAAAGAATATGTAAAACGTTACGCAAATAGTCCAGGAATTAATAAATTATAACCAAAATAAAATAGTGGGGATGCCTGACAACATAAAATCATTTCTGCTCATAAAATTTTTTATAACGTGTTTGAAAAAACCTTACGTTACAGAAATAGCCTACCATGTAAACTCCAAATTGATTGGAGCGCAACAAATGAAAGACTAACCACGATTGGTCGGACTATAAATACTATCTTTCGTTGTTAGGGGAGACGTTAAAAGGTAACATTTTTTCAAACACTTGTCGAAACGTGGCCTCATTGGCTAGACTCGCTGATATACTCACTTAGGAGCGTTAGTTCGAGACCACTAGTGCAAATAATCTTGATAAAGCAACAGTGCGTTGAAGCCAGCTCATATTTTTGCTAAATAAAAGCCTGGAACATAAGCAGATGGGAATTTGTGCCAGTAAATGTGCCAGAATTCATTGCTAATCAACGTATCTGTGTTTATTCTATGAATTGTGGGACCGTGGTCTTGATGGTATTGAGCAGCACCTGGTCAGAGCTTTGCTGAATCCAGAGTCGGACAGCATACTCCTTGGTCCATTTAGCTATCAGTGAGGTGTCTCCAGAGCCCAGGGGAGAATTCGAGCAGAGGAGTCCCTTCCTGCCGCCATCACGCAAGATAAGCTGATTTGGCCAGCTGAGCTCAACATTATGTACCCCGTCTTAAAATGACTTTGTAACATAAACTTAAGAGGGGAAGTAAATTGTGTTAATATCAAGAACTGAGAACATCTCCAATACTAGTCCCTAAAGACTAACTATTGAAGTCATGATGACAAATACCAACAGAGCTTGAACAAAACAAAACCAGTATTACCTCATTTTACTACTACACAACTGACACACATAGGATATTTGTAATAATATATGTCACTACAATATTCATATTAATAAATTCTGTACATATAACTTGTAATTAAAATTGATTGTGATTCCTGGTTCCCTTTGTATTTGAATCAGGACACATATTCATTCATGACAGCAATGAATACATATTGTTATTTGAAAAGTTATCAGTGACTCCTTTAAGATATCCTTGTAGAGTGTTATATGTATGTGAGTGTCACAGTGTTGTCAAGTGTAGTGGAGTAAATTAAATTGTTTATCTGTCTGTTGTTGTTTTGACTTACACTTCATCATACACATACCCTAGACATATAACGTAGTCATCACACTATTCCAGAATAATTCTGACTGAGATATATATATGTGGCAGCAAGTAAGGTTATCTATAATACACTACTCTTATTAGATATAGATACCTTCACAGCTGATCTCAGTCAGTACACTAAGTCCCCTATAAATATTTATAACATCCCACTTCACCACAATAGGGATGCACGCATAGTGGTTGAGCGTGATAACGTATCTTACTTTCAAGACTATTGTCTGGATGTGCAGTTAATGCATCATTCAGCGTCATACAAATGTTAATGCATTCTTGGCATTATTTCGGTTTCTTTCAGGTATTTTTTTCAGAACAAGAACAGAGGCTTCCTGTACTAATTATTATTTTTGCAGTCGTTTGGATCTACTGAACTTCTATCTTACATATTTTTCCTAATTTTGCAGAGATTACGTCTGTATTATCGTCACTTGTAAAGAAAGATTCTTCCAATAGATTTATCTGCAGCCATGAATGTGTTGTGGCTTTAAATACGTTTAAATGTTTGTTTTCAAAAATGCCTATATTGAGATTGCCTGATCCTGCCAAACATTTTACCCTCAGGGTCGACGCATCAAGATCTTCCGTTGGAGGCTCGTTATTACAAGAGTGGAATGTATGTCTGCATCCCACCCTCTACGTAAGCAGAAAGCTAACGCCTACTGAGCAACGTTGCCCGATCATCGAAAGAGAAGTACTGGCAGAGACTCCGATGCCTAGCTGAGCCACAATTGGATGAAGCCCAGTGCGGATCCCGAGCAAACCGAAGTACTGAAGACCTAATCTTCACACTCAGGCAGCTGAGTGAAAAGGCCCTTGAGTACAAGAGTGAGATCCATCTTTGTTTCATAGATCTGGAAAAGGCGTTTGACAGGGTCACCTGGAGCAAACTTTGGGACTGTTTGGCAAGGAAGAACATTCCAGCACCTCTGATTCATGCTATACAGAGCTTCTACAAGTCTTGCAGAAATTATGTGAGGACAGCAAACTATAAGTCAGAAGAGTTCAGGACCACCGCTGGTGTAAGACAAGGTGATATCCTGTCACCTTATCTTTTCATACTCCTCATGGACGATGTCATCAAGGCATGTAAGGAGAGAACAAGAAAGTATTCAGTGGTGTTAGGGTACTGGAAGATTAGAACAAAATAAAAAATTGTATGATATTTCAGAGCTGGCATTTGCTGATGGATGTTGCCTTGATTGCTAAATCAGAGGCACATCTCCCCATCCAACCTGCAAGCCTGAAAGAAGAAAATAGAGAGAAGCGAGGGATGGTCATAAGCAGCTCTAAAACAAAATCCATGGTGATATCACGAGAAGAAAGAAATCAGATTAAAGTGGAAAAACAGGTCTGCAAGAAGTGAAACATTGTGATGTGGAGCAATGTTATGAAATTATCTATTTGCAACATAAAATGATGACACACGAAGGATAACAAAAATATGAATTGACATGTCATGTACATCCACATTGTTTATCAAAGATTATCATTTATCACAGGGAATCTAGACAACAGAAAAGAAAATATAAGTAATAAGCTTCCCGGGAATCAAACCTAGATCCGGAAGTTTGGAATCAAACAGTCATTGATGGCTACAGTGAGCATGCCAAATATGTGGAACCTGAAGATAGTAGCAATGCAGCTGACCTTCTTGTTCCAAGCCAGCAATGGTGCTGCGACCATGTTCAGTAGTCACAATACTGCCTACAAATTGTCAAGTGCAATACTCTTTCATGCTGTGGACAGAGACGCACAAACTACAATGAGGTATTTCATAAACGATTCATTCCATCGCCAATGCCATTTTACAGAACATGTTCAGGCGTCAGCAGGTGCATCATGTGAAGAAAGCAGTGGCACATATGGATCACGTTTTCACAGAATTGCGTTAGATGGCCTTGAACCACATCATGGATTTAAAGTCATGCCCTTTGAATTGTATTCCCCCTCAGTGACTGGACACATTCACAAACGTGTATGCAGCTCGTGCGGAAAATACTTTCAATCTCATGCAGCTGTCAAAGTGCACAAATATGTGCATCAGACAGCTTCAATTGATCCAGATGACGACGATGTTGGTGATTCAGACACTGTACCAAAGCAACCAGAACAACAAAGTTCTGACACTGGGGTCATTATTGTCCGCAGCCTGTTTGACTGGTTACAGTCTGAATTCACTGCTAAATGAACCGCAAACATTCACATTAATATTGTGGCAGTTAGGAGGTATCCTTCAGAATATTACTACAGTACACTTTGTTTCAAAAGTCTAAGACATCCCAACCACAGGAAGAAAATCAGTTTTATTAATTAATTCCTCATTAATTGTCAAAATTTTCATTTTTGGTGGACTGTTTTAGTATTAAATATAATTATTGTGCCGGTGTAGGGGGTGTCTTGAGCTTAGGCAACCCACTGTATTATGATATGCATAGTTTTTGCATATTTAAATTTTTACATAGCTTGAGTTTTTTGTTTGTTACTTACTTACTGTAAGATATCAAAGTAAAACTGTTTCACTTGTACGCAATACTGAGTTGAGACTTGTATGTTTCTATGTAATGTGCAATATTTAGTAACTCCTGTTTCACTTGTATGCAGTACTGAGCTGAGACTTGTATGTTTCTATGTAATGTGCAATGATGACAGGAAACGCTATACAGAGCGATACAACAGGAGGCAATCTGATCATTAGAAGCGGTCCACCCGTCGAACAAGTGTTTCGGCCATGTACACTCCTTTACATTCTAAGGAGGCGGGCCCACTTGGGTCATGACTAACAAGTGTCTCAGCCTCCTGTTGTCTTGTATCGAAAATGAACCCATTTCACTTTGGTAGCAAATTTAAAATCCACAACTCCGCAACCGTGGAGGCAATTGTAAAAGTAGCAAAGAGAAGACAAATTATTCCGTTCGTTCCGCCGCATACCACGACTAGAACAGACACTGACACACCTGCCAGTCAGTCACAGCCCTTTCACTAGTACACCAAAAACTCAACGTATTTAGACTTAGAAAAATTCCTGATGTTTTCTGTACCGCAGAGTTTACTGTCCCAAGTTCCATAGCCCATTGCGGTTGTTCTACAGCCAGCATGATGCCTTTTCCGCAGTTTCACTAGGCCTCTTCAGTGCCCTTGTTCTCGACTGTGCCGTCAGCCCCAAAAGTTTCAATAAATCATACACTGATGCAGCCACGAGCCCTCTTGCACACACCTCAACAGCAAGGACCCTTGCAGTGAACCCATCGTGTCTCAGATCTGCGGCCAGATCACTATACTTGGCCGCTTTGAACAAATGTTGCTCTTCCAATCTGGATTCAAATAGCACGGTCAGTTCAATCAATATTACCTGGTGCGATGAAGAAGAATCTTCTTCTTCTTCTTTCTTTGATCCATAACCGCCAACCGTCAAAGCAGTCAGCTGCCATCACGCCTGGTGGCGTCTTGTAGGGCAGCAAAAAATTGATTCCACTTTGCTCGGTTGGCGACCATCCTTCGTACAGTGCCCCAACTGTGGTTCATTCTTTACATCTCAGCTTCCACAGTTCTCCGCCAAGTAGTTTTTGGTCAGCCTCTCTTTCGCTTTCCCTAACGTGTCCATAGCTTAGCTGTTCTTGTGATGGTATCAGGGTCACTTCTGAGGACAAGGCCAACTCAACTCCAGCGTCTTCCAGCTATGATAGTATACATGTCCTCCTGGTTACTCCGAATAAGTAGTTCTTGGTTGCTGATGGTGTTTGGCCAAAAGATTCGGAGAATTTTCCTTAGGCAGATTGTGTGGAAGGAGGACAGTTTCGACATTTCCTTCTCTGTTACTCTCCAACATTCCGCACCATAGAGAAGCACAGAAAGTACACAGCTCTCATACAGTCTTAATTAGGTGTTTGTGCTGTACTGGGAAGACTTCAAAATGTTGTTGAGAACAGCAAAGGCTGTTCTCGCTTTATTCATTCTGTTGTTAATGTCCTTGCTTGTTCCGCCGTCAGGTGTTACTATGCATCCTAGGTAAGTAAATGTGTCTGTCTGTTCTAACTTCTGGTTCCTTACTGTTTTTGGCTCAGGATTGCCCACATTTAGTGTCATGACCTCTGTCTTCTTCAGATTGATGTTAAAGGCGAACCTGATGGCCATACTTATTCAGTCTATTGGTTTTGTCTTAAATGTGTTGATGTGAATGCGCGAGTAGTGCAATGTCATCTGCATGTTCCAGGTCTTCCAGTGTAGAAAACGTTGTCCATCTAATTCCTCTTGGACTGCCCTCTGTTGTCTGGCGCATCACCCAATCCATGACTGTCAAAAATAATGTTGTTGATAAGGGGCATCCCTGTCGTACTCCTGATTTCACTTCGAAAGTTACATTACTCAATCCAATACTGCACGTAAAGTTAGAATAGAGGCTTTTTATGATGGAAACAATGCGGCTGGGAATTCCATAAGCCCTCAGGATTTTCCATAGGCTGTCCCTGTGTATGCTGTCGAAAGCCTTTTCAAAATCAACAAAGTTAATGTACAGCTGTCTCTGCCATTCTGCGCGCTGCTCTATAATGTTCCTGATGGTAAATATATGATCTGCACATCTTCTGTTCTTTCTGAAGCCCGCTTGTTCTTTCCTCAGTTTAGGGTCAACTGCTTTTGAAATTCTCCGGATAATTATCCTGCCTAGTATTTTGCTGGGAACTGAGAGGAGGGTAATTCCTCTCCAGATCTTGCAGTCTGCAAGGTCGCCCTTCTTGGGCAATTTGATCATTATTCCTTTACTCCACTCTGTTGGTGTTGTCTCAGTTTCCAAGACTTGTGCAAATAGTGGTTCTAATAGTTCTGCTGCTAGTTCAGGGTCTGTCTTGAATAGCTCAGCATTTAGATTGTCATGACCAGGCGCTTTTCAATTTTTTAGCCCTTTGATAGCTGTGATGATTTCTTCTTTTCGTGGAATGTCTGTATTTCCATCTAAGTCACTTTCAGCCTCAGGAACATTCAGCTGAGTCTCTGGTGGTTCCTTATTCAGTGTTTCTCTGAAGTGCTCTGCCCATCTTGTTTCCTGCCCCTGTGCTGTGGTGATGAGATTTCCTTGCTTATCTCTTACTAACGTTATGTTGTTTGCACCTCGTTTTCCACTGATAATGGCTACACCTTCGTTGTGCTGACCATCCTCTCTACCAGAATAAATTACTGTTTCCCCTGTAGCTGTTTTTATTCTCCCCATCCCTGTCCATCTGCTCTCGCTTATTCCCAGGATATGTAGTTTGTAATTCCTCATCTCTGCTGTGATCTGTCTCAGGTTTCCTGCCTCATTCATAGTTCTGACGTTCGAAAAACAAATTCTGGTTTCGTGTTTTTCGGTCAGGGCATCCGTTTTCATGCCAGTGGCTTCCTTTCGGCTTTCACCACTCTCAGTCATACGAGCCTGAGACTCCGGATATCCGTCACGCATCAAAGTTTTTTCATTTGTTGCCGTTTCCGTAACATGTGCGATTTTTTTACATGGACAGGGGTGTCGACCCTGTGCTAAAACCTCCAACCTGGAGGACCAGGGTACCAGCTTTTGTCTGACCCCTACCCATGCATACCAGTCCAGCTTGGTTGAACCTACCAGGAGTAAAACTCCCACTGGCATAGCTCTGGAGATTGTCAGGGTACACAAGCTGCCATACCGCTACAAGGTATAGGTACGATTGATGGCAGATGATGATGATGAAGAATGCAGCACTATATCCGGCCGTCTTCGAGATTTCCTGATAATCTCTGGATATGCCTCTCGTCCAGGTAGGTCTACCGCCATCTCCCAGTCATTTGCATAGTCAAGGAGAGATGGTACACTGCTACCTGATTTACTCGGTTTTTGGTGTGCTGACTTTCCTGCTCTCAGAAAGTATGTGTTTGCTGTGTTTGGCCCGACATTGCTATTCGGCTTCATCCTTGACAGATCTATTGTTGCTGCCAGCTCATTTAGCTCTTTGTTGTGGCGCCATGTGTATCGCCTTTGCCCTAATGACACCTTTCAAGCTGAGAGCACGTGTTCAAGTGTCTGCCTCCCATGGCACAGGAGGCACTGCTCATCATCCGACTTTCCCCATCTCACAAGGTTTATGGCCGATGGCAGGAAGTCATACATTGATCTAACAACAAAGTTAAGCCTAAGAGGCACCATTTTCCATATATCATTCCATGTCAAGGACCTTTGCAGGGCTCCTTCCCATGCAGTCCATTGGCCTTGTTGGACCTGCTGCACTGCTTTTTGCAACCTCTTATCATTCTCAGCTCCTCGTATCTCCTGAACTACCATGTCTCTACGCTCCCTGCTTGATGCCTTGGACCACCAGCGAATGTCTTCATGACCAAATCCCCGTCTAGTTGTTTGTGTGAATCCGATTACCTCCCTCAGTTTGAGCGACTCTTGGGCAGCATCAATAGCTTCTTCCACTCTCCACTTCCTTCTTGTTTTCAGTGTGGACTGAATGGCCTTAAACACATCATCTGCTGACTCGCGTAGCATCATTGCAAGCCTTGCCTTTCCAACTTTGTACTCTTCAACAACTGACTTGAACGGAAGCAGAAGTTTTTACTTTTTGCAGTACAGTGCTACATCTGACAGACCTGGTGGTACCCCTAGCCATTTCCTCATGAACTTGTCTCAAGTTTCACATAATTCAATTATATGTATACAAATGATATATTGTATAGAACTAAACTAAGTTTTAAGTATAGTTAGGTGATTAAAAATGTAAGCTTATGTGTTTAATCGAGACCATGGGGAGCCGACGTCCACAAGGAGGGAGGGGTCAATCAAAAGTGGACTGTGGGGGACATGGGGGAGGGGAGGGTAAAAAAGTTGCAAGAATTTTGTGGACGTCTTTTATGGATGGCCCCTATCATCATTAACTTACAAATACATCATCATCATGTGTCAGATCTTCCAACTTTACTTCAAACTTACAAATACATCATCATCATGTATCAAATCTTCCACTTTTACTTTAAACTTACTAATACATCATCATCATATGTAAGATGTTCCCCCTTTAGTTCAAACTTACAAATACATCACCATCTTGTGTCAGACATTCTACTTTACTACAGACTTACAAATACATCATCATCATGAGCCAGATCTTCCACCTTTACTTCAAACTTACAAATACATCATCATCATGTGTCAGATCTTCCACCGTTGTTTCAAACTTACAAATACATCATCAGATCTTCTAACTTTACTTCAAACACAAATACATCATCATCAGGTGTCAGATCTTCCAACTTTACATCAAACTTGCAAATCCATCATCATCATGTGTCAGATGCTCTTCCTTTACCTCAAACTTACAAATACATCATCATCATGTGCCAGCTATTATACTTTACTCCAAACTTACAATACATTATCATTATGTGTCAGATATTCAAACACAAACATATAGGGGAACAACATTGATGGGCTACGCCCATGGTAGACTTCCGGTGTTATGTCTTGCGATTCGCACTAATGACCAGTCATTGAAGCATCATTTTTGGTGATGCCTAGATGGCAGGGAGGATAGTGTGATTATCTTGCATAGCTAGGCGGGGGTTGTCGCACGGAAGGTTCTGGGTTCGAGTCCTGGGTAAGCCACTCACGCCTGTTGTTTTTCTGTTGTCTAGTGTTCTATTTCTTTATTTCTTACGAGTGCCTGAAAACATACCTTTATGTTTGTCTAATATTTATTTAATGTTTACAGGCCTCGGGTTTTCCCCTTCCTTATGTGCTATAAATGTTTATACAATACCAGATACCTACCCTCTTTCCTGTACTTACTGTTCTAAGTCTACTATCATTTACTAGACACAGTATTAAGGTCTTTGTCTTGTGTGGACTGACCTATACTGTATAATAGGGGAACAACATAAGTCATTGCGTCACTGATGGGCTACGCCCATGGTAGACTTCCAGTGTTATGTCTTGCGGTTCGCATTAATGACCAGTCATCGAAGCATCATTTTTGGTGATCCCTAGATGGCAGCTAGGATAGGGTGATTCTCTTGCATAGCTAGGCGGGGTTGTCGCACGGAAGGTTCTGGGTTCGAGTCCTGGGTAAGCCACACACGTCTGTCGTTTTTCTGTTGTCTAGTGTTCTACTTCTTTATTTCTTTCGAGTGCCTGAAAACCAACCTTTATGTTTGTCTAATATATATTTTAAAGTTTATGGATGTTTTGGACTCTGCCAGGCTTTTCCACATCATTGTGGCTTTCAAAATAAGATGAGAGAGCTGTATACTGGTTAATAATTCTATCCACTACCTTCTGCAATGACAGCCAGCGAGTCTGACAGTGTTTAAGAATATTCAAGTCATCTGCTACTGTGAATAGTTGGAACTCCTTATAAGCTGTTCGTCGTTTTGAGCTGCGTACATGTCTAACAAAAGGTCTTCTACTGGCACAGTCAACTGTTTGACTCCATCTTGTGCACCGACATTTGCAAGTTGGCAAATGCACTGAATACTAGAAACATAAAGGTTCCTCTGCTTGATCCTGGTAAGTACTGTTTGATTTCCCCACCATGACATTGCCGTTGTCACTTGCAAAGCCGGTGCAATTTGTCCATGGAATATAAAATTTTGTGAACAGATTATCAATGTCCCTGAAAATCGCCTCACTGATTACACCGCTGCATACAGGCATGTCCAAAAATCTCGTTCTTGGTCTCAATCCTTCTTCAAAAAATCTCACATAATAGCTAACCGCTTCTCTGTTTTCTTGTCATTTGACTCATCAAGCATTAATGAGAAGGGTGGTTCCCTGCAAGCTTCATCACTGGTTCTGTTGCAGATGGAGCCAGTCAGTTTTTAATTACAAGTTTTGTCTTCGTCCTCTTCGACTGGAACATTCTGGCAGAATCACTGTCAGGAAAAGTTACAGGCGCCAAGTCACAAATGTGATCAGCAACAGATGCAGTTAAGTTATGCTGGGCAATGAAATTGGCAAATAAAACTTCAGCCCTTGTAATGCCACCCTCTTCCTGCTTTGGCTCAGCAAAAAAGGTCTTAAAAGATGCTCCCTTATTCATTGCAAACATTTGTTCATGAAATTTCGATTTAAAATGTACTTTCAGATCATATAATCCTGAAGCTACTACCGTACTTTAAAACTATTGCGGACAGTTTCGCTGAGTTTATAGTTTGTTAAATGTACCTGTTTAAGTTTGGAGACATTATTTGTTAGATTCTTGATCTAAGGGGAGTTACTCATTTTTTACTTAGGTTGAAGTCAACAGTGGTTGTTATCCCACTTGTCTTTTATTCAAGCGGTCTAATTTTAGAACCGATGTCTTGTTACCTGACCATATATGGCTTGAATGGTCAGCCTTTCCTAGTATGTTTTCTGATAGCCCACCTGAGCCGAGCTCAGGGGTCTTGCGTCTCACGACGCATGCGCAAGTTTTGTGGCATATTAAGAGAGACATTTTTGTAAAGAGACGAGCTGTGGTTTTAAAACGGTAAAGACGTGTTGGCGTCTTCGATCTGGCTTTATGCCTGGGGAAGGAAAGTCCTCTGTGTGTGACCAAGATGTCTAAAGATTTTTTCCCCATATTGTATTCTATGCGCTCAGGAGCCGAGTGTGTTTTTTGGTGTTTATTCTGAAGGGATGTCAAGGTAAATTACCCTTTAAATCATTTTTCCTCTATTGCCAGAATCATGATTAACATTTGTTACCAGCTTAGTGACTTTTCCCTGGGCGGGAAATAGTCGATTGAGAATACTAGAATTTGAGCTCACGAAGTATGCTGACATTGTATGTATCGGGTCTGTGAATGCCAGCAGAACTGTATACCTTGTTTGTCCAAGGAATCATAGAGGACACTGTATTTAGGTGCCCGCCATATTTTGCGGCCTGCTGTATTCCAGAAAATATACCTGACTTGCTGGTGTCAGAAGAGAGTTGATTTAAACTCATATATTTGAAGACCCGTTCCCAATGCGGGGTATTTTGGCTGTAGCTGAAGAAAGAGGGATAGATTGAGGTCAGCATCATACATGCACAGCTTACTGATGAATTATTGATGCAAACTGTACTGAACTGTTGTCATGTTTACGATGTCCTGGGTTTTGTCAAATGACCGTATATATATATATATCTTGATGTCGGCGTCCCTTGTAATCGTACTGTATTAAAGTGTTGAAAACGTCAAAGGTGTTACCAAGCTCCATGACTTTCTACGTTGTGGTGCAAGAGTGTGTTGTCTAGTAGATGACTGTCTTCAACGAACCTTTACACACCCATTCGCACTCTTTGATGTCTACTCACGCACCACTACTGTAACACATCTACGCTTTGAAGACAAGACATGAATGTCAACATTATAGCGGCTAACGAGGGCCTACAATATTTATGATAGCCTGTGTGGCGTTTAAGTTACAACGAATACAGGACGTTACAAATATATTTGCTGCATAATCTAAAAAGCATAGGTTGATCTTAACTTGGATGCATCTGAAATTCAAAGGAAGTGTTTAACCCATTTAGCCTAAAACTTACCATGACCTGCAATCTTTTGAATTAGGCTCAGCCATCATTCAGTGGATGAAATATTTCAACTAAAATAATCTTTGTAGACGAAGAGAATAATTAAAAAAATACAACAAAGCAAAGAAAACAGCTAACAGCAAAAAATAATTATCAACAGAATAACGAAACTAAGGAAAAAAAAACGTGCTACCAAAATTTACAAAATCTTTATTAAAAAGTTGCTAGAAGAGTGATAATAAATCGCAACTTTATTGAAAAATAATGCAGCAAAGTTTACGCAAACAACCTTTTTTCTAGTTATGTAGGGCCGACACAGAATATTTTGACAATAATTTATTGGTAATATTGAAATGGTCAAAATATATCTGGAAAGATTAAGATAACGACAAAAATAAAATACAACGAAGCAAAGCAAACAGCTTACAGCAAAAAATAAAAAACATTAACCAAATCATGAACAGAATATCAAATCTAGGAAGAAAAAACTTACCACCAAAAATTTACAAAATTATTATTTAAGAGTTGGTAGCCTAAACTGCTTTGACGGTCGGCGGATATTGATCAAAGAAGAAGAAGGCTAGAGCAGTGATAATAGATTGCCACTTTATGAAAAAAATAAAGCAGCGTATCTCGACCGCTGGAATAAAGTAGGTCTACTCAACGCAAATAAACCTATATTTTTTAGTTCTACTATTGTAGGGCCTACACATAATTTATAATATTAATTTATCAGAAATATATTGAAGGGCAAGATATAACTGGATAGATTAAGACAGCGATTAAA